>CM076401.1:23805478-24180801 GCA_038363315.1 Mugilogobius chulae | reverse complement strand
CGAATTCAGGTTGCACCAAATCAACATCTCACAATCTCTCTGGGTGGAGTTTGCAAAAAAAAAAAAAAAAAAAAAAAAACGACAAAAAAGCAGTGATTGGTTAAATAAATAAAGGTCCCCGCCTCCTGTGAAGCGAACGAACCCCAAGGCAAGGCAAGGCAAATTTATTTGTATAGCACAATTCATACACAAAGCAATTCAAAGTGCTTTACAAGGCAGGAAAATGCATCAAAAATTAGAATACAACATTAATAAAAATATAAACAAATCAGCATAAAATTTACTCTAAAAGAAGTAAAGAATAAACAGTGCAGACAAAGTATTTCAGTCATATGCACAGATAAAAAGAAAACCCCAATGGTGTGATGTCAGACGGTTTCCACAAAGTCTTGCCAACCCCTAACAAGACAAACAATTGACAGAAAAAAAAAGAAGAAATTACAAAAAACATAAACAAACGGGTGACAAAAAATAAACAAATGTCAAGTTGAACATTTATGAAATAGAATGCATCACCATTAGTCATTTTGAGTACTTACTGTATTTATCAATAGGTTGCGTACACATTATAAAAGAGATATGTTCAAAACTAAATAGTAATTTCAAAGATTTCTCGAGTGCATGGGCTATTCAACTTACTGACAAAATGTTGTGTTTAGTATACAAAATATCCACATGTGCAACATTTTTCAGTAATGTTAGTAACTTCTGCTATAGCTTCTCTTAGATTTGCATCGCTGTACAAAATTTCTACTAGCATCAAACCAGAATTAAGTAAGGACAAGACCTATATTGGCCCAGTCTGAACAGAGAGTAGACTAAAATATGTATATTTGGAATATTTGGAAGATGAGTGAAGGCATGAACAAAACATCTGCAGTTAAACAATATAGATATTTATATTATTGGCCATGAACTAAATTCCAAATCCATATCCATTCTAAGTGATTTGCTTGAGCCATGTATTATGAACATATTTTATTGTAAGTAGTATATTGTGCTAACAACAATGGCAATTTATGAACATGTTTTTGTGTATTTTAGATTGACAGATTATTGTCTACTTTCAATTCATGAATGTTTTCACCCAAAAACATAATCAAAACAAATAGGCAAAATCCTTTATTCTCTATTTTCCCCATGACTCTTCTAAGATAATAATGTTCCTTTAAGACTGCCTGTCCTGTCTGTCCTGAGACCACCTTTCGACCATTTATTTCTGCGCATTTGCCAAATTCCTCCCAACAATATGAAGATAAATCACCCACTGTCTCTTTATCAATTGAGTGATACGCCTTAACTGCACTGGAAATAACACGGAAATGAACAAATCAATCACGGTTTAATATTAGTTTATTAAGATTGATGCAACAATACAGTCAAAGGAGAAACAGGTGTTCTCTCGAAGGTGGTGAATTATCTTCTTTGCAGTGATGATGACTGGTTGTCTCTATGGAGATGCTACTTCTTTTTATCATACAATACTCCACTGTGCTTGCCGTAGACATAAACAGTAGACGTGCAGTTTGGCTTTGGTTCTGTCGAACACTTTAGCATCTGAGCTAGTCTGGTGACTCAGTTCGGTTTTCTGTGTTTTCTCCGTTAGCTGTTAGCATTAGCCCATTATAATTAGTATGAGCCGGTACAAACTTATCAACCACATGTAGAAAAGTTCAAAGATTTACTGTTATTGTTAAGTTTACAAACCAATAACTATTTTATTGTAAGTAAAAATTAGTATGTAAGCTGCTCATAGGCTAACGAATAGCTAATTTTAAGTTGAGATGTTGGTTTTTGTGTGCACCTCACCACAAAATGTCCTCTTTTCCATGTCACTAGTGAGAACAGCAAGCGATTGACAAAAACACCTCTGTAACAAAACAGCGTAGAGTTTGAATTTGATGAGTTTGTCGAGATTGTAAGATTTCATGTGCATGAAGGTAAAAGTCCATTTTGCCATTATGTTCAGTTGATCAACATTGGAGGAATATGGTGGTTCACTGTTTGAATTGTTGCAACTAAACAGAGCCGCTGATTGTGTGTTTACTGATTTAATACCTATAGTGCTTATAAGGTCTTTAAGATGCCGTTTGTATGGTACCTGCTGTAAAACAAAAACAAAACTCTAATGTCTCCCGTACATTCACTGCAAGGCAAGTTTGGTTTGGACATGTCTGAGTTTTTGCAAAGTGCCTTGTACACCAGCTCCAGTCCACTCCAGTCCATATTTGCCAAAGCTGCGTGGATTCATGAATCTCCGTGAGAATGCTTGTAATATGACTTGAAAGTTATATCAGACCGCTGCGACCTCCAGGAAAAATGGACTCTCTACGGATTCTTTACGCACACTCGCATTGTTCCATTGTCTATGTAACAGGGCACATTGGTGTTAAGCACTTTTTAAGTCTTGCAGGATTCGCACCGAATTCGCGCTCAATGTATGGCAGGGGTAATCTAGCATAAAAACATTAGCTATTAAACATACCAAAATTTAATGTACATCACACTCTCCTTTAATCTTCACGGCTCTGTTTAGCAGCTCTGTTTGAAAAGCGATTATGGGCAGAGTTCAGTTAACCTTTAACAGATCCATTCCAAAGCACAAAAAGGCAACTTGTCTGTAGGATCAGGGCCTGTCGAAATACTGTAGCTGTAGGTCACATTTAAGAGCTGTGTGTACTGTACATGTAAAAAAAATACTTTCCGATCTGGCTACCATATCCTCCTCCATGCATCTGTTTTTAATCCAAGGGTCATCACATGTTTCTCATTTCAGCCTAAATCAAATTATAGTATTTATAGAGCCTTGAAAGAACACCTGAATTTCCACTAACAACATCAGTATGTGCCAAACATGCATATATTGTTTATCAATGAAATTCTCCTTGAATTTGTTGACTTGATTACATTGCGACTTCTCCCATTCCAGGTATGCTCCTGTTGCAAAGTCCACTAGACAGCATTCAAACATATTGTATGCTGTTGGTTTTTGTGGGACGGTTAAGTTATATGGATAATGCCACGGCTGTCCCAACTCTATAAAGTATCTCCGACATTCCTGGATATCCTCGAGTCCTGCCTTGTCTTCCTCGGTCTAAAACTGTCTCCTAATGTTCATAATGGAATTCCACCTGGAGCCAAAGAGACAGAGGGTCAAGTTTAAGGGGATTTGAGACGCTGTAGCATGGATTCTTCTCACTTTGGATGACTTTTTCTCTCAACAGTTTGTGTCCTATAGGGCCAAGATTATAAAGACATTTTGGGAATAAAATGTATACTTGTGCTTAATAAAAGCTCCCATTAAGAGCAGACAGATTGGATTAGTTCCGCTGGCACATGCAATTGTTCAAACTTTTCTAGTTAAAGCCTTTGCAGTCAAGACTATTCACTTTATTTAGTCCGCCCACTTTTCTTGACAGTGAAGTTCCAGTTCAGCTCTGGCACCCCCGGTGTACACTGAGTGCGAAGTCTATTTTTCCGGCTTCATTATACAAGCATTCTCGTGTGAATCTACATAATCGCTTGGCTTGAACAAATTCGAACGCAGTTGACTGCAGCTGATGTAATAGGCACTTTGCCAGAAGCTCACATGTGTCCTGACCTTTGCACCCAGCGTTGAAGCACCACTAAGTAACATTTCTACCTTGTTACCTGTCCTGAAAACCCTGGCTCTATGATTTTTGTATTTAGCAGTGTAAATGTGTTTTTCCTGCTTAGCCTAAGAGATGCAAAAATTAAAAAATAAATGAATAAATAATGTTACGTTTTGTTTCAGTTGCTAGTTTAACTCACAAGAGAGCTATAGGGGAGCACTGTCTGACTAGTGGATGACAGTGGGTGATACTGTATGTGATCATTAAATATTTCATTTTTGATTGTGCCTAATGTAACTTAGGCTAACCACTATTTTACCAAAAGTGCAATTTCAAGATGATGGGCATGGCAGAACGAGGTGAATATGTCTATGGTGGTGCTACTATACAGACGTAAATATTTACAAATTTATAAGACAGTTGAGTTACATTTTGCCAATGCTAAGCATGATCAGTTGTGTCAACTTTTCAAAAAAACACCCAGACTCTAAAGTCATTGTAGTTACAGTAACAGATGAAGTGTTAGCTGAGGTTAGAGTGACATTATAGCAGTGTTTTATACTGTACTAAATGAAAGAGCAATAGGGAAGTAAGCTAATTTCTTCTACTGTTACTGCTGTTGTTTACATGTTTGACAAAGATCAGTTTTAACAACTGGAGGTCTCACTATGCGATCAAAATTCTAAAGTATCAGGCAAGTTTGATTGAAATCGCTTGTCTTAGATTGTGGCGGCTTAAAGTTAAAAATGTGTCCCTGTCTCATTGTGATAGCTACAATTTTGAATCAACTTTAATGAAGTGCATAGAGATTGTCATAACTTTGCCTAGTTGTTTCATTTAATCAACACATAACTTACACATACAATGGTGCATTAAAATTTTATCTTGCTTATTATGTAAAACTGTTAGCCCAAACATAAATCACTTTCCTGTTGTTGAATAATGAGGATGTTTGTGGTCCATCTTCTCAGTAGGTCTTTGACTTTGAAAGCCCTGTGTTCATTCACAGCTCTTTTAAACTTTCACTGCACTGAATTCCGGAGTTTTACTGTATTTGCTTCTAAAGGTCTGATGTTATGAGGAACAAGTCTTCTTTCCCTGCCTATCTGAAGGACTGTATTTTGGACAAATGTTTAAATACTGTATTTCAAGACTTTTACATTAAAATTAGAACCTCAGTAACTGTAAGAATGTAATATTTGTGTCACATTCTGAATGGACATAAACTTAGAATGGTAAGCAATGAGAAATATGTCGGACTGTACGCCTGATTGGCTTTACATGAATTTCTTGGAGTAAAATATTGATTAGAAGCTTAATGCTGTAATAAGACTGTGTGCTTGGACCATACCAGTGATTATACTGGTCTATGAGGGCAAGTAGAAATGAGGAAAGTCAAATGAATTATGCAAGGCTCTCAAAAGAACCTTTTGTTCATTATTTCTGAGTCATAATTAAATTCATGCCTGATAGGATTGCCTGGTTTTCTGCCTTTACACTGCACTTTGTCTTTTTGACACTTTCTAAATGCTAAACTCAGAATTATTAAAGCAGCAGCTCGCCTTTTTCATATACTAAACTTAAAAGAGAAATACTGGTTATAGAACTAATGTATTATAATAAAAATAGTCCAGACATAACATGTAGGTCTCTCTTGTATTGGCCTGTGTATTTTTCAACAACACATGCACTGCAATCATGTTTTTCATAGAGATGCTAAGACATATTTAGGTTAGGAGGGTCTTAGAACAGTTTCCAATATTTGTGTAACGAAGTCTCTATTTTATGTTGAAGACTAGAGTTAAATTGTGGAGTTAGGTTTGGTTTTATCATTACAGGTTTGCTGAGATAGGGGAACAATCAAACTTTTGGAATTAGTATATTATTGTGGCGCACCAGGCTAGCGGCATTTTGTATTTCCTTTCTGTGTGTTGGAAATGAGAAATAAACTATACTTGCATCAGTTTTTGAGTGTCATTTCCCCAGCTATGAGACTGTGTTCACCTGGGTGGATCGAAGAGGAAACAAACATCAGCTAACAAAGCCCTGGTGTGGAGCTTTTCCATTTGGAGCTGATTCCTGGGACCAGGTACTTTTTTAGTACCTGCTTTACCCCAGTGTCAAAGCAACGTCAGACCCTCGTCATGAACTACGCTCCATGTCACAGCAATTCATGTTTTACTTCTAACAAACTGTGTGAGCTTACGACTGCTCCCTCCACAAACCAGTGGTACAATTCAGGTCTACTTCTACCAAACAGATTGTGCACGAGCTTATGACTGCACACTGGACAATTTGTATGTTTTCCAAACAAAGCGCAGTGTTGAAATTGAATGAATAATGTTGCCAAAACAGATAATATGAACCAAACTTTGCAGTAACATCTTCCTCCTCAGCGCTGCCGTTGAATGCATAACCCCAAATGATGCAGCCAAGTCAGGGAAAAAATGTAATCTAGCCTGCTCCATTTCCCGTGTTTCTCCAGGTAAAGAGAGAAAAAGTTTTTGTATCAAAAGTAAATGTGGGCGACACGGATAGCGCTCTGGCCTCATAGCAAGAAGGTCCTGGGTTCGACTCCTGGGCCGCCCGGGGGCTTTCTATGTGGAGTTTGCATGTTCTCCCGTGTCTGCGTAGGTCTCCTCCGGGTACTCTGGTTTCCTCCTACAACTAAAAACATGTCCAATGTGCCTCCCCTCCCCAGGACTACAGATGGAAATTAGCTGTAAGCTAGAATCTGGTACAAGCATCTCTGCTATTGTTCTTAATGTACGGTAATTACATTGTTCTTCATAAACATTACCTTTACCTTATGTTTGCTTCTTGTTACAGTGCCGCATTCTCCTGCCTCAGCCATCCTATGTTGGAGAGACCTGGTCGCATAGTTTCATCACCAAGAGGTGCTTTTTGGGCAACTCTCCAAAAAGCAGGTGGTGGACTCTTCATTAGCAAAGCTAGACCACCTGTAGTGTAACTCATTAGATCTAGCATTAGCATTAGCATTCATGAGTTTCAGAGAGATGACGAGCTAGCACTGCTGACATAATAAACAATTCATAACTAAATATATCTTCTGAATTTGCAAAACTCAAAATCCATCTTTATACAGGAAGCTGAAAACCATGAATAAAATATACAGACAATAAACAAATGAGAATCCACCTCTTCATGACCTACAGATGCAAATCAGAAACACTGCAAGAAATACTAAGTGGATTGAATAAAGAGAGAGAGTCCATAAAAATGTCAGCGAAAATTACATTGGACAACTTTGAAGTCACTACTTTAATGAATAGCATTTTTTCTGATGACAGATCTAGCCTATGTTTATCGCTTTTAATCATGGATGCAGCTTGGCAATTCATTTTATTTGACCATTTCTGTTTTCCGTGTACCCATCACGAACAAAAGCTATCATTAAATTTACGATCACTGCAGAAGATATTAAGAAAAAGAGTAAAAACCATCAGCATCTATAGGGCTTGCTGTTCCTTTGATTTGTAGAAGGGCTTAAGCTACAAGATGCACACGTGTAAGTGATATAGAATTGGCTGGCAAACCTAACATTATTGCAGCAGGAGGCAGGAGACAGTACATTTGCTAAATTGACTATTTCGTAGACTAACTGCTGTGTTCCAATTCTTCCCCAAAATGGACCAAAATGGCGGAAGATGCAAAAAAAAAACCTCCAGAGCTTTATGAATTTACGACAAGGAGGAAAGTCCCATCTGAATCAAGGGCCACTGTCCAAAAGTCAAATTTATGACGACAATCGGACAGGCTCTTGGACACGGACTGGATCGCGTGCTCTTCTGACAAAATAAATGCATTAAAGAATGATGATTGTCTGAAATATACATAACAAAAGCCACAGAAATTCTCATTATTCGTCTATTTTCCTCTCGTCATCTGCGAATAATGCGTCCAGTCAAGAATTGGTTTGAAATGTTCTTTTTATGCTGTGTGATCATTCGTTTTACATTTGTCCTCATTCAACTGCAGATCCTTATGTTTTCTTTCTTTTTATTTCTTTTAAGCTCTTGAACATGAGGTAGAATGAATGTAACAGTCCTTTAGAAAACGCATGTGTGCACATAAAGACTATTTGTTTTGAAACTAAAACATGTTTATACACACTAATAAGTGTATAAAAATGTTGTTTTTACATTTAGTGAATTATAGCAAAAATAAATGTATACATTGTTTTTTCAGGTTTCAAATTAAATATCCTAAAACTCTAAACACATTTTTGTGCTGGAGTCCTGATGTAAGGAGATCAAGACATCTTCCTTTTAAAATATATCACATATTGCATAGTGAAGGAATTTAGTAATATCTGTGCAATATATAATACTACAACTATATATTCACTATAATTTCTTATTTCAGCCTACTGAATTATTACTCTTTTCAGCTAGATGCAATGAGAAAAAAACAAACTAACGAAAGTAAAACAGAATTACATACAGAACACTGATCTTTATCGAAAGATTGGGTGCCAACTCGGCAGTTTTTTCTGTCACAGATCTGAATCAACTTCTATGTAAAGAATTTGGATAATGCTAATTTGTATGGCTAATGACAATTAAAGTGCAGTAACTGTTTTTCTAATGATGGACGTGTGCCTTTGTCCAGTGCTTCTTCCTCCTCTGTTTACTGATTGTTGACAGGCTAACAATCCAATCGAGTCAATCTCGTCGCAAGGCTTTTGCAGGACTAAAAAGTACTTGAAACCAATGGACGCCACGCCATGCTGGTCAGTGGAAAGAATCCGCAAGAGGTCTCTTTCTACCATGAGTCTTTCAGGTTGAGCATTCACGCAGGAATACGGGTGAATCACCGCAGCATTGAACAAATTTACTGGCCTCAATGAACTGTGGTTGGTCAAACAGGTACTTTGCAAAAAAAACAGCAAGTCTCCGGAACACCTCGCAGTCAGTCGTAAGTTTAAGATTTTTTTTGCCACGTTTCGCCAGCATTCACTACATTTCAAAAATACAAGTTCACTTACATATTTTCCTCCAATAACACTTATTATCATAGAAAAAATGAGAATGCACTGACTGTTTCACTATGACAACAACCCTTGACATTCAGACTTGAGCAAAACCCAATAATGGATGCATGATCTTACTTACGAAGTCCCTGTGACCCTTAAATGACCTTGTCTGGAGATTGTCTTCCATGTTATAACCAGTGTCACCTTGTCTAATGTGGCGTCTAATCGCAGAAAGTCAGGACACCCCAGTCGCCTTGCTCGGAGCTAATCACATCACGGTCAGGTTCAACTGGAAATACAAATGATACAATTAGTGATGGGGGTTGTTTGGTTTCAATTATTGCTCTTGTTTCAAGTCAGTCTGGACAACAGCTTTAGAACAATGTTTAATTAAGCTATAAAACATTTGCAAGTAACATGGCATTTGCAAGTCTAAAGCAGTTTTATTCTCAGCATATCAGATTAAGTTAAATATTGGATTTTGTGACCAACGCCAAGTTAGTGTCAAGGCAACCTGACAACTATAAAACCTTTATTATTGTTGTTCATTCATTCATTTATTTTCTACCGCTTAATCCCGTTAGGGGTCGCGGGTGACTGGAGCCTATCCCAGTGACTTTGGGCCTAAGGCAGGGAAACACCCTGGACAGTGACCAACTTGCAGCAGGGTTAGACAGACAAACATTCACTCTCTCATTCACTCACTAAGGGAAATTTACAGTGATGCCCAATGAACCTAAACATGTATGTTTTTGGAGGTGGGAGGAACCGGAGTACCCGGAGAAAACCCACGGTGACACGGGGAGAACATGCAAACTCCACCCAGAGAGATCGTGAGATGTTGGTTTTGTTTCCAACCAAGAGTCGAACCCACGACCTCCTTATTGGGAAGCCAGAGCTCTAACCACTTGGCTATCGTGCATTATTGTTGTGTGTTTTGGAAAGATACTTCACCAAACTGGCATATGTTTGAATGTGTGTGAGAAGACTTGTTAACAACTTTGAGCTTCTGCTAAAAAAAATTAATGGGTTAGGTTAGGACTTTCTTAAAGGACCAACAATATGCATTATTTGCAAATACCACTTTGAAGATAATTATGATAAAATTGAAAAAAATAACACACCAAAGTTGAAAGCTCAAGTTGATTCTGAACATAATTGGAACTAAGTCACTGTTTTGCAAGTTCCAAGTAAGTCTCAGTCTTTGGCCTCAAGTCCAAGTCAATTTCCAAGACAGTTCTATAAATCTACGTTGAGTCCAAATTCTTTGACTTTAGATTCAAGTCTTTCTACAATTTTACTAAATAAATTTAAAAAATCTATGAGAAGAGAGCTGTCCCGGTTTGTTAATGAAAAATTGCACTTAGATTTGAGAAGAAGCATCAAGTCATCTCAGTTCACAAGGCTCTAAATCCTGAGTCACTGACCTTTAAGTCCAAGTCAAGTTCCAAGTCTTAGTTCATCAAGTCAAGTCTCAACTCATCAAAATATGACTCAGCCTTATTCAGCCTAAGTCACGACTTACAAGTCTGCTCTACTGAATGTGTTCCCTTTATAGCTTTCAAATGCACAAGTTGCATAACATGAACTATAATATCTTTCCCAAACTCTTGCCCTCCCAAAGCTTATCATTCATTCACCACTGGGAGACACAGATCGTTCCTCTGCTTCTGCTTGGATGATACACGGGGGTGAAAGGTCGCACTCTGTGATGGATGAGCCGTGGCCAATTACAGGCTTAGACAGGGAGGCCCGCGAAGACACCAGCACAGATGTAAACAGCGCGGCGGCCATTTTGAGGTCTGAGGTAAGCCCGAGCCGGCAGCTGTGGGACTCAACAGTTACACGGAGGTTTGGGATTCTTCGAGAACTTCAAATACTTTTAGAAACAAGTCAGTGTTTTAAATAGCGGTGGGCTTCTACAGTAAACTATAAAGGGGCTTACAAAAACATATTAGAGGAATGCAGCTGTCCAGTACAGAAAGGTTCTTACACTTTTGTACCTGCTAGCATGTTTTCAATGGGAAAAACTGCCTCTATATTATTGACCAAATGTTGTCTGAAATCTTAAACCTTGACTTTTGGCCGGCATGTTCATCTATTGAGTTTGAGGGAGAAGATTGACAGATCAATTAGCCAAACACATAAAAATCCTAAATTTTGAAGAAAATAACAGGATTGTGCGATGTATTGTGAGTTTGACTTGAGAAGTGAAAAAGGGAGTAAAGATCAAACCAACTCTTTGCAGAGTATTGAGTTCAGGATCCCAGACATGAGATTTGCGTTCTAAGCACACTGAACTGAACTGTGAAATAAGAAAAACTGAAGTATTTAATTTAAATTTTCTACAGGAGTCAAAATGTTTAGCTCGCTCATTGCATTATGATCACGCCACGTGAGATGGGTCATCTTGATACGCTAACAGAAGCTAGCACAATGCTAAATCAATAATATGAGCACTTTCTGGCAGAAGTGTGGACTTGCAAATCATGACTTGGACTTGAGTCAGATTGAGTCACTATTTTGATGACTTGAGAACTGATAAAATGGTCTGAGACTTGTGATTCAACTTGGACTTCAAACTTTTAATCAAAAATAGTGTAGTTTTTACGAGAAATAACTGGAACATGTCCCTCTTCACCATAACAATATTTTAAATTGGATAGTTTATAAAAATCAATGAAAATGTTGAAATGCAAGACATATTTGGTAATTTGATATATAAAGACTTAAAAAGACTTGACTTGGAATTCACTTGAACTTGTTGTCACTTGGGACTTACTTGGACTTGAAATAGTGACTTGGTCCTACTTCTGCTTCATGGGTTTTGGGCTGGGTATTGCCAAAAATCTTCCAATACAATACGTATGCTGATACAGGGGTCACGATACGATAAGTTGCACGGTACAAGTATATCCCGATACAGTTTCCTCAATACGTTGCATATCAAGATATATTTTAGAAAAAAATGGTCATTAAGTCTGCCAAATAGGTATTTTTAATCGTGCAGAACAAAATGCTGTACATAATATTAGAAGTTTTATTTACAATGTGGAAAAAAACTCCAGAAACATTTTGTATCTTGCCATAAAATGTTTTCTAATTTTTTTTAGTATAACCTTCTCTAAAATCAATTTTAAGAATGAAATTTTCATTATGTTTTCCCATTGTTTAGATACAAGTGTCCTAGTAAGTATTTTTCAGCTCAACAGTTTCAGCGTTCAAGCATCTTTCCAAGTTCAGAAGTGTGAAATTTATGAGTTTAAGTATCCCGATGCATATCTCGATATACCTCCCTGTATCGATAAGCATATTGCCAATGAGTTTATCCAATATATCTCGTTACCGATACGTACAGTCCTACGGCACACTAACTTTTCACTCAAATACAGTATGTACTAATTGATTTGATTTTTTTATTCAAAGAAGGTACAGGGCCTCACTACGCCAAAAATAGTGGTCATTCTTCCTTTGCCTGCATCCATAGACAATGTCCTGCGTGTTTCCGAGGGTTTAACAGTGCTGAGGCCTCCTGCGGTTTCACAAGCTCCGGGCGCCAGTCGGACCCTCGTTAGACCACCACTGACACAACAGGCTGCCCCTGCAAATCATTACAAACCCCTGCATCTGTGCATCTGTTTTTGCTCGTAGTTATGTGCTGCTGTCTGTCCAACACTTTTTAAAGACGCTCCGACTCCACAGTCCGTCGACCGGTGGTCCCGGCGGGATTATTGGAGGCCCTAAAGCCGATGGGATGGTGCTTGTAAATCACAGGAGAAGCTGCTCTGATGACAGGTCTGGGAGGGCTTCTGTGGAGTTTACTGAAGCGTCTGGGGAGAGGGAGGCTTATTATGGATGCTTAGTGCTTCACTCAACTGTGTATGAGGTGTACAGGGAAAGTGGGAAATGAATAGGTCAGTTTGTGGGAAAAAAGGGCTCTTTCCACAAAACAATAATACTATTTAATCTGTTACTTTAAAGTTAAGACTTACTTATGAGCCTGTTAGATTTTGCAATTTGATTTGTTATAGTCTATATTGTAAAACTAAAAATAACCAGAAGAAACTGTGACAGTGGGTAGTGGGGGAGTCAGGCTGCTCCCACAGCTTGGAAGTGTCTTCAACAACAGCAGCAACAGCAACAATGAGCAGGAATACGTGTAGTTTATAATAGTAATCCTGTTTTAATTTGTTCCAAATACTTTAGGAATGTGCACACTACATAATACCCTAACCCTTTTTTTTTACATTAAATTTGCATGTTTATAAAATGGTTATTATGAAAGGAAACTGGGTTTATAAAGCAAGTTCTTTTTGTGATGACCTTTGAGTTTTGGTAATCAGTACAATTTTCTTAAAGAATGTGGAATACATTAAATTATTCATTTGTTTTTCCAAAACATTTCAAATACACTTGTTTGGTTTTATCATGATCTTTTATACTATCTGAATACTGTATTGCTGCTTGTAGCCGTTGTAAATCAGTCACAGTGGTCGTCCATGGTATAGCAGGAAATCTCACAGATAAAAAGCATTTTTTATCTTGAGCGCAATGCAAAACAACTGTTGGTTGGCAGAACAACATCACATTTAAAAAAAATGGATTTTATGGCAATTCTCATTTTTCAGTTCAAAAGGTTTTAGTTAATATAAACAGCCTTTTAAGTTCGACGCGCTGCTCGCTCTGTACTCCAGCTCTATTGGTCCAAGGTCTGAATCCCTCATGTGTTATTAGGGTAAACACAACTGCGCATGTTTCTAGCTCTACACACCTAGCAAAAAGCAAAGCTAACGACCATGATGGCAACGAACACCAGGAGCAAAGCCATTGATGCACAGCGCCCGCTCACTTTGATGTTTTTTACGTGCACTGAACAAACATGTAAAACATGTTTTTCAAAACAGTGAAAATTGGATTGTAATATCTGATAAAAACAAATTCATTGTATTTATTTTATTTTTCAAAAAGGAATCAAAATGTTCCATACAACAAGAAACAGAAACCCGTGAAAAAGCTTCTTCAGCCTGTTTGCAGAGCTCCATGTAGACTTTTCACATTAGCGTTCTGTCGTGACCCGTCAGCTCTACGCTTACACAAACCCGAGGCCTATGCTACCTTTCCAATCGATCCAACATGTCACCTCCTCACCACAGCTCCCCGAGAATCAGCGTGCCAAATATAAACCAGCTTTTTACGTTTCTACAGCTTTGAAATCACTAATGAGACAGAGCTCAGACAGCCACAGATCCAAACAGCGTTCACTGGCATCAATCTTCATGACAGCTCCTTCCTTCTGCAGGGTAAACCTTCCATTCAAGTGTGGACATTTGTTTTAGCAAAATTAGACACTTTTAGGAAGGTAAGACTTTAGCATTAGGGAGATTTGTTTGACTTTTCAGTTTGTATTAATACTACCGCACATTAAATTTTAATAGAGGAACTGCCGGGTGAGTCTTGTAATGGAGAGGTGGTAACAGATTAGCCACAATTAGAACTTAAAGCACTGCACTCAACAGTCCACATGTTTTGCTAATTCTTGCTTTCTAAACCTAAAAATTGTCACATAATGAGTTTAGAATAACTTTTTACAAATTTCAGAAGTCACTACGAGTTGAGTTGTGTCGGAATGCTAATGGATTTAAGTTCATGCTAAAAACATAAACAAGTACATAAGGTTTAAAATGCTCACAAGACACAGCAAACTAATTTTCTAGTGCTGTAGTCTTTTAGTTGATTAATGAGTGTTAGTCGACCAAAATTTGGATTAGTGGACTTTCTTTTAGTTAGGTTATAAGGATTTCTATTGAACAGCAGCAAAAAAGTAATGAAATGAGACTGAATCATTGGTCTTACAGGCTCCCATTTATGTTAGATTCTTGTTTTTATAAGAACTCCACATTATGTTTTAGTCTTTTTAAACATAGTTTAGATCAGATATACAGTATGGTCAGTATGGTCAAAAGATACTTTTGGCTTCAGATTACTTAGTTGATTAATCGGTTGAT
The DNA here is from genome assembly GCA_038363315.1 of Mugilogobius chulae. Taxonomy (NCBI): domain Eukaryota; kingdom Metazoa; phylum Chordata; class Actinopteri; order Gobiiformes; family Gobiidae; genus Mugilogobius; species Mugilogobius chulae. Next base: position 24,166,207 of record CM076401.1, on the reverse strand, counting down.
AGGATGTGTCTTTAGTCGACCAAGAATTTCTTTGGTCAACTACAGCCCTATACTTTTCACATGAATAGGCAGTATATATGCTATGAGGCAAAACTCATTGTAAATTATTTTACAAAAACACAGAAAAAAAATGAAGTAGTAACAGAGGGTATTGTTAAGCGGAAATTTTGTTGGATTGAGTATTGGTCCCATGATGTCAGTTCAGCCGATATCATGTTTGGCCTTTATGGAACAACAATAACACTACTGACTGGTGCCAACCCAGAACATCTCATAATTAACAAAATTTGAAATTGTATTCACATAAACTTAAGTTTTTACTATACAATAAATTAGCGTTATATTATACAATCCATTTTAACTGCGTGTTTAAGCTATTTTCAATCCCACATCAGTCATTATTGGGTATCAGCAGTCACTTAGAAATTGTTGTTGGTACTGAAAAGTAATTGCTCTAAAAATTACAAGTAGTGGTCCAAGGAATTACTCAAACCAGTTACATAGCATCAAATATATTATATTATCTTAGATAAACAACAAACAGCATGCAATTATATTAACACCACTGTAATTTAAAACAGATACATTTAAACCTTTTTTTCTCAAAAAAATAAATTTTCCCCTTGATGATTCAATATTGAAAGTTAAATTTTATGTAGAAAGTTTTGCAAGGCTGGAAGAAAGTGCCGTGCACATCACTACAAAACAATAGTAGTTAACCAGTTCAAAAGGTTTGCATTTGTCTAAAAATCATGCATGTGAATACTGTGCCAATGTCTGAAGTCAATATCTACTTCCTCCTTTTGCAGTTTGAAAATGACTACCCCATCTTCAAGTTCTTAACCAATCAATGATACCTTCTTAAGTCCTGAATGCTATTTACCCTCTCATGTAAGTACACTTCTGATTGACTCCATCATCTAATCCATCTATTGATCTGTGGGATTAGTAGATATGTGGCTAAAACCTGGAGTCAGGAAGCCTCACTTGTTACGCTAATTGCACCATTGAAGTGAATTGAAAAACCCTGACATCTTTTTAATGGCTCCGGTCCATACGTTTGACCTGAACACATAAGCTGAGGAGCAGATGGAGAGAGTGTCCGTGTTACAATAGCAGGAGGACTCCATGAGGTCTTTACAGTTATTCTGGCTCTGCTGGTGGTCTCAGCCAAGGCCTTTATATGACCACACGGCTTTCACTGAGTCTTGAAAAAAGGAAAAATGGCCGTAAACATCCTCCCAAGAGAGAAACAAAGACAGAGAAAGCTTACATTGTCTGAGGGCGATGACATATGGTTTGTCACGGCCTGCTGGGTTATACAATTTTACAGGAACTACACCATATTATAGAGGATTATATAAAAACTTTCTCCTTATGCTTTTGGTGTTTGCATTGGCTTCAGAAGACACATTAAACCTACAGACGAGTATTTTATATTTTACTATTTGTTAGTTTTAAATCGATCAATATGAGAAAAAATAAAATCGTCATTAAAATTTTTTCCTAGATCACCCATCCCTACAAAAAGGTTACATTTATTTAAAGAAGTTGTAGCAATGTTTGCCTGATGATGGCCCATAGCTGAAACATTTTTATTACATATTTATACGAGCATTACACACGCCGTCTCCAAAGCACGTGCTCCTTTTAAATTATGTGTGAAAAGTTTACTTCCTATATATATTTTTGAGGAATAAAAGCTAGAAAAATGCAACTAATGCCATATCATGTAACATTTTAGTTGGCTATTTTTAGGGTAGGTAATGTTCAAACTTGCATTAAATACACTAATCATGTTCCAATTAAGCAGGAACACTATAGATCAAAGGCCATGAACAATTTTGTAAGAATAGATAGACAAAGTTTCTGAAATGTCCTACAAAAAACAACAATATAGAAAGCCACAAACCATATACTTTCATAAAAACATGGTCGCTCTCTAAGGATATTGTTTTACGTTATCTTTTACAGACTTTGCATGTATAAAGCTTCTGTATAATATTGCATGTCCTCAATAAAGTCTGAATTTCTGACATAAAGGTGAGTCAGTGAATGTATCATTTCGGTCACAGAACTGCCTTATACAGCCATAAACCTCCTCAAACGCAGGGTAATGCAATAGAGAGACAGTGGAATGGTTAACTCACATCATAAAGCTTACTGTACAGCGGAGCTAACTGGCAGAGGTTGACCGGGTCAGAGACGATGAAACGGAGAAGAGCAAAGCACATAACCGTTATCTGCAGCAATAAAATACTGCAATGGGTAGCCTTGTGTGCTTGTTTATCACTACATCTAGATAGAGTCTCAAGATTATTGCACTGGGTGTCTTTGCCAAGGTGGTCCATGAAAGAAAGGCAATCATTTGTTAATTCACTGAGGTGTGTACTTACAGTAGTGATAAACTAAACAGGCCAGGCATGTCCTAATAGTAAATGCAATGATGAAATTTATTTGCATCAATCAGCAGTGGCAAGTATCTTAAGTATACTACTGTGATTAATTAATTATTTGGGCATTTAGTACCGTATGAAAATATCTGGTGAGTTTTTAGTTTAACTTCTTATATTTTTAAGATATTTCTGTATTCTCTATTTAAAAATGTATCTGCTTTGTTGTCATTAGTGCAATGAGTGGATGTTAGCAATATTAGCAGAAGAATGCAAATGCACAAAGCATTCATTACTGCAGAAGCTTAATGGTAAGCAGGACAGGTTCACGGACAGTAGAAAGAAACTAAAAGCAAAATAGCACATAGTATCAAGATATTAATATTAAACTTACAGCAAATTAGGGCGCAGTAATGTAGGCTTGAGCTCGCATGAACTCAAAGTTCTACAGTGTTCCGAGCTCTGCGTGTATTCCAATGTGAACTTATTTCTGATAGTCAGAATTTGGAAAATCCCACCTTCGTGGACAAATGGAATGCAGCATCATAATCTTCAAAACATCCTTATTTGTAAAAAAATATTTATTTCCCATATGGTCATTGTCCTAATATTTACAAATACTGTAATTCACTGTAAAGTCCATTTCACAGTCCAATGCATTACACACCAATTTGTGTTTTTACGGTTTTATTTAAGTCAATTTACCATGGTGTAGCTGCTTCTGTGTTTTTGCTAGTTTTAGCAGTACTTTTACCATCAATTCAAATTTCAGCGCTTTGTTTCAAGAAGCCTCATATTTTTTATTTGAACTACATAATACACCCAGTCTTTTTGTCTCTCTATAATGAGTCAACTGAAAATTATTGTTTAAATTATATAATCATAAAATAGGATTTATATTGTTTTATTGTTTGAATAAGGTGAGGCTTAGTTTGTATTCTGGGGATAGGAAATTAATTAGACAGGCTGTCTACTCAAGCTGCTACAGCCCACACCATGTGCATACACATATTTAGTCAGAGGAGGAAAGATTAAACAAAAAAGTCAAGCCCAGGCATGGTTTTTACTTTAGGTAGGCCTAGTATTTCTGATGCTTGGAATTCTATATATTTTACAAGCAATATTAATAAGTAAATAAATAAATAAATATATAAATAGTATTTCCTTGAAAATATTAAAATACATTATGTTATTTTATTTCACCTAATAGGAATCTTTTTTCTCACTGGCGATATATGTTTGTTTGAATATTCCACATTAAACGTACATATATTTTTTTATGCTGAAAACTTCTTGAAATATGTATTTTTACGGTATGGTAACTTTTCCACAAACTTAGCTTGCAAATAAACGGAACCCCATACTGTGTAGACAAGCACAACCACAAGGGAAATTATTGAACACAGACAGCTGATAAACAAGAGCAAAAATATGTGTTAATAAAATTGTCCATTCCAAAACATTCTAGACTTACCAAAACTCTTCATCCACCAAAAACGTGCCATAGTATAACTTTAATAATTTACTTGAGCAGAGATCTGGGCGGTCAGAGATCCGAAGACGTCCACACTTCCACCCGGAAGTATATGTTATTACACAAGGAGGTCAAAATGGCTGCGCGCTGCATGTGAAGGGTCGGAGCCGGTGTTGCTGATCTGCTTCAAATCATGTATAAATCGCCATGTAGTCGCTTGTCAGGTAATTTATCTTTAAACGCGATGTCCGTTTTATTAATCAGGCAAGTGTGCTGAACAACATGACATGCGGTATTGTAAAATTCTTGGGAATGCTAACACCGATGCTAGTTAGCTTAGCATTAGCTGTTGCGTTGCTGTTATAGAAAGCATGACCTTAAACAGGAGTCATCCAGCATTTAAATCATTAAACAAACATAGGCATTTGAGCAACGCGTGTAATATTAATTGTCTGTGGATTTGACGCTTTTGTTATGTTCTTTGCTGGTTGTCAAACAGATACTGTAGTGTCAATGTTTTTGATATTTGTGTTGCAGGTTTGGTTGGTGCTAGTTTGAAACAGAGACTACTCCAAAATGTTCCCCGGTGTAACCACAGCACTCGATCTATCATAAAACTTTACAGAAGAGACCCTTCAGACTGGCTAACGTACCAGCATCTCAACTTCCTCAAACGACAGGTAACACCAGCACTGTGTCCTGATCTGCCCTTTCTGTCATGCTGCTCCTGCTGCTGCTGCTGCCCAAACATGCAACTTGATACTCTCAGCTCTGTTGGGTCACCTGATTGTTGTCATTAAAAGCTTAATGCACAGTTTTTGATGCATTAAGCATCATCATATAAAGATTTATTTATTGGAAAGTCACATTTTATGATCAAGCGTAAATAAATTAGATGTTTTCAGGTGCATTGTTATGATACATTTCTGATATAATCTTGTACTATTTCTTCGCCTCTGTGCACAGAATATCAATTGGCTTGTTTATAAACAAAATAGCTTCTGTACTTATGAACGTTTCCTGTTAGCGTTAGCATTGAGACTGTCATTCTTCAATCCAAGTTACTTGCTGAAATTGAGTCAGTCATGCTTGTTGTTAGCTTGACCATTCTTTCATAACTTGGCATAACAGATGCTAGAACTGACAGATGGCATCTGTTGTAACTTTAGATCGCAAATTACATGAGATTAAAAAAGTCAGCTCAGAAAGTTTAATAACGTTTATTGTTGATAAAGTCTAGTGAAATCTCTTCATTTCTCTGCTCTCTGCTCTGAGCTGTTTGCTTAAGTTTATTAACAGGTAAATATTGTGTTTTCACAAACGTTAGGCTCATATTTAACCTAAAATAAGCACATTTAAAAAGTTAATGATAAATATACCATATTCAATGTTGTTTGTCCTCGTAGCTATTGTCGTAGTCAAGCACTAAACTTTAATGCACTTGCGCACATCAACTGTGGAATGACAGACACAAACACGTCGCTTTATAAACTAAATTTAGTCTGTTGGTGAAGTATTCTCTTGATTTGTGAAGTCTTTGACATGTTTTTGAGACATTCACCATGACTCAGTGTTCACTGCCTGATTTTCTGAATATTAATTCATTTTAGACTGATGTGGTGAAAACCTCATAGACATTAACTGAACAGTTCATATGCTATTTTTTGAAAACAAGTCAAAGGACATTCTGTGCACCAAGCCAATTGTTAATATTGGCGGAGTTAATTTGACAATTCACAACTCTCAGGACTTTGTTGTTGGACATAGCTATACAATACATTGCTAAATTAATAATTAATATGTCCATCTTACAGCAGTTTTGGCTTGGTTAACATGGTTCAAGTTGCATGGTTTATGTTGCAGGTCGAGTGGCACTTGTGAGCAGTAGTTTATTTGTGTTTTAGAATCTTGACAGAAACAGGAATATGCTAATAACTAAATGGGATGATTGTTGTAAGGAAGCAATTAGCTTAACTATTCACTGATCATAAAGGATGTAAGAAGACTACCTTAAATTAATTAAAAATGTATAACAATTTGATATTAAGTTTTTCTTTTATGTGTCATCCTGCAGAGACAACAAAATGGCAAAAGTGTTGATAGTTGTCATGAGGTGCTAAAGACAAATATTGACTGCAAATTTCAAATGAATCTGTTTAATTTTTTAGCTGCATGCTTTGTAAAGTGTAACTTTTCATATTTTATTTTGTTCAAAAGCATAAGTAATAATTCTTAATAATATTATCTAATGCATATTAAAACGTTGTTTTTGTTTCATGTCAGTATGTCACAAAGAACAGAAGTGGACTGCACCAGCGTGCTTTCCCAAAACAGCAGCCTGTGGTGACAGTTCTAGAGGAAGCTGAGGATGCAGTGGAGCGACAGGTGCAGAGAATACCCACGATAGGCCCAGAGCAGGAGGAGCTGTCCGGGGAAGCAAAGCCTAAAGTCTCAAAAGTAGACCCTTCAACCAAAGATGTCTCTGCATCTGAAGCAAAAGCCACTGAAATGGGCACATCGGAGGAGGCACCACATATCCAGGAGGAGACTGAGCTGGCGAAAGTGGCCCGGCTCGATCGACAGTGGAAAGAATTGAAGGTGGAAACGAGTGACTTACCGGATGTGTATGCCAGACTGGCCAAAATTAAACTTACAGGTACAGTGCAAACACTAAGGAAAACTTTAGCTTGTTAAACGGTTATTTCTAAGGTTATGCAGACATTTTGAAAACCTAACTAACCATGCAATTATTGAAATATGGTGATCAAACATTCTAAACAAAGAATATTTACAAATAAAGTATATTAAAATTATTAGAATTTAGACATTTTGCTTTATTAATCCTGTCTTTTTACCTACTCCATATGTGTTGTGTATACTATTACAATTATCAAAATGTATGTACAATAAATAATTATACTTCACATTAAATTTGTATTTCTTATTTTTATCAGCGTTGGTGGTTATGACCGCCGCTGCCGGATATGCAATGGCTCCAGTGCCCTTTGACCCTCTCACCTTTTTCATCGCATCTCTGGGAACGGGTCTCGCCTCCTCTGCCGCCAACTCCATAAACCAGGTCAGTTTTATTTTCCCACGCATTTCTGCTATAATATTTTGCTTATGAATAACTGAATGTCTGACGAAACCGACTGTAATAAATAATTGTGTTTTTATTATTTAACAAAGCAATAACAAAACAAAATTACACGTTTGTTCCCAGTCATTTAGAAACTACAATTTAGCCTGATCCTTCTATGAGTTGTACAAAGGACCCATCCCCTTTAAACGTCTTGCACATACTTTTCTGCCTACGTATTTCAAACATGCATCTAACGACCATAATACCATTATATACCCTCATTATGTCTTGTGGAAATCTTTTTTTTTTTTTCTCGACTATAAACAAAGAAGAGACAGGCTGGTTGCACGCTTTGAATGCCTGACATAAGTGGCTCCTCTCTGTAGTTAGTGTTGACGTTGCACAAAGGAATTTGCTCCGTGACATATGAATATTAGCGTAATGGCTGACCTCCCTTTCAGCCCAAATTGAACTCTGCATCGTCGCGTCTGTGGCCTGTAATTACGCGGCCCTCCTGAGTACACGGCAGCTTCTTCCCCTGAGGCCACCCACCCACTTTTCAGGCCAAGTTTATCTAACTCAAACACGTTCCAAAATCTGGCGTGACTTTATCAAATAAATATAAATAATCTAAAGATGATGAAAGAATGTTTGTTAACTGCTGCTGACCCGCATATCTCTTTTAAAATGAATAAATTATAACAAAAGGTCCGTCAGTTAAACACTTCCTTAACCAAATTAGAATGCTTTTTGTCTTTTGCAAACTTCTTATGAGCATTTTCATCCTGCTTCATTTCACTGTGACTGAAAAAGCTGTTCTAAAGCTGAGCTAGTGGCTAAAAATATGGAATTCAAACACAAGAGATGTGTTTGTGAAACTATATTTGACTGATTTATATCTGCTTTCTCCATTCATGCATGTTTTAAGTCTTCTAAAAACCATAAGTAAATGTGTTTTTGGTTGTTTATTCACTGCAAGCCATCTGTGCTTCAAGTATGGATAAATTAAGATTTCTGGGGAAAGTTTTTGTGGCACATTCGCAAGTGTAGAAGAAATCAGTTTGTTTGCTAAAAATAGGATTGTGGGGTTGTGTGAAATTGCTTATTTTTACAAAGATATTGTCAAGGTTGGAAAAGTACCTGCATTTTGGAAAAGGCGCTTGAAAAGTGTTGACATTTTATCTTGCCAATCCCACACATTTTGTCAAAAAACAGCAGCAATAGTTTTTTTTTTTTTGACACACTGCAAGTTTGTCTGCTACTTGTACACTGATGTTACAAAGGTATATGAGATCTTTATAAATGTTCAAAGTACATGCAGTATTTGAAGAGAAGAAATATTCTATTATTTTGGTAATATCAGTTACTGCATTTGTAAAATAGTTGCTGATTGATTTTCACACTGCAAACACAATACAGGTTTTAAATCTGACGACTTCCTCTCATATATTATTCAACACATGACATGTTTTCATTTTGATTGCAATTGTGGCTTATAAACTTCTTTTTACAAACAACAAAGTAAAACTGGAGTGGACCACTCAAGCTCAGCCAATCAGAGAACTGCATTCAGCTCTTGATAAGATCACATTTTTTGTATTATTCAGTTCAGACAATACACAATGGCCCAATTTCTTTTAAATTACGTTACCCCATCTTTAATACAAAAAATAAGAAAATAAATGAATACATTACATTGTATTACACAAGGGCTGACCTCAGTATAAAAGTGCTGGAAAAAATGTTGCATTGAAACTGCTTGAAAAGTGCTTACATTTTGCCTTTTATAATTTGTATAAAACTTTGCTGGCAGATGGTTTACTACCTCTTGTTATCTTTAATTTCCTTATGGGTGTTTTTATTGCTCAGAAAACACTCATTCTCACTGTTAGCAAGGTCACACCTCTCCACCAATTTAAACTCGTAGCTTGACTGATGGAATCACCTGTTGTCTTTGCATCCACCTCAAACAATTTAAGATCTACCTTTACAAGCTTGCCCTTTCTTATTTGCTTTTGACACCTCTGCTTTAGACAAACTGACGACTCTGTTTACCTTGTTATCCTTGGGCAGTCAATCAGAGCATCTCTTGTGCCGTAATTGGGCTGATTGTGGATTGTGTCGAGCCGTCGCCCCCCTCCTTTCACTGGGCAGGTGTGTAAATAGCCCTCAGGTATTTAAAAAATGTCTGTCCAGGACCCAGCCTCTGTGTCAATTACAGTGTTGAATGATGTCGGAGGCGCTTGTCCCGTCTGCGGCCCGGGTGTCCTCGCTGTGTGGGCCGGGGTCTTGGTGCTGGGACCTGTCAGTCTTCATTGTGGAACGTGATTTAGTCTGAAGTCCAAGACGAGGAAGCGCTTTTGGTATTTGTGCAAAAATCCGTACTGCCTCAGGCTCTTCCTTTTGGCTCTTTTGTGTCTCGGGTTAGTGTGATTGTGCTGCAGGTAATGTGAGACGTGTGAAGAGGTGAAGTTCAGAGCTTGTTGAAATCGTTTTGCATGTGTCTATTATTTGTTTATTTTTTTTTAATCTTTAAACCAAGTAAATATCCAATTTGACAGAATATGGATTTTGTTATAGCTGGTTCTGGTTACTTGTTTCTTCTAGCTATAGTCGAAAATAAGAGTGTAATGTTAATAAATAAATGTTAATGCCATTTTTTTTAACAACACCCACTAATTCTTCTCATTCATTGTTATACTGTTGTCAGCAGTAATTTGGTACAAAAAAAATAAAATAAATCTACGTTTTGGAAGCTTTGCTTTTTATGCAAATACACGTGTATGCTTAGGAAATATTGATAATTAAATATGCATGCTTTATAGAAGTATTATCGGTTGACATCACTTTCCGCTCTACTGTGCATGCCCCATGCAGAAGAGACATTGGTTGATTGGGGAAACTTCTTTGATTAAAACAACAAAACTGGACAAGAGCTAGCTGTTTGGATCCGGTACGAATCAGTATGTCGGTTTTCTGGTTACTGAAGCTTGAGACAGTGTTTTTCTCAACATTTTTTCACTCACCCGAATGTAACGTGAAAGGGTAATATGGTCGAATTTCATTCAAAAATGTTGATATAGCAGCACAACTTTTGTTTTCACATAGTGATAAGCTCTTGTAGTTAGTAGACAACCCTGGCTCGTTTTGTTGTTATAGCTTGTGTCAATGAGTGGTGGCTCTTTTTGCAGAACGGATGTGCGTGCATTGCCCGTGTTGATTAAAAAAAAAAAAAAAATCGCTCTATTGTATTTGCTTATATCAGTATTTTCTGTGAGCCTACAATCTAAACTACAGTTTTTCTCAATGGCGTTGACACACTTTTTAAAACTTGGTTTAGTTTGATCACTCATTCAAACTTGATTCAAACTTTTATTTGAACAAAGGCTGTGGTGCTCAGACCATTTGCTAACATTTTCATTCATCCATACAGTTTTTAGACTCTTTCTCAGAACAGCTCACAAACTCACTTGTTTAGTTTGTTTCTCCAACACTACAGACCTCTTCACACATGGTAAAGGACTTCTGCCAAAACACTGTTTGTTTTTATCTACAAACTCACACACCAGAGCAAAATCCAAAATCACATGAGCAGAAAGAATGAAAGTGTGATGTTGATGTAAATGACTTGTCAGTCACACAGATGAAGTGTTGATGACATCTTTCAACCATCTTTAGCAAACTGTAAATAATTTTGATAAAATATATAAAAAAATACAATCACAAAGCATAAAGTAAGACTAAAAATATATTCATCGTTTTTTTTTTGCTTTGTCCAAATATGCCTGACAAAAATGACTCATCAGATACAAATTTATTTGTATGAAGCGTGAATGCCAATGGCAGACTGCAGTGAAAGTTTAGTTACTACATTTACTACAGAACTACAGTTTCTAAGCTGTAAAGTCAAATAAATGATAAAACAACTGACATGTGTGATGTGTGAGAGTGTTAATGGTAAAACTTGCTTTTGACAGGAAAATGTAACAGGTTTTAACATAAAACTAATATTAGCCAGAGCCGAAATTTAGTTCTGAAAAACTAGTGCTCAGTTTGGGTTTCTGTATGAGCTGTTTTGCAAATTGACTTTTAGAATGGAGAACTGTGTAAAGCGATTGAGAAAAACTGTAAAGTTGTAGCTAGTATCCTAATTCAGTTTAAAGTATCTCTTTTAAACAATGATATATATTTTTTTTTTTTTATTTTTCATTGTAAACTAATAATTGATAATGATAATAACTTCATATAAAATTAACTGTATATAATTAATAATAATATTAATAAAAAAAAAAATACTATTTTTATTATTATAATGTTAAGGTTCATGACTAGGATGTACTTCGTCCTGTTTAAGTTAACTAATCTCATCTTCAAGAATATAAAAGAAACACAGATATGAATAAGAAGATAGCTGCAGACATGCCTTCGTTACGTGACTCGCGCTGCTTATTCCAGTGTTATTCCAATGCGTCAGTATCCTAAATGTTAAAAAGCCAACCACAAGCTTCTGCAGTTTGGCCTCGAGGTAAATCCGACGGGACAAAGAGCAGCCGTGGCTCCTCGTGACAACTGCTCCCTAAAACCGGAATGCCATCCAAATACTAAACTGTTCTCCCTTTTAAGGAATTCGGTGGAAGGTAACTCAGAAGTCGTGTGGTTACAGGGAGTTTTTGGACAGTTGAAAGTCAAAGCATTAAGAGATTAGAAGGAGGACAGGAACAAAAAAAAAGTTCAAATAGGGTCGTTAGCTTCTCTTCTCTATTATTTTTTAATGTCAAGTTTTCTTTAAAAGTCTTTCAGCTTTGATCACAATTAACCGCGATGATAATGACTGTAATTTGTAAAAGCCAAACAAACACAACGTTGGCAGCACATCAGAGGAGGACAAGATGTGTCGTTACACCGGGTTTTTTAAAAGGGTTTTGAAAGACAAATAGAAAACATAAAGATGATGTCGTGCAGGTGGAGAAGGCGTGTCTTCGAGAGAATCTTAAGCATGTCAAAACAACACGGTGACACATGGTGACTGCACACGCACGTCGACTCTGGTGCTACTGGAGCTATAATTATACAAAGACAAGTAAATCCGCACAGAACAAAGCGCAATTACCAGCACTATGTTGTAATACTGATGGTTTTAGTTTTATTATGAGCAGATTCATATTGTACTTGTCACAAAAAATAATTACAGTTTATGTGAAATCAACTTCAACTTCACTGAGTGTTCTCTCATAAATAAATAGCCTCCTTTTCTATTGATTTTAACCACTTCGGAAACAGTTTACAAACTTTATTATAGTTTTAGAGAATGTGGCTTTTTTCGGACACTGAATTACATTATCAAAGACAGAAATACAAGAAAGGAAGAGCGATTTTGAGAGTGACAAAGCTATATAATGACATAAAAAAGTTGCGTGGGAATCCAGAGCCCACGCTTCAGCAAACTGCGAAGAGTGGGTCTGGTCAGATCAACTCTACATCGTACCGGGCAATTACTTTATGTGCATGACGCAGATGAAACAAAGAAGCTGATTGGTCGTCTGTCATTTAGACCAAAATCTACCACTGGACCACTGGAATTCAAAAGAGGGATACTGTGGCCAGACAATATATTTTTTAAATATTGTCTGGATTTTACAGGCAAATAAAAAAGTGGAATTATGCAGCTGAGTGCCCTAGAAGTGAGTCAGAACTTAAATTAAATTAGCTAGAAATGTATTTTGCTTTTGAGTTCTTCATTCAGCAATGATATACCCATCATATAAAAATAGTTCAAAATCTTTTTTCCATTTGTGGGACATTATTTAATAAAATCACAAGCTAATGTTGAAAGTACACCGTGTAACTTTTTCGCCAAAAAAATAAACTTGAACAAAAGCATTCTTTGTTTACTTGGATGTTTTTGTTGGACTAAACATTATTTAAAGAAAATGTTTCTTCACTCAGAGCAGGCATCTTCCTAAAATCAAGTGTTTTGTTTCCCAGAGAAGGGCCTCCTCTTGCTTTCCTCCACAGAAATTTTGTTCTTTTAGCTATAATATTCCATAGTGTAGCATAAAGCTGATGTATATCATGAAGAATGCCCCAACTATTGTTTTAACTCAATATTTTAATAGGATTTTGCATTTGATAAAGGTAAACAGTGTCACTTTAAGCCAATATTTTTAGGTGTTTTTTTTACACTGACACAAGAGACTTAGCTTAAAAAAATAAAAAAAGACAAATACTTCCCGCTAAAGTGCTCTGGAACAGGAAATGCTGATGTCCAGTAACATTTGGCAGTGCAATTATTTTAAACAGCATATCATCAGTGTCTCCATTGTCAAGCGTTTTCCATTTCTCTTTTTGGCGTCACTTTTAAAATGTTTTTAAAACGGTGCTCTCTGAATGATTGGCAAATATTTATTCGAAATGTATTTAAAGAAGAGCAAATGTCACTGCAAATTATCTCTCTGACATAAAGATGAAGGAAATGGAACTAAAAATAAAACATCACTTGGACATATTCAAATGATGCAGCCCTGAGAATACACAAGAATACACCGTCTAAAAAGAAGTATATTTTTAAACCAGGGCTGAACACTGCTCTATGAAAACTTGTACAGCACAGGAAGAGGTTTAAAATGCATTACGTTTTTTAGTTAAAGTCAATCAGCATGTTTTTCATTCTAGGCAAAGTAATACCTCTTCATCGAGTCAGACAAGGGACAGCGCACCTTTAAAACAATGCAGATCTTAAGATGCTAAACAAACTTAGTGTCCATTAATACTATCTGATTTTAATAATGTATTTGTCTTTTACGTATCAGCTAAACCAATATCATGGGACCAACACCCAATACGGCAAAATTTCATGCATTGATCCAATATTCGATCCCATAATTAGATCAGTGCATCACTAATTTTGACAAGGGATGAACCGATCTAGCTTTTTTAGTTCCGATACAGATTTGGATTCTTTTACATTAGGTATTTACTGATACCCAATATCAACCGATACTAGTGTAGGCATTGACTTAACACCTTGTTTTATTAAAATTTAAAATATTATGAGATGTTCTGGATCAACATCAGCCTCTAAATGTGTCTTTTCTACACTAATAATACATTGATATTGAATTGATATCGCAATATTAAAAACTGCGATTAGCTAATCTCGAAAGCCGCAAAATCAAACAGAAAAATCGCAATTAGAACTTTTGCCAATATTCTGCAGCCCGAAATAAAAGGCACAACAAGCTATCAAACCTATATCATGGGGCCAATCCAGCAAATTTCACGATAGCGCGATATTCAATCCAATCAGTGCATTACTAATTCTGACTCATTGTATTTATAATTTTATTAGTGACACAACAGTTTATCTAGTTTCTCACAGCTCTTAGGCTCAGATTTCTATTTTTTTTTCCTAATGTGTGTCTATGAACTTTTGAATTTTCATGGCAGTGTTTGTTGTTTGACATTCCATCCCAAGCACTAGACATAAAACAAAGTATGCTAATTTCTACAGCAATAAACAAATCATGCAAGCCTATTAAGACCGAAGCAGGGCGCAGGAGGGTGAGAAGGTGAAATCTCTTTGATGTGTGCCAGCTTCGAGACACATCTCCGCTGGACACAAAGGAAAAGTGACTGACAGCGCAACACACTCAGGAATGCCTCAGAAACACGCTAATTCTATCAAAACAAACACTCTTCCCTGACAAGTGACTTCAATAGACACCATTCTGTTTTTATTTTGACGGCTGGGACCCCCCGCGCTCCTCCGAGGTCTCGAATGGCTCAGCTTAAACTCCCGACTGAAACTATTATCCAATTAGCAAGAAGTGGACTGGCTGAGGCACCTGTGTGGGGGCCTGGGAATTTAAAAGACGAATGGCTTTTTAAATCTAATATTAGTCAGGAATAACGCCATAGGGATTGTGTAATGAACTGTAATGAAGGCAGTGCAGTATCCACGACCCCAAGTTCAATTTAATTAAAAGAGTGGGACGGCCTTAACTTCACTAATGGGAACATAAAAACTACGAAAGGGTAACTCAATGTTATGTCTTGTAAAAAAAAAAAAATCTATACAGTCGAGAAAAAATTTAGCTAAGAGGTGAAGTGTTGAAAACTTAATGGAGAAATTACTTAATTGTTTGAATAATTGCACTAAATTGACCTATATTCACGATAAACATGATCACAATAGTTACATTTTTAGTTCTTACTATAGATGAATTATTACATTAATCAACCGAGGAATCTTGTTCTTTACTCTGACTAAAATAAACATTTAATTGCAACTAATCGACTGTAAATAATAATCATATTACAAAAGTTGTCAACCTTATCTGGACTCTAAAACAGATGCCAGGAGAATTTTGATAACAAAGGCAGTGGTAATGAAAATTATATAAACAAAAAAGAACAATTTTCACCAAAAAAAACAAAAACAAACAAAAAACACTGTATTTGCAAATACGATTGCCTTCAACTTTTTTTTTAGCAGTCTCATTTTTATTGCTACTTCTATATTTTCTTGCCTTATCTATTAATATTCCTAAAATTCTCCCAAAAATATTTAAAAATGGTCCAAGTGCAACATTCTTAAATGCAGATAATGCTTAATTCAATCTTCTTTTTAAGCCTGAACTCATTCTGTACCTTCCCCTAATATGTGCTTGTGCACACTAAGGATCCCTACACCTCTGGTTGCGAAACATAGACCTAATGCATTCTAAGCCTCTGCATTATTCAGCAGGATGTGTTTTGACGCATTTTCACAACTTTCAGAAGCCAACACGAGTCGATTTGTCTCAATATAAGATAAGATTTTCCTAATTTGTCCCACAATGGGGAAATTCCTTATGCTAAAGACAGTTAGCCAAAATGCTAACAATATAAACAATCACACCTTCTAGGTTGTACTATACAAGCGCTCTATTATTTGATGTAGATGGTATAGGAAAACTGATTTGAGTTTATTGTCATTTTAAGAAGTATGTCTTATTCCAAATACATAACCAAAACAAAAACCAACAATTTCAAAATTTCAAGCTGCATTTGATACTCAATACTATTTTTGTTACCACAAGAACGAAAACCAAAAACTAATTAAAGACTTATTTTCTACTTAAAATCATAGACCTTAAAAGTGCACAAATATTCAAAGTTTTATCAGTTGTGTTTCTGCTGAGATTTAATATGTTCCATTTAATAATAACTAAATTCATTAGCTGTGCCAAAAATAAATTTACCTTGGACTAATGAAAAAGGCTAAACTGGATTTTCCTCCCTAATTTCTTTTTGCAATATTGATATTTATACTACACATTGTGCTGTTCCTCCTTATGAGGTTTTACTTGCTCTTTCAAAACTCATGATCTTTCAAAAATATTTTAGAAACCGTTAAATTACCTACGTTTGTGATTTTTAAGTATCTGATTTTTGATACTTTTGACACACTTATGGAGAGAAAACGAGTCGACTAAACAAATACTGAACTGATAGTTAGCGACAGCCCTGATCTTTTCCCCTGACACTCTAGTTTTATCAAACTGACAAGGTAAATGCCGACTTGTCTTCACAAAAGCAGTTCCCCACAGTCTTCACCCAGAGTTTGGTGCCAGTTTTTATGGGCTCTCATTTCTCAAGGTTACCCCAACAGGACAGTCCCATGTGAGGTTCAGGGGGCCCTCACGGAGCATCATTAGTTGTAACCAAAGCCCAGGGCCGTTCGGTCAAAACCTCTGTTCAAAGATGATGAAACGCTTCCACACTGAGAGGCTCGGATAGAAGATACGCTTTCAAACAACACTTTAAAAATACTTTCAACATGATCTCTGCTATTGTGAACCTTTTCATCATGCGCTCACTCAAATCCATATGCACTTTGATGTACAGATGATGAAGAAAATATACAGTAAAATAATAATTCTACACAAAAGAGGAGTCTTGGATCGATTTGACCATGGCAGGGTGACAAAAACGTACATTTGCTAACTATTTTTTGCAGATTACGTCAGCGATATTCTGACAGTATGTGGTCAATCCAAGAAAAGTGTGCAAGTTGAGTCATCTGCAGAAATTTAATGTTCATATATTCTCATTTAAAAGTTTACATCTTCGCTTTTTACCTTTTAATCAACTTTTTTGTAGCACTTTCTATAAACAATCTACTAGATTTTTTACATACAGTATTTTCAAAAAAATCTTGACAATCTAAAATGTTTTAAATGTCAAATTAGTTTTATAGTCCAGGAAGAAGAGCATAAACGTTTGTTGGTGATCATTGTTTTGCCATACCTGACCTAGTAGCTGGAGTAAAATGAAAATGAGTGGAGGACCAAGTGGTGCATGGACAAAAGGCTTTATATGTTTTTTTTTTTTCTATTGTGCAACGGCTTTAAGAATGATGCCAGAAACACAACCATGTCCTATGAATACAATGTGTGATTTTTGATTTTGATATTGTAGCTTTTAATTTGTGAGTTTACCACATGGAGACGGCAACAGTAACTGAGACTCATGTTTATACTCTACTTCCTGGACGACAAAACTACCAAAAAGCAGTGATTGGTTAAATTAACAAAAGTTCCTGCCTCCTGTGAAGAGAACAATGATGCAATGTCAGGCGTTTTTTGTCATTTTTTACAATGAATAATACAGCAATGAGTTCTGAAAAAAATACTGTTTGGACATATTGAAAAGCAGCTCATTCTTCTTCTCAAATAGTGACCATGCTATATGAATTTAATCTTGCCTTTGCTTTGGATAGGCTAGTTAGTAGGTTGAATACAGTGTTTTCAACTCTCAAGACAGATGTAGTTTTAGTGTCATTGCTTTGCTCGACACATTAGTTCCAGTCGCTGCATAATTGACTCTCTGAAAGCTTGTTTCTGGATCATGTTGTGGGCTGAGAGGTCAATCACATCAGCGGATTAGTCTGATGCTGTCATTACTTCTTCTTGAGAGCCGGAGCTTAGCTAAAACAAAACGCCAGGGCGATCTTTGACATTGACAGCTTAAGTTTTTGTTTTGATCAGGCCCATCGAGCTCTGAGCGAAAAGAAAAGATGCAAATCCCTTTTAATTGCCTTGAACAGAGAAGCTTGATGGACATCTCTCATTTGCTGCTGGATTAAAATGAATATTTAACCAGACCGTGCTGTTTAATAGTTAATTTCTTTGAGTCTTTTGTTTCTATTTCACTTTGAACAAATGGCCCTGTTTCTCCCTGACAACAGAGGCAGATGTTTGCTGTGATAAAGGCTCCAGACTGAAGCCACCTCTCAGATGCCCTGCAGATAAAAGCCAAAGGGGAACTCAGAGCAGAACATGTTGGCAGACACCACTTGTCCCAAACATGCATTTTTCACTCTTTTATCTCGGCAGACAAAATCTGCAGTCGTTCTGTTTTTGATAGATTTTGTGGAGCACGTTATTGTAAACAAAACAGGGTCAGAATAACTGTGAACAGTGTGTTTGAGGTCTAGGCTTGTCATGTAGCTTCAAAGGGCCACAACAGCTGCGAAATTAACAGTGGATATTTGATTCTAATTACTTTAAAGCCCTGACACATAACTTTAAAGTAAAAAAAAAAAAAAATGTTGTCATTTGCGAGCAATTTATGCAAACTTTAATAATGAAAGATGTACATATAACATTACACAAGAGAGAGATGCACCACCTCAAATTCTGCATCTTTAGTGTTTGTGTGGAAAAAAAATGTCAGCTGTGCCAAGTTTTTGCCCTCCCTAACCTGCTTGCAAATGCTTGATAAAACTGGCCCTAAGACATTCTTTTAATGCAAAGGATTATTCAAAGAGAGAGAGGGAGGAACAAATATTTAGTTAGTTTTATTAGCCATTGACATTACATATTCTGCCCACCTTGAAGAAGTCTCCTTGTCATATTTTTCTTGCCTTTTTGCACTTTTTATTAAGTCAGTTACAAGTTCAGTGCTCCAAGAATCTGGAGACAGAGAGCCAGCAAAGACTTGGTTCTGTTTATTGTTTATTAATAGGATCCCCATTAGCTGGGCTTAACAGCAGCTACTCTTACTGAGGTGGAGAATTACTTTGACTCCTAAATTTGTACTGCCTTTAAATGAAACTAATGTCAATTGCTTTTTCTGAGATTTTACATTTGACTGAATTTGGTCTGCACTTCTGTCATTTACCCAGAACATTGCTGAGACCGGCAACGAAGTGATGCAAGTAGGAAACTGCCTTTATTTGAACATACAGCTACATTCATTAGGGCAGTGTTTCCTAAACTGGTGGTATGTGTATTACTGGTGGTGTCGGATGTCTCTGGTGGTAATTGAAGCCCCCAGTAGTTTGATTATTTGTTTAATTTAGAGTCTCATCTATCAATATTTTTGTTCTTTTGGGGGAATATACTGTATATTATGATAATAGTAATAACTTACTTACCCAAAACAAACTTTCTTTGAACTGTTTTTGTCTAAATTTGGGTCTGGTGATCAATGGAAACCCAAATTGTATCTTGGGTGGTACTTGTTGTGAAAAGTTTGAGAAAAGCTGAATTTGGATCTTTGTGAATTTTAAAATGTTGGTTTTGTAAAAAGTGCTCTATCACCACAGAAATGAGCTTACGATTCACTTTTTACCACCTCATCCAACCCCACTGACACATTCTTTCTTTTTAATTCATTATAGTGGTTCCCCGTCTGTCTTCACGGTGTCTTTCCGAGTCTGTAGTAAAGCCTAAAAGAAGCAGAGAGCGTGACTTCTCATTGACGCGTTTCAAACATGTTGTCATCTTTGCGCTGCTAATACTTACACCTCACACCTCTCTTCACACGCGACCTGTGTCTTAGCCCTGCCGCTCGACATCACGGCGTGTTTGGGCAAATCCTCTCGCCACAATAGAGCTGTCTGTCTCTGAAGGTGACCGTTTAAGACTCATGGCAGCCAGGTGGAGCCCCTCCCAGCCTCCTCGCTAATTTAGTTTGGGGTAATTTGGGGTTATTATGGTGTCGGAGCATTCATTTGCGAAGCAGTTGAAAAACTAAGTCAGCAAAGAAGATTTTAGAATGAGTTTAGTGGCTCTGAACAAGATTTTAAGTTTTAAAGACCTAAAGATGAAAAGGCAATGACTTGTTGCATTTGACTGACTACCACAATCAGAGGGTCTCTAGTTATGTCTGCTCTGTTGTTGTAAATATTTTTGGAGATTATTGTCCTTAGTTGGCTTTTTAATGTTTAATGTAAATGCAGTGATTTATGCATGTTTGAGTAAATTTGTTTTTCTTCTGTAGAAAACGCCACTACTCTTCAGTTTGCGTTTCACCCCTGCAGTAACTTTGTTTTGCGATTTTAATGTCTTAGAAGGTGATACACATTGGATTCTGCATCACAGCGGAGAGATTTTGGTACAAATGGAAAAATGTGGCTGCATGCGTTCATGATCATGAATGAACAGCACTCCAAAGAGGGACAAAACACAAAGGGGCAGGTGTTTGCAATGTAGAAGTAAGTTGACTTGTTAATATACAAGTAGGGATGGAAAAAAGTTTGAAAAATTGTTTGAAGTTTGCAGCGATCGAATTGAAAGGCCGGAATCGATCAGTTTTGCTCATTTGCTAAAAAACACGTACAGCCACTGACCCATACACACACACTATATTTGTGTAATACAAATAATTATACATTAATAGCCACAATATGTGAAGAAACAATGCGTGAACGTTTGGAAGACCTGACTGAATGTGCTTTATTATATTGTGTTAACAACTGATGGGCATAAACCTCTAAACATGACTGTTTACTGTTCAAATGTTCCTAAAAATACAAGTTCTAAATACTAAAACAGTGGCTTTGTTTTGAAAGTAATTTATTATGGTTTATTTTATGTTTTAAGGTAAAAAAAAAAAAAAAAAGTAAATTTAGACAATCAAACAAAATCGAAGAAAATCGAGAATCGTGGCTGCAAAACTGAATCAAATCATGATAGTGAAATTAAGTGAAACATCCCACCCCTAATATTAAGTAGTTTTCACTCAATTTGTAAACAAACTATATAGAATTTATTTAAATACTGAACATCACAATACTGATCTACAATGATGATTTTCTGACTCTCAGTAAAAACCTCTGGGCAGACTTTTGTTTGAGCCTTAGTGCTGCAAGATGAGAATCACAATTTGAATAGTTACTAGGGCTGGGAATCACTGGGTATCTTGCGATACGATACGATACGCGATACATAGCTCACGATACCAATACTATCACGATATTGGCGATACTGCGATTATCGATTTATTGCCTCAAATATCTCACCATATATCATGCATTAAAAAGAAAAAAAATTTTAAGGGAGAAATTAATACCCTTTTATTTTTTTGGCTGAAACAATTTTACAAAAGCAACTTCTGTCATGTTAAAAACAAACACTTTTAGTGTAACATTGCTGAATTCTGTAATACTATGAGTCTTTGACAAAGGTGACACTAATTGTTATTAAAGTTGAAAACAAATATAGTTTAAATAAAAGTATGATTGTCCTTTATAAACAAACAAACAGTGCGACCATTAAGGGCCAAACAGTCTTAATCTTAAAAGGCTTAATGTCAAGTTGCAGTCAGGTTCATTACAGTAGATTAGCTTTTTTGAAACAATACCATTGTGCTACAGCCTAAAAATAAAACTATTAGTGTCTGTGTTGGTAAATGTAACAATGACACTATTTAGTGCAAACTTGCTGTAGTGTAAACAACAACAAAACTCTCCCAGCAAAGAGATCAAATCAAGTTGCAGCCAGGCACATTATTTTTTTGAAATATTAACATTCGGCTACTGCTTTCAAACAAAAAATAAATTGACTGGGATAAAGTGCAACATAAAAGTACCCACTTCAAGTGAAAAATAAACATCTCTCAGAACAAAATAAAGAACAGCTACATGTGATATGTGTTTTATATGTTCATGTTTTTCTTGAGAAAGAGCAGTTGGTCAGCATGTTCAGGAGTGAGTGAACTTCTTTGGGCACTGATGATATCTCCTGCAGTTGAAAAAACTCTCTCAGCTGCCACACTTGTCCCAGGAATACACAAATGCATATGAGCCAGTTTGGAGAGGAGAGGGAACACATGCTGCTGAGATTTCCACCACAGCAGAGGATCTTCAGTGAGAGGCAGAGATGGAGAATCTTGATATTGTTTTATCTCCTTCTCTGCAATGGAGGTTGCAGATGTGGTGCCATAAGAAGTCTTCTTGAAGGTCTGGCCAAGAAGATCAACAAGTGCAGACTTTCTTTTCTTGGTAGTGCTGGTCTGGCTAGACTGTGGCTCCTCCTCCTCAAAATCCCCCTGAACATCACCACAAGGCACTGGATCATCCTCCCTTAAAGCTGCTGCTTTTGACTGTAGTTTTGTATAAGTTTCTTGTACTTCTTCAGGTGACAGAAAAAGAAGAGATTTAAATCTGGGGTCCAGGGCCGAGGACATGCGGAGAAGATCTTTTTCCACCTCACTCTGGTATCTCTTTGAAAGATCTTGATTGATGGATCTCTTAATTTCTCGAACCAGAGGAGAATCTTCTTCAGTGGTGGTTGTGTCTCTCAGTAGTTGAGCATGAAGAGGAGCAATCACTGAAATGGTGGGATTTTTTTCCTCACACATGATGTTTGTTGCAACAAGCATTGGTCTGAGTGCTTCAACCATCTCTTCCGCGCTTGAGATGTCACTCTCTGTCAGTGCACAGTCAGTCACGTTCTTCCTCACCTTATGACAAAAAATGTAATTAGTATTTCGATACAATAATTGTTTTTTTAATTATTATTAATTTAGTTTTAGGCAAGTGGAAATTATGATTTATGATGTAATATTTAATCATTGTGTTCATGCTGAAATATTTATTTATTATTTATATTATTTATGACAATTTATAAATGTAATTGTGTGTATTTTTTCACTGTTACTTCATTGTGTCAGATGAGCATAAGCTTTACTATTTACTTAGAAACAAAAAATATTTAATAAAAGACCCACATTAATCTTACACAAAACAACAGCTATAACACAACATAAATTTCATACCTCAGGTGACAATAGGGCAGCACAGACAGCTGGTTGTTGTTCAAGAAACCTGGAGACCATTTCATAGGCACTATTCCAACGGACAGGCATGTCTGTGATGAGTTTGTGACGGGGAAGGCCGAGGTGATTCTGGTTTCTTTTCAGTGCTTCTGCTCCAGAAGTACTTCTGTGGAAGAATGTTGAGATCCTCCTAACTTTGGCAAGTACTTTGGCAACTGCAGCTACTTTCAGGGCACGTTGAGATGCGAGATTTAAAACATGAGCAAAACATCTAACATGTTTATATCCTGCTAAGTCCACTGCCACACACATGTTTGACGCATTGTCGGTGACAAACACTGGCTTCTTAGGGTCAAGGCTCCACTCGTCTACTGCTGCCTTCAGTACATCTGCAATGTTAGCTCCGGTGTGAGTTTCGTGCATTGCACGGGTCTGTAGGACATATGACTTCATTTCCCAATCCTCGTTTATAAAATGTACCGTGAACGTCATGTAGGACTCCGTGGCCCGTGATGTCCACCCGTCACAAGTCAGCCCCACTCTTTCTGCCATCTCGAGTGCAGATTTAACTGTGGCTTTAGTCTGGTCGTACAGTGCAGGAATAATTTTTTCAGCGAAGTGTTTCCGAGATGGGATGTCAAAGCGCGGCTCCAAAGTTTTCATCAAAAAGCGGAATCCCTCGTTTTCCACCTCGCTGTACGGACGGAGCCCTTTACACATGTAAACAGCGATTCCATTTGTGATTGACATTGCCCTCGCAGAACCAGGTGGAAGCTTTGCCTTGAAAAATGTGTCCACGCCGGGCTGTGCCGGATTTGAGCCAACAACAACCACGGCTTTCTCACACAGCTCCGGATGGTGGCGCGTCAGGTGGCTGTGCATGTTGGTTGTATTTCCCGTGTATCGAACTTTTGAAAAGCACTGCTTGCATATTGCAAAGTCTTTTTCGAGTTTTGTTCCGTCCGTGCTGCTGTAAAATCCAAAATGACTCCAAACTTTCGATTTAAAAGTTGCTGGAGCGTCTTTTAAAGTCCTGCTTTCACTTCTGCTTTCCTCGTCCGACTCCATTTTGTGTGTACGTGCGTGCGCGCTGTACGCGTGCGCGTATTCTTCTTCTTCTCCCGCCCGCTTCGTCCAATCTCGCAACGCGCGCCCCCTATCTTCCGCTAAAGGAGCGTCTCATCAAAAGTTGATAAAAAAAACACATTTACGGCGGCTTTTAACAACATTAAAAGATCGATACTTGACGAAGGCCTATCGAGAATCAATCGCGGGAGTAAATATCGCGATATATCGCCAAATCGATATTTTGGCGCACCCCTAATAGTTACTATGAGTTTAGACTTCTGCAAGCCTCCAAATATTATTTAATATGGACTTTTGAGTTTTTATTCATGTTCAATCATGGCTTCTTTCTGCTTCCTTGTGAGAAACTATTCTTTCTCTTCTGAACTGATCTGAAGTCCACAATAATCTAGACTTGTTTTGAGCATTTCTGCATTATTAGCACGTCAGGCAAGAACAATGTGATTATTTCCCCTGTGTAATTTCTTTTGCTGCCAATAGTTGAAGCTCGAACTCAATTCCTAATGTAGGAAGCACGTGTTACTATAGATCATATTTAAAGCACAAGAACAATGCATTATTTTTGTCCTTAACACACAGGATTCTTGGATCTCTACTTGACATTATTGATGCTAACCTTCCATGAGTCTGGACCGTGGACGCATTTGTACAGTTTGACTTCATTCTGAGCTTTATTAAAACACACAGACTTGACACCGCCGCCTTAAACGTTACGCAGGCCCTTTCCTTATAAGGTTTATTTGCAGAAAAACAAAGCACTTGACACTGAATAGCTTTGTAAGTAGGTCCACTCAAGGCAGATTCTTGGCCTGTGATCCATTGTACTTTCTTGGATCTTCGAGGCCATTCTCTTTAAGTTACATACACTTTATATTGGGGCTGGTTGCTAAGATACGTTTTCTGATAAAGACATCTTAATAGTTTTTCCATCTATGAACATGATCAAAATCAAGCCAGAATTTGTCCTGCTTGTCATGGCCAGATATTTCTTCTCAGTTTGGCAACATAAAGCAAAATGTCTTAGCTGAACCAAATGCTAATGCTAAACAGATGACTTATGTAATGTTTTGGTATAACACAATCTGTCACAGCAGTGGTTTACAACTCCTGGAAGATTTCTTGTAAGCTATTTGTAAATATTCAACATTTCAGACTTTTGTTTAACGTTGAACTGATAAAACATCCAGATTAAAATGATCTGGATGTCAAATATTAAACAGAAACTGAATAAAGCCATGTTTTATGAAACATATTTACACATTTCAAGTGACTGTTAACATAGGATGTAGTTAGAGCTGGGCAATATATGAAATTTTAAATAATGTTGTGAATGTTATTTTCAAGTATTCAAAAAATCGAGTACTGGTATATTGTTTATAGCAGCAGCCCCCATTTTTTTTCTAGACCAGTAGTCACATATTTATTTTATAGTGATTAGCTGGTGATCTATTTAAAAAAAAAAAAAAAAATCCAACCTTTTTTGCTTTTAGCTTGAACTTTTTACGCAGCACACCACCTATTAAAATGTGTCCAATTCAAACTATCTTGCAACACAATTTCTTTTGTTTTTGTAAAAATTGTCCTTGACACTTCAAAGAGGAACTATGTAATTTTTCTGGTGGAGCTGTTGCTTGCTTTTTGTGCTTATGTTTCATTAAACACATAATTCATCTGAATAGAGCGAAGCATGTGACACAAAGCCAAATGGTCCAGGTCAGAGATCTATGAAGAGGCAACCTTGCTCACAGTAAAGTAGTGTTTTTCAATGTCATGAATCTAAACAAAAAACCTTCATGACATGTTTTAACAAATTTCTTTTGGACTGACAGAGATATTAATTTCTGCCTTAATTAATTATAGTTCTTTGAATGGGAAAAGTCTTGGTGATATTGAGATTGGTAAATAATGAACAAAAGCGACAGTGTTTATGGCAGGTCTGTGTGCCAGGACTGCACGCTTGTTTAATCCATCTGAGCAGCATTCACAATGAGGACCAACACCAACACCAAGGTTTTTCCCAACCTTTCTGGCAAATTAACCTCTTGGAAACCTGGGAGTTGCTGCTTTTAGTAAACAGATGTCAAAAACAATGATAAAAATGACTGACAGCTAATATATTGTTGACCACTTCACAATCTAATCATCTACATTTTGGCAGTGGTCTGAGTCTGTCTCAGTTGAAGCTTTAAACACACGTTGATAATGATAAGCTTCACCATTGGCCTTGAAGTCTGTCACCTGTCCCTCAGACAACCACTGTTTTGGGCGTCGGTTCCTGTCTGCTCCTGGCTCCTCCATTAGGTGAGGTCCAAGATGCTCCCTAAAAAATCTTTAATGACGTGACATAAAGACAGGATTCACATGTTAGTCCATAATAGTGACAAAGTATCACCTTTCTGCAAAATCTGAATGACATACACACTAATGGACATACAAGTCGTCATTAAAATCACTCCTACGGTTCTCCTCAGTAATATTTGACTTTAACTGCTCCATTTTTCTAGGTTTTTTATTGTGAAAATAAGTTTGCAAGCTTTTTAAAAAAAACAATCTCCAGATAAGAAGCAGATCTTACTACATCAAACTTTACAGAACAGTTCTAGATTAGTTAATCTATCCATATTTCCATCCCAATCTATCTTGAAATTTAACAAGATGCCAGACTTCTTAAGATTACATTAATTAAAAGGGAATGAAAAAAAAGGGGGGTTTGAAAATGTGTTGTATTTAGTGTATCTTGAGTCCTCTTGTATCTTTATGAACTGACTTTACTGTGCTCTTCACTGTGAGCTGAGATTGTCAGTTTAGATTTGGAACCTACGCTTTGATTTATCCTCGAGGTTCCTCTTTTACATTTTCACTTTCAGACTCTTGGTTCTCTGGTATCTGCCTGAGCGTCTGTTGCTGTGGCGGACAGGTGGTAGAAGGCACAGAATCCTGTCAAAAAGCTAACGGGACGACTTTGTGGAAGTGGCAGCAACTCTCGTGGGCACAGTCAAAGTCGTGAAGCAGCAAATCAATTCAGTCTCTTCCAATTTGCCCCGGCAAAGAGAGTTTTTGTCTTCTGATTTAATCATGTAGTCTTCTTGCTTGCCTCTTAACTGTCTCACTCACATCACAGCAAGTTGTTTTCAAATGCTAAGGCGGAATCTCAAATATTGTAAGTGATTGAGCACAGTGGCATTCCATTATTAGTTAAAAAACAACAAAATTTGACCTTTGCATCAACAACGATGTTAAATTCCTTCTTAAATTTAGACCACAAAATGCTATATTCAGAAAAACACATATATACCAGCTGTCCAGTCATCAAGGTTTGGTTTTGGCAGGCCATCTATTGGTACCAAATCTGTTTTACACCATAGAGGTAATAAACAAAAGCCAGGTTACCTCCAATAAATTAATCATAATTATGCACTAAAAAGAGTAATTTGAGTCAGAAAAGCTCAGAAAGGTCTAAGATGATTTTAACTGAAGATTGCACAGGAGATTAAGTATTTTCTTGTCTTAGTTTTTTATTCTTTGACTATGTTTCATAATCTGTAGTGTAAGGCAATCAGATGTTTTTTTAGATAGTTTTGTGAAGTCCTGATTAATCAAAAAGGATGTAGCAGTGCTTAGTGAAAAAATGATAAACTAAAGATTCATAAAAAAAATAAAAAAATAATTCCGAAGGATCCACATGGCTAAACTTCCAGTGACCTAAGCATAAAAAAAAAAAAAAAAAAAAAAAAAAAAAACGTAATGATTGAATTCTGATCTAAAAAACTAAACAAATCCACAGGTCTCAAACTGTGACCTTGCATGATTGTCTTAATTACACACATTTTCTGGGAGAACTTTCTGACCCTGATTACCCACTTAAAGACTTGCATGTCTTTAAATGTATTAGTTGAAGGTAAATGGTGAGAAAAAATGGGCAGTTGTTGACATTCTTGTTCGACTTAAGATGTGCTACCAATCGATTAGTCAACTAAAAGCAAAAATGTCTCAATGATCTGAATGAAATATATGACCCAAACTACATTCACAAGACCAAAGCATGATAACTAACCACTCATAAAAAAAAATAACAGTAAATAGACTTTCATGTAATAAATTTGCAATGTGCTTTCTAACGAATGCATATTTTTGGTCAACAAAGACCAATGGGTGATCAATGACTAAAATATCATGTCTAACATTTAACATACATGTCTGATACCCTAATACCTATTTGTAATAACATAGTCAGGCTGTATTTTAAAACCGACCCTTGACAAACTCTGACTTCGATCTTTTCGGCCCCAGCTCAATAGTATAATCCCACATATGTTGCCTATATCTTCTCTTGGAGTAGAAATGAAAAACGCCGATGAAAGACGACCAAAGTGCTGACGTCTTCTGTCGAGTCGAGGGGTCCTAATGCCTACTACACTCATTACCACCACTCATTATCACTTTGTTCATTTTCAGCATCTTCAATAGTCTTCTTGTTGAACCACAGTCGGTCACTCAAGCCCAAACACTTTTCCTCCTTCTGTGTAGTTGGACACAGCTGTAAAGGGAAAATCTAAATACTTACATTGTGTTCAATATACACAGAAATACACAAGGATCTTTTTCAACTGCACCAGGCTGTTGAAAAGCCGTCCAGCTCATGTCCCGTCAGTCGCACCCTCTTAGATATTTGTGAATTTCTGCCAATGGAGGAAAAGGTTGTTTATTTCCCTATAAGCAAATGACCACACACAGGCTTTAGACTTGTGTTCTGTTTCTTGTCGTATTTGTCGGAGGGAAAAAAAATCAAAAGTTTGTCTATATTATATCTGGAAGCAGAAGAGAAGAAGGAAAGAATGTGGACTTTTCTTACCACTAAGCCGTAGCAAGTCTGTATTGAATGTATAAGTTCTGGTAAATGTTTAAGAGACATTTAACAGATTTTTTTGGCAATGCGTCCCCAAAGAGATATTTCCGTTTGCCTCAAAATGCTCTACAGTATCTCTTGTATATCTTGCATTTTTTAGAATAGTTTTATTGCTAATCGGGTGAAAAAAATGTTTTTTTTTTCTATGAGTATGCGTGCCTCTGCAAAGATCTTACCTGTACACATATAATGTCATAGAAACATCTAAGCATATAGATGGTAACCCTTCAACCTTAGAAGTTACATGTGCATTTATTATGGTCATAAAATCTAGTAAAAGGGCGCAGTTTTGGAATGCAAAAGTGAGTATTTTGTATTTCCAAATATATTTAAAAAATACTACAGTTTTCACTTTATTCAGCTCCGCCCACTTTTCTTGGCAGCACACTTCTCGTTGAGCTCTTTTAATGCTAACATGTTTGCTTGTTGGTCTCGTTAGGGAATCTCAAATAGATATAAAATAAACCCAGCCCTAACTGCCTCTAAACAGGAAGTGCACTGCTAAGAAAAGTGGGCGGGGAAGAATAAGGGGAATAACTAAATTAACAATTTTTTGTCATTTTGTTATTAAAAAGCTAGTCGCAAACTTGAGGCAAAGCAGTGTGAGACCCTGAAATTAGGAGGCACGATTAATTGAAATTGAAATAGCATTTTTAGGGTGCACAAATAAGAAACTGCCATGATTTCCTTGAAAACTACAAGATTTCGAGTTATTCTTCATAATGAATGAATGTACACACATTGTGGTATCCCTAGATTCACAACAATAGGCCCTTTTCACGCTGCGGCTTGGCTAGTTCCGGAATATACCAGCAGATAGTTGTTTCCAGTCAATTCATTCCCTTAAGAGGCTAGTTCAAATGCCATTAACGAACATTTTATTGACACAAACAGACAAGTTACAGCCAGAAAATCATTTGCAGCATGGAAGTATTTACTTCAGTGTAAATACTACTTCATTAGTAGTATTTACTACTGGTGAAGTATATAGTACCACATACCAGGTAAATACTCACCAGGGAAAACCTATGTGTTTATAAAATGTGCTGTTCTGTCTCTGAAGCTAGTGCTAACCTGTATTTAATGTCATTATTATTGTTAAAAGAACTATTTTTTCCCGAATCACTCGGCCTGGAATGTAATGCATTTTTATCAAAGTGTCTGCTTTATATTTACGGAAATATTATTGTTAGAAGTATTCCAAAATTATGCACTTTTATAAACACAAGGCTTTCCCTGGTGAAGTATTTCCTGTATGTAAAGATCTTAATTGCTGCCGAGTGGGTGATGTGAGTTGAAATCTGGCTTCCAATGGCTTTGATTTTTTTTTATAATTAAAAAATTAATTTTAATTAGGGCTGTAGTCGACTGAAGAAATTCTTGGTCGTCCAATAGACATGTTCATCAACCGATTAATCGACTAAAAAGAAGAAGCAAGCTAAAAAGTATCTTCTCGTCGGATCATTTATCTACTGAAAATATGCTCGAAAAGACTAAAAATGTTGTGGAGTTCATACAAAAAACAATTTATACAGAAAACGAATAAGAAACTGTGTCAGCTAATCGTCAGCTAATTCACTACTTTTATGTAGCTAGAACCCATATAATCTAATGGATCGACTAATGAAAATTTTGGTCAACTAAGACTCCATCTACCGATTAATGACTAAACGACTAAAGGACTACAACACTAATTTTAATTCATCTCGGCAAAATCCCCATAGGGAATGAATGGGACGAGAAGGAACTATCCACAGATATATGTAAAACAGAGCTAGCATAGAGTCATGGTGAAAACAGCCTATTTTTTTTATTTTTTTATGTGCCATATTTTTGTAGCCAGCCAGTCTTGTGTTTATGTAACTTGTTTTGTAACTTTAATTTTCCAAGTTCAAGTTGAGTTATTTGGAGCTAAAACTGTACTATATTGAATGTTGTTGAAGTATAGCCACTGTCTAACAAAGCTCTCACAATGAAATATTACATGATTTACTTTCCAAAAATATCCGTACCAACCTCAAAGCTTCTGCCAAGAGTTTGGGCTGTAACTCGAGTCCTCCCTCTCACTAGGAGGCGGTATGGCACGCATAAGTGATGATTACAGTAATGCGCTATGACAATGCATGGCACAGACTCTGAAGAACGCCTGATCAAATATGGCGTCATCTCCAAATAGTATTTTCTTCAAAGACCTCCTGCTGCTGACACTACAGACGAGCTGCTCTAAAGAAAATCTGTCTTCTGACACAAAGCCAAAACAAATATCTTTTATTTTAGTTGATGAAGTGGCTGCTAAACTTCAATAGATAATTTTTTGTTGTTTTAAGTTTTTATTTTCTGTTTCTGTCTCTTTGTATTTTCAAGTTGTTTATTTTATTACTACTTTTACCCCCATCCCAATTCTCTTGTGTACCCCTTCCCTTTAGGCCTAAACTACACCTTAAAAACAAGGGCTAAGAGGTAGAACAACTCTAAGAAATAGGATAGCCATTTTGTTTTTTTTGTTTGTTTTTTTGTTTGTTTTTTAAGGACAAGCTCACAGCTGTATAATTAAGTTTTCATTTATGGTAGTCAATAAAATAGTATGGAGCCTATGCTAAATCTCCATAGGGGTTTCGAAAAAAAAAAAACTTCATACTTCTCCCTTTGTGCGTGGCAGCGTGTGTCTAGAGCTGTCACACTGCTTCAGACGCTGGCCTGCTCTCTGGAACTTCTGGAGCTGTGACAGTCCTACTCTTCCCACTCTTGAGTCGCGGGGACACTGATATAGATATATTGCCTATCGTTTCTGTCTATTACTCTGCTTTTTTCATTTAAACCTGCAAATATTAGGCCCGTACAGCCCTGCTAAAAAACGAAGAAACCTAGCTTCTGCAGCCATCACTTCTTCTGATTTGTAGTTCTTCTAGCATCACATTTCCAGTGCTGGTCAGTGTGTGCTTTGACAGAGCCGCGGTGCAGTCTTCCTTCTCCTCTTGGCCAAAGGGACAGATTATCGGCGGGGCAAAGATAATTGGCTGATTAACATGAGGCCAGTTTAGCACTTCACTGTCCCACACTCGGAGCATTAATCAAGGAGCGAGCGATGCCAGCTGAAGCCGAGCCAAAAACCAGAACTGAAAGAAGAAGAGAAGGGGAATTTCAACTCAAGACCGTGTTTTGTGACGGAAAACTTGACCTAAATATTCACCACACTTAAACGACAATTAGATTACGCAAATGTTTGGGATTGAGACTGCTTGTGATAAGCAATTTAAAAAGCATCAGCTGCAGGACATTACAAGATTACTCAAACATGAATGAATCAGTCTAAGAATGTGTACAAACATAGTAAATTTTGAGTAACAAGAGATGAAAAAACACTGTTGAAACATGGTTATAACTCCGAAAAGTAGAATTTACATAATAGGTGACATATCAAGTAATTAATGGTCATAGAATGACAACGTTGCAACACAATGTCCTCAACCCGGCTCAGCAAATGACATGTTTCCAAAGTTCCGTCTTGCGTCTTGTTTGTCAAAAGTGTCCTGTCATCCGGTCGCGTTGATTGATTATTTCAGATTGACACAACCGAGCGGGAATTCCGTGTTTGCCTCTAAGCCATTGCCTTTTAACACGCAACTTGTCATTTCCGACGTCCGAAAACCTTTAGCTTTTGTTGTGAATATGTGAATCAGTGGCTGTTGACGGTTTAATGAAGGCTTTGAGATTGTTAAACAGGTTCGATGGGACAGCACCTAAACGTTTGTCACACACGACTTTGAGAAGTGAGACAGACTTTTCAAATGGCTTGATGCAAACAGCTTGTACATTTAAAGCTTTTATTCTTTATATATGCCTTGATTGAGCTGAAAATGTAGTTTGTTCTTTGTTCAGCAGTATATTTATATCATATTCTAGTTTGGCGATATCAACATTTAATGATTTAGTATCTCGAGTGACTGATTAATCATAATCAAAATCACATTTGTAATAGAGTAGATCTAAAACAATGCTTACACTGTATGGGCCTGATTTATCAAGCCAGGTGCTAAATTGCCTGTGCAAAAATGAAACAAATCATGTGTTACTTATGAGGATTTTACACAAACTTTAATACTGAAAGATGCACATACAACATACTAAACAAAACAATATGAACCACCTCAAGTTCTGCATCTTTGGAGTGTGTGAGAGAGAAAAATATCCTCTCTGCCAAGGGTTTGCTCCCCCTAACTTGCTTTGCACATGAGCAAATGCTCGATAAATCTGGCCCTTAATGTACACTGTAGTTAATTGGTTCTAAAAGGCTTATACTGTATATCAAGCTGGCCTTAAATAATTAACAGTATCTAAAAGATAAAAAATGCCACAACAATGTTGTTGATGCTAAGCAAAATAGTTTTTTTTTTTTAAGGGTTTTTAGGTAGCTATTATACAATTTCAACGTCAACTTTGCCTCTGCAGAGCTGAGCCTTTGTAAATAATCTTTTGTTCATAGTGTTCACATATGGCTCTGTATTTCTTCACAACTAAATTAACCTTTTAGGCATCAAAGTAGGAATTGTGCCTCTCTGTATTCAGACGTTAGATTTCTGTTTTTTTCTGTTTTTGATTGAGTTTCAGAAGCCTGAAAAATACCAAATGCAACTCTGTACCAACACTTTTATAAACTAATATAGAGAAATATTAGGTTTTATTCTCCAAGTAAAAGTTTTAAGACTTTATTTCCATAAATGTATTTCAACTGAAAAACTCTGCCAAGGGTTAACAGTGCATTTGTTTGTAGCACAAAATATATTACAATATTACAATTTTATATTGCTTAGAAGCGACCCTGACCTAAGTTTACTATGAAAGCATACATTGCAAATCTCATTGCAATACCCAAAAAAACAAAATAAAACACTTTTCATATTTTCCCCCCATTGGTAACCTGCCCAGCCAGATGGATTGTCCTGCAATGTTTGTAAATTTACAAACTCAAGAGAAATCCATCTGGGCCCCCACCAGCCGACTAGCAAGTAGTGCCCGATCGAATAGATGACTAAAGTTAGATTACATCTTCAAAGTAATCTAAAGAATACACTGTGTTAACATGAATTGCGGTAAAACTAAAATCGAGAACTGGCCTTACAGAAATCTTGATTTAGCTTTTTTGGCATATCGCCCACTCTTTACAGTCAGTTCAAAGTGTTCCTGTTTCTTTTATTCGTCAACATGAATGTACTTATAAAGCACAGTGTGAGCATCTGCCACTCACGTCCGCTGTACAAACGGGTGACTTCGACAGGTGATGAGTCGGCCTTTTGTTTTGGCTGAGCTGGAGCACCTGGGGCCCGCGTCGACAGAAGGGCCGCCGTGGTCCCTCTGAAGCCGGGCCATGCAGCTGCTCAGCTGTTTGTGCTCCGTGTCTGTGTTTAGACCCACGTCTCAGACTCCAGTAAACACGCAAAGTCGTAGCGTTCCTTTCAAACGACGTTACAGCTTTACTTTCAAGTTTGGTTTAGAATGGAGAGTTCACAAAGGTATCTCGGATGGCATTCTCGCAAACATATTTAATCAACAACAGTTTTAGCCAATGAGCATAAGACAGTGGTTTAAAATCCAAGTATAGAACCCCCTAAGCTAGCATGTACAAATTATAGCCTGGGGGCCAAAATCAGACCTGAGGCGTGTTTTTGTTGGCCCTCTGTCTGGCTGCTAGTTTGGCCCAAATATGTGCTGTCATGATAGGCAAGAGTAATTTTCCCATTTATAAAATTGTACCTTGCTATTAAATATCAAAATGGAATCTTGTTGGTTTCTTTAGTGACTAGCCTGTTCACTTTGTGGATTGTTGCTTTCCATCTGTATTAAATATTGGCCTGTAGAATTTTGTCACGTAAACTTAGCCTTATTACATATTGCTCAATATGCACTGTATTTACATTTCCATAATCTCTATCTTCATAACTAACTTTTGTATGTGATCTCATTTGAAAGCTCCAAGAAGCATGAACTGTGATGGGCTAACTCAGAACTATTCTGATGGCGTTCTGGGAGCCAAATGCGGCCCACTAAGCAGTATGTTTTGGCCCAGCATGATGAAACAGGCAGTGGACTGGACTATTGCTTGATAGCTGTATTTGTATTCTTAGTGCACTATATTTTCTCTCTTATTTAGTAGCCTTTGCATCAGTTGAACCAGACTTTGCCTTGCCATTTAAATGGTTAAAACATTATAGTCCTGGTTTAGTTAAGGTTCAGATTTTATGGTCTTGTCTTGTTTAAGGTTTATGTGTCTGATGTAAACCAAATAGGTTTAGTTTTGGTTGCCGCTCTGACTGTTGTGGTTTGTTTGGGTTAGCCCTCTTTTAATGTGACATTGTAATATTGTTTCATTTTGTGTTGCAATGAAAGATTTCTAGTTAATAGTTACATTTCGAGTTGTTTGCGTAATGTTAACACTTCTATAGTTCAGTCAGTAATCCGGCCCTCAGACCACAGCCCTCTAACAAATCTGGCCCGTTGGTAAATATAATTAAATAACCCTGTTCTAACTTCTGTTTAAATGCACTGATTTGAAGGATAAGTATACACCAGTTTGTGGCTTTCCCATTTATGAAATACCCCTAACTCTGAGACTAGGAGAACAGTTTTGTTTTGTTTTAGTGGTATTATTGGTAAAGGTTATTATTATCTAGGTGAGAGGAAGTGCTCTAATTTATTTTGTTAGCATGTGGCTATAGTTGCTGTCATTGACAAGGTTCAACTTGTCCTGGCTTATTAAAGTAGTGAAAACCACTTTTAGCTCTTTATGGTCAAGAATAAGGAGGCCCAGAATGCATTAGGCATTTGAGCAAAAAAGGTATTTTATTGTTTTAATGGAAGCAATAGATTTTAGAATTTTGTCTTCTTGTTATCCCTATTAGCCACCATCTAATTAAATGACACCACTTTTATTTGTTCATTTATAAAACAAATCATCTCTCAAACTCAAGTTGCGCTGTGACTGAAACAATCCCAGTTTCATCAGTGAAATCCATTTATATTTATGTTGACGTAAAACAACAATAATTTAAACAATTTTCAACCTTTTAGTCCATGTGGTTTATTTTGTAAACGTGATTTTCCTGATGTCAGAAAACCCTACAAACCAAAGTTTCTTCACGTGGCTTTTCCTCACTGTGGAAACTATTCAACAATGCAAATATTTACCTCCACAGAAGTAATTCACCCTGTCCAAAATCCCACTAAAACTGCCAAACTTCATTCATCTCTCTGAAGCCGTTTTTGTACAGCTGTTCGCTCATATCTGCTCCATACCAAAGACATTTTCGCTTAATATCTCCATAAACTGTAACCCTTGGCCCCAGTTTTAAACCACAATAGGAAGTGGCTCCCTGCGGCCTGTTATCAATGAAGCCCTGGCGGTTTTCTATGGTCACGTTTTGTCTTTGATTTGGCTGAATTTCGGCGACCGCACTCCCCCGCTTTTCTTCTTCACACTTTGGTCTGCTTCCCGTTCCTCGTCATCTGGCAGATAATTGTTCCTACAGTTACGGGCTTTGTGTGAGCATGTACATGTGTTTGGGGCTGTAATTAGAAACAGCAGTCACTTCCGTTTTTTTTAAATCCCCGGACGCCTCTTTACAGACGTCTCGAGTCGGACCTTTGCGGAAAAACAGGGCGTTCTTCCAAGCATTTCATTGAATTAGATATGTATCAAAAGCAGTCATTTTTTCGACTTGAGCGTTCATGAAGCCAATTGGAGTCAACAGTTGGCGATGATTCCCCACAGTAATATTCACCTAATAAACAAGTGAGCTGAAGTCTGGATTAAATTAGCTCATGTAATGGATTTTGCATTGAAGCATCTTTTATTGCATTGTAACAAAAATTGAGTGAACATTGCCTGATGCATCAATCGATTTTATGTCACTTAAGACAACCGTTTGACATTGCACTGGGACTTTTTTTGCTTTAACCAATTACTGCAGAGTGACAGTGATGCAAGTAGAGTGCAAGTATGTCTGTTAGCAGTCACTGTTGCGGTAAACTTACAGATTAAAGATTCAAAATCAAATTTACATTATTATTTGACCCAAGGTCGGCTATCTCAACTCAGATTGGATCAGAGATCTTTTCGCTGAATGGACACCATACTACCGGCTTTTGGTGAACAGTCTGCAGTTCTAAGTTGACCTATGATCCTGGCAGTTTTTTTTTGACTCCGATCCAATATTGTTTTTTTTATCAATAAAAGAGAATGCAGGTAAAAAATAAGCAAAGCAGGCAAAGTTGAGACGCAGATGGATTAAAAGTCCTTTAATAGAGACAGGGACGCCTACGAGTTTTGACTTCTAGTGGTCTTCTATAGCATTGTTTATCATTTTAATGTCAGACAGATACCAATTTATAGGTTCATAGATACGTATCAGTAACTGATATTGAACCTACTGCTGTGTAGAGATGGCAGTATTTTAAATTTTAGATAATATTGTGAATGATGTCTTTGAGATTTGTAGAAAAGTCATTCATTCCATCTTAAACTTATTGGCATATTTTAGGCTGCCATTTTCCAGTGTAGTAACAAATCTGAAGAGTGGTTTATGTTGGACTGACAGAATATCATCCAAATATCATTATCAAGATACTCCTACAAATGATTCGTTTTTGTTAATATCGCCCAGCCCTGTGGCCATAGTTGATAATTGACCAATATCTGAATTTTAAAATCTAGCAATGCCCAAAGATTGCAAGTTTCTTTTGACTTTAATAAAACAGACAAACAAATGTATTTATGGAGAATATAACATTATTTGTGGCTAGACTGATTTTTCTCTTTATTGTCTTAATAACACCTCTAATGCTCAGGACAAACTGGGACTGACACGTGAACGTATTGCTGTATTATGATGGCAATAATGTCAATACAAAGTTCAAAACTAAGTCTTTTTAGACCAGTGAATTATTATGGGCAAATTTGTCAAGAACTCACTTTTCACATCTATTTTTACAGATACTACTATATTTACCCACCTTTTATGTTCTGTACTTAATGCTCCAAAACCCATTATCTAGCAAACACAGTCTATTACCTCTACATCCGGCTTAATGTCGGCGTAAATGTGCATAATTCCCAGTCCCACCATCCATTTCCAAGTTGCTGATTTGCAGTTTTTACACTCCACCGTGACAACGCTCCCAAGCACCTATAAACACGAACAGCCCAATTATTCTAATGCCGCCGCTGCACCTCGTAGTGGATGTGTGATCGTAAATAATAATACTACCTGGAGCTGAAAGTGTGAGTGATGCGAATCAGATGGACTTTTGTGGCTGCAAAGGCTCAAAGGAACAAACAAGAGCGAGTGGACAAACTGTGACATAACAAAGTCATCATCACACAAGGACTGTTATGTTCACATCAGCGCCACACACACAAACACACACAGCTACGTCTAAACAGAAGAGCTTCAAAACAGAACGAAAAAGCTATTGAAATGGCTACAAATGACAAACTGGAAATTGTGCAAGAAACTATGTATTAGAATGCAAAAATAAATTTACATTTTAAATAATAATGTTAAAGTTGTTTTAAAGTTGCATTGTGTAGCTTTTTGACCAAAACAGACTTTCATTAAATCATGTTTTTGTCATTTAGATGCCTTTGCTGCAGTAAATTTTTGGCTGTGTGACTGAAGAAACAAATAAACAAACTAAATAAAAAATAAAAATATGTTTTTTTTAATTGAGCGGGCTGGCCTGGTCACAAAACATGTCTGGAGGAGGGCTTCTTCTTGTATCCTTTTATGGAAAAGATGTTGCCTTAGCAATATAGTTTCACACTATGGTATAAAGCACATTTATCCCCACGCAGAATGTCCCGAAGCATAGGTTAGCCTTTTAGTTCAGAATTGTGTTTCTTTTCACCTTCAGAAAGTTACACAGTGCATATTGAAATACAAAGATTTTCAAATATGTAACATTGTTTATAGCAGTGGTTCCAACTTTTTTTAATTGCTACCCCCATTTGTGA
This sequence comes from Mugilogobius chulae, assembly GCA_038363315.1. Taxonomy (NCBI): domain Eukaryota; kingdom Metazoa; phylum Chordata; class Actinopteri; order Gobiiformes; family Gobiidae; genus Mugilogobius; species Mugilogobius chulae. Next base: position 24,127,213 of record CM076401.1, on the reverse strand, counting down.
CACTCAAACACAAAATGTGTAAGCTACCACATATAATGTACTGTTTAGTTCTATGTTTGATTTTACTTTGAAAATATAAGGCTGAATAAATATTTCTGGTTGACCAGCAAATGTGAATCTGCATCTGTTTGTTAATCACAGCATCTGTGCCAAACCTTGTTCAAGGTTCAATTTTTTTCTATAAAAATACACACACAAATGCAGATTAAAATAAAATCACAAGCATATTTGTCTAAACTTTCAAATAAGGACATAGATAAATAGTATTTGTCAAGTTGTTTTTTTTAGCTACTTTTTACAACAGAATTGTATTTACCTGTTTTACCAGAGTTTGGCCATCTTTATCACATTGTATTTTCTTATTGGACTCGGCCAACAAATATGACATAAGTAGAAGCATAGCTGTTACCGAGCAACCGTATTATAAACAGAAAGGGCCAAAGTCTATTTAAGTTGCACAATATTTATGATTCGATAAACAAGAGTGATTCTATTTAAGAACTCCCCTCTTGTACTTTCCAACGTTCATCCCGTAATGTGAAAGTATAATAAATATTTAAAACAGGGACAAGAACATGAGGACTCACAAAACTCAATAAAACTTCATTTGTATATTTGTGCAGTATTGTTCTACAGCTTCACACACTCACACACACACGGCCTTGTCCAAACAGTGGTGTTATTTCAGACCAAAGTCCTGCTGTCACAATGCACAGGCAGCGCTTTTCACAACAACCGCTTTACAATCGATGATGTTATTGGAATCTAAGTGGCGCCTTTATGTGCGGTGCAGCTCGGAGCTTGGCCCTGAGCCCGCCGCTTGTTGCTCTGACTCTGTTACAAAGTGGCTCTCTTAACTTCTGCGGCCCCTGACCTTTGACGCGTTTCCTGACCCAGGAAATAGAATTAACACCTCAATCGGCCTTGGAGTCTCAGTGCAGTCCACACAGCTGCAGGTCGGCACAGGCCAACGCCAGAAACTGCTTTTTATTCATTGTTGATCACTTTTTGTGTCCACTTGTTCTGTAATCCTTTGTTATTTGTCATTGAGTCTTAGTTGACTAATTTTATAAAACAAATTGTGAAAATCACAAAAATAAATTATTTTAAATGTCAAACTTAATCATTGGTCTAGCCTACCTTTTTACGTATAAATACAGTGTTTATTCTTTTTCTGATGTTTTGCATGATCTCTTCTCATTTTTATATTTTTTGTTACTTTGGGTTAGTTAACATGTAGACCTTTTAGAGATTGTGAATGTGGGTTTTCAATATAAAAATTGAAGTATTTCGTATAGTCAATAACTTTATGCTGTTCAAAATCATTAGGTATTACTATTTTGGTGAAAAGTTAGTTAATGTTTGTCTGTCTAACTCTGCGACGAGTTGGCCACTGTCCAGGTGTTCCACCGCCTAAGCCCAAAGTGCTGGGATAGGCTCCAGTCACCTGCGACCCCTAGCGGGATTAAGTGGTAGAAAATGAATGAATGAATAAATAATATAAATAAATACATTTTTGAAAATTTTCTGTTGAACTGACTAATATTGTCAGAGTATCGTAATTGAGATATGCCAAATAATGATCGAGATATGCATTTTTGACAATATCGCCCAGGCCTAGGAACATAGTTTTTGTCTACTGCCTCTTTTGATGGGATGCCTTTGATCGACAACATTGTCCACAAGTCCTGATTTGAAGGCAGTAGTCCAAAATATGCTTTCATTTACTTTTTGATTCCTAAAATGTACTAAATGTAAGCAGTAGGTTTGTCAGAAGTGTTGAAAATCAGATATGAATTGATACAAAAACTAGAATAAGTTTGTCAGAGGGAGTACAAGACCTCATGATGAAACAGAAAATGAGAATAGTATTGAAATTTGTATTGAGTATCAATGCATTCCTAAATAATAGTCTGGAGTTAAAGTATGGTGGTGATTTTGGTCAGTGAAATGACCTAGCTGTGTTTTGCCAGTGCGGTTTGGTTGGTCAGATGTGTAAGTGCAAAATGACTAATATAGTAAGATGACTTTTACAGGAAGAGTAACAGTACAGATTGAAAACACTGCGACTGTGAGAAAGCTGTCTAAGGTTTTGCCAGATTTTTGACACAGAATCAGTTATGCTAAGCTGTAGGAATGGGATAAATCTAGTGCTACAAGATCTTGCGAAATATAAGTGCTACATGATTTTGCACATATGTAGAAAATGTAAAATGGTTATAATAGTGATCATGTTTAGAGCCATGGTGGAAGATAATGTAGATCATTTTAAAACTGTTCAGAAAATGACCAATTGTGTTCTCTTTAAAACATTTTTAGTAGTACTTGCTTTAAAGACTAGATTTGATATTCACGTGTGTGATTTTTGATACTTTCAACAATCCTACTTTCGTAAGGTTTCAAACATGTCATGAGTGAGAAAACCCCAAATGAAGAACATGATAATAAGCCAAAAAATAGTGGAATTTTTGTTTTTATGCAACATAGTTTGTCTGTAAGTCTGTACTTTCTAGAACGTTCTTAAGTGATGGTACCTTCAATCGAAATTTGCTAAATCTTGTATTCGTGACTTTTCTTATCCAAGCAACTAATCAATTAATCTAAAGAATAATCGTCCAACAAATCGATTACCAAAATAATTGTTAGTTGCAGCTCTCTGTTTTTGAATATTAGTTGAGATTTAGATTTAGTCTCTTTTTGCCTTTTATTTACTAAAAAATATTACTCAATATTCTATTTTTGAATCTTCAAAACTACATTTGCAATAATCCAAATGTGTCATGATGCCCACTTCTGTTTTAATAATATGGAGTCCACAGAATATAAAATACATGTGAAATTATGTTTTATAACAAAGATAGTGACATTATTAAATAATTATTATATTTTCATCAATAAAACTCTACATATTCCTAGAAATCTAGAATTCAACCATATTTCCAAAACTTTTTGATGAACATTTACCCAGAGTCTCATTGTAAGTAAAATGCTTTTTTGACTACATAAGAAATTGTTGACTTTCCATCTACAAAAAAGGTATTTGTTCCACTTTTACCATTAGTAAAGGATACTAGGACTTATTTTATAGCGGCAACTAGTCATATTCTGCCAAATGTCACAAATAGATCAAGTTTATGTTTTCCCGTTTGCGAACCTACTGGCAATTTGAACTTTGACCCCCTGAGGCTGCTGTAGTTTGTCAAAGTTTCAACCTTGCGAACACAAAGTCAGGTCAAATCCAGATGTTGGCTGCTCATCACGACTGCGCTTGGTAAAGCATTTGAAGAACAAAACTCTTCGTTGACACAGTGTCTTTTTAGCGCTCAAAGCTTTAACGAAATACATTACAATTGATGAAAATGTAAATCATCGTAGCGTGTGATATTTGTGTTTTGTTTTGCCTTTGTCTGGACACGATTATGCTGCATATTTTCAGCATTTACTGTAAAGTGGAGCTCTTGAATATGAAACGCAATCCTCTCTGCCAAGGTTTTTAATATTATTCTGGCTTTTCAATGACACATCTGCAGTAAATTTAGACAGCGGAGGTTTAGGGGGAGAAAAGTGGATTTTAGATGCTCTTATTAGACATTTTATGAACCATATATCAGAGAAGATGGATTTTAATAGAAAGCACTGACGGCACTTTATCTGTTTTTATCATCAGACAACCAACAATCTCGCGTAGATTAGCCAGTTCCTGCCTTTTAGCACCGCATGTGTTTGTATTTTAGTCACACATTGCCGATCTCGTGGGAGCACTTTGAAGCAAGACTCCTCCAGACCAGAGCAAGATCATAAAACGGGGAGGATAAGTAGTTTTTCACATACGCAAAGCAGGCCCGGCCACCTCCGCCACCTTCCACCTCCAAAACCATTTACGCAGCGCTGGGCTCAGAGGTTTAGCCTGTAACCGTGCTTCTCCAGATGTTTGGAGAAATACAAGCGAAGTGTGTGGAGTTGGTAAATCCGAGCAGTGGATTTTGGTCAGTGGAATGGGCGAACTGTTTTCAGCGACTGCGGTGAGGTTGGTTGGATATGTAAGTGCAAAATGACTAATATAGTAAGATGGCATTTACAAGGAGAGTAACAGTACAGACTGAAAACAACCTAGACTAGAGCCGTGGTTCTCAAACTATGGTACATGTACCACTGTACTTTTTGTTTGGTTAGACACAAATATAATCATGTCTTTGTCCTTTTATGAGTTAGTAATCATTTAGAATAGGCTCTGTGCATGTTCATATTCAAAATAGCTAATTAAGTACTTCCTGTTCAGCTCATTTCTATGGGGTTTTTGATACATCAGTCTAAAATGTATAAACATTCGATTGATTAGATTGTGAACTAGGATTTGTGTGGAAGGTCTCAGAAGACATAAAGATTAAAGACTGAAAATTTTGTAAATCAGAAGAAAAAATCACCAAAGTTTACTTGTGTGTGTCTAAATTCTTACAGAAAATACTCATAAGTACATTAGTTAGCTATTTTGAATATACATAAGCTAACTGACTCTCTGCGCAGAGCCTATTGTCTTGTCCATGCTTTACACCTGTTTTACATCGAATGTAGTCTAATTTTAAACCATTATAAGCTTAATTTTAGGCATTTCAATGGTCATAGTTCAGATTTAGAGGTACTTGGAGAGCCAAATCCACTTCACAATCAGTGTCTTAAACAACTGGAAATGACAGCAACTGAAACCTTTCTTTCCATGAATCCCTCTTGGTTGAATGAGACTTTGGTGTCAACAAGTGTTAATGCTACTTAGGTGAAACATTGTATTTTACGTACATATTTTTCTCTCTTTCACAGTACTTTGAGGTCCCCTTCGACTCCAACATGAACCGCACGAAGAACCGTCCCCTGGTCCGCGGACAAATCAGGTATTATAATCTTTTATGTTTTTGTAACATCAACATCACACTAGTTTACCAAGGTTTCCAAACAAAAAATCTCAACCCGCTTTTAAGTCTCTAACACACATTCTTACTAAACAATGGCATTGGACTTGCTGCACTAACAGTTTTCATGTTGAATTTGAATTCCCAATAACCCAGATGTTTTACATTTTTAGCTTTAAGTTTTAGGTTGGTTTTTGTCCTTGCTTTTAAAACTGCTTTCGACACCACTTCAGATGCCAAAAAGACTACACAAGTTGTCTTACATTAAAAAGAAAGAAAGCTTGTTCTGCAGATAAAAGGTCAATATTAATGAATGCTAAGTGCACATGCTGAAAGCCCATTCAGACAAATACTTGTGTGGCCTCATAAAATAAACTGTAAATAAAGTCGTTTTTACGCCAAGTAGCATGTTTCCCAGTGATGAGATGTAGACCTGGGCCACAGTTTGAAGAATTTATGTCTGACGCTCTGTTTAAAATGTCCTCTTATGTTATTGAGCTGGTGAGTGAGGCTGTTCTAGCGTTCTCTAAACACAACGTCGTCTCTAGCTCTTAGACAAATTCTCACCAGACCAGTGTTTGGCTTCGTCTGAGATTCAGTTGAAAGTCTTCTCCTCTGGGTCTGTCCCGTGTTGCGTCTCACTCTTTGGTGGGACGGGTGGCAGATGGACACTAGAGGGGATTGTCAAACATGCGTCAGGAAGACACCTTTTACACTCTGGCTGTGTTGTCTTTAGCGTGAGGCTTTGTATATGTCATGTGATGGTGCTCAGACACTGTCCCATGTTTGAACAGCGGTGAAAATACCATGCCACCAGACTGAAGTCAACCAAGGAAAGTGAAGTTGAGTTTTATTTCTTGTACTGCCAGACAGAATGGAAAGCTCTTCAATTGGCCCGAGTTGAATAAAGAAGAGATTCTTGTACAAAAAAAAATGTGTCCTTTGCAGTGACTTATCAAAAAGAGAAGAGGCGCTAACAAACTAAACAAATTCTGACTATATGAGTAGAGACGTAAGAGTGCACACTCTTTGGCCAGCGAATGACACCTGGCTGCCAGATATAGCAGGTACTTTGTATCTTTTACATACAGTATTTGGAATAAAGAATTTGAAGTGTTGTATCATGACAACTACAGAGCCAATCAGACAGGTTGTCGGAGATACACTCCTCTTTCTGCCGCTGATTTCCGTATGGCTGACGTTTAACGAGGGGCTGTATTTGTTGTTTACCAACCTGGGCTTGGGTGCCAGGTTGGCCTCTTATTGTTTAGATCTTGATTGACTCAATTTCACTCCAGCTAGCTACTAAGTCAAGTATCGCAGGATTGCAAACAGTTCCCAAAGCAGGAAGTATGGTCGTCCAATCAGCAAGCAGGAGCGGAGATGGCACACTGTATGTACTCGACTCATTTGACATTGTGTGAAATATTAAACTGTAGTTCACCACATAGAAACAGCAACAATCACTGACACTCATGTTTACTTACTGGATGACAAATTAACCAAAAAGCAGTGCTTGGTTAAATCAAAAACGCGAATGAGCCCCAATGATGCGATGTCAGATAGTTTCCACAAAGTAAGATGAAAATGGCTAATACAGCAGGCTACAAAACAACAGCAATATAAAAACACCTGATTCATGTAGAGCCTTTTAATATAAGCATTTTAATGCAAGAACGACAAGCTTAACAGCAGCAGAGAGTAAAAGGTGAACGAGAGACTGACCCGAATTGAGCTTCTGGCTACTTATTTTACTCTTATTTATATGGCCTATGATTGTATTGAATTATTAGGATCTCTCACAAAAATACAAGAAATACGAAAAAAAAGTTAATTTAATCATCCAGTTACTCTCAAAACTTGAGCTAGATTAGTTTGAAAGTCCTCATAATAAAACCATAGGGCTACTATCCTGAACAATATGCATACAAAAAGTTCTCTTTTCATAGTAAAGTGTAAATACAGTTGTCTTAGTTGTTTTTTTTTTTCTTTTCTTTTTTTCCCCTTGTTTTATTTGAAAAGCTTACTAATTCATTCTTTTGTTCTGTAAAGCATTTTTAGCATTTTTGTTTTACTTGAAAAAGTGTTAAACATATCAAAGCAATGTTTATGTGGATACGTCCAAAAATAGTCCAAAGCTGTGAAGCTGAAACAGATGAAATCATTTCCTTCGGCCCTTAGTCTCTGATCACTGTTAAACTTGAAGGACTCTTGTGATTCCAGCTCATGGCCTTGTTGTGGTCGCCTCAAAGCCTCCCATTTCCTCTTTGTGTCGACACTCACCACCTGACGTTATAAAATACGTCTTCTTACTTCATTCGCCCAAGACGTCTTACCCCCATTGGCCCCCCTCCTCTCCAGAGGCTGCCAGGGCGACCTGAATAAGGCCACATAAAACAGACACAACACCACTAATCACATTAATGCTCCCTCGTCCTGCTGGCACCACAACATCCCTTTGTTTTTGAAGAACACTGTGAGACCTGTGTTTGGTCTAGATTTTAATCAAGCCCTTCTTTAATTTATGCCAGTGGTTCCAAACTTTTTTTTGTGAAAACCTCCTAACTTCGAGAGTAAATAACAAGTTTCCTAGTTGAATGTTGTCAATTGTTACTTTTGTATTTTCTTGTTCTCATGAAATGTTTCTCAAAATTTCTAAATAATATTCCAAACTGACCACAGATAAATTGTTTAATGCAGTTAATATTACATTTCACCTCTTTTTAGAGCTAAACTATTATTTTTTAGCCAAGTCTATGGTGTGTAACTTTTTAGGTGTCAAAGTAGAAATTCTGCACCAAATCATTCCAGGCTCTACTTCTCTAGTCTCGTGATTATTATTGTCTGGTAAGCTCCAGTTGCTTAGAAAATTCACAATTCAACTCTGTATCAACGGTTGTATAAAAATAACACTGAGATACAATATATCTGTTTGGATTCTATAAGATGAAGTTTATAGTCTCCACATTTACTGAACAGGATTTCAAATTAAAAAACCCTGCACCTAAAGATTTAAAAAGCATTGCTGACTGTTCTGAGTCTTTTTGAAGTCATTTTGTCATTTCTAGACTTATGTGACATTAACACAGCCAATCAGAGCGCAGCATTCGGTTCCTGATGAGAACTCAAATTCTTCATTGGTCTCACATTTCTGCATTTATCAGAGCACAGACTCCTAATTTATAAAGTTAAAAGTGAAGTTACCCAACTTTAAGCACAATGGCAAGATACTTGTACCGGATCCATCTGTAATCCTGGGGAGAGGGGAGGCACACTACACGTTTTAAGTAATAGGAGAAACCTGAGTACCCAGAGGAAACTTGCACAGACAGGGAGAACATGCAAACCCCACCGTGTCGCCCAATTAACCAGATTGTGTCTTTAACATGTGTAACTAAAATAAACACAACTCTGGTACTAATATTTTTGATGGGAAACAGCATTGTGAAAAAGAGAAAAGTGTAACAGGCATTTATATTTATATATTTGCTATGCACTCACAATCACATCACTATATTCCAAGTTTTAAATCATCTCTGTGTTTATTGCGATATCATAACCAATGATTTAATATTTCCCTGCTCTAACTATGAGCCCTTTAATTTATGGAGCGTTTGCAGCAAATTTGAACCAGACTTTTAAACGCTTTCAATAAAAGATGAGGCAAACGGGGAGTGTAGGAGGAAGTCTCGGTCCGACTAAAAGCTTGTGTTTCTGGGTTTTCATTTTGATCTCAGACACACGCTCGACATCTTGACTTTTATCCCGGACAAACTCTTATCAGATGAGCTGCTCTGAGCCCGGACCACGCTCTTCTGTGTCAGTGTGTGGCCTCTGTGTACACAAACCAACTGCACTTTTATCAGAAGCACGCTTTTGGTGCCGCGGACTGACTTTTGACACGCTTATCAGATACCGTTTAATGTTTTCTGTTCAAATGTTGCTACACGTCTTCAAAAGCAGTTTATTTGTAGATGTGGCAAAAATATGCTTCAGTGCAAGTATGATTTAATTTCAGAATGATGTTGCAAGCATGTGTTTGTGTATGGAAAGACTGCTTGTGTTCTGAGCAATAGTTTTACTTTATAAAACATCTGATTAGTGATTTTCCAAATGCAATAACAAGTATACGTTTTGAATGGTTAATTAGTTAATGGCTGAATTTTGTTTCAAACTGGAGCATGTTTAGACCAACTGAAGTCTAGGCACAGATTGTCTAGATAATAGAAGTATTATTATTAGTTTTCTTTAAAATAAAATGATTGTATTGTCAGGAAGCAACTTAACATGATAGATACACAAAACATACAACATGCCTGCACAAAAATACTCTGAAACTAAGAAAATGTGTCTAGATTACTCTTAAAGCAGTGGTTCGCAAAGTGGGGGTCAGGAAAGCGACATTTGAGCATCTGAGAGGATGCACTTATTGACGGATTATTGGTCACTTTCTGCTCTACTGCGCTTGTCATCTGCAGAAAGAAATGCTGTCTGTCTAGTAGGCAAGGGAAACTTTTTGATAAAAACAAAACAGAATGAGAGATAGCTGTTTCGATCAGGTATACACGGTATGATAGATGTCTGGCTCTTGAAGCTTGAGACAGTGTTTTTCTCTGCATTTTTCCACTTACCTGAATGTAACATGTATGAGTCGTAGAGACATATTTCATTCACATTTGTTGATTTAGCAGCATAACTTTCACACAGTGATGAACTTGTAATAAGCTGACAACAGCACTGGTTAGTGTTGCTGCTACAACTTGTGTCAATCAGCCAAGGCTCTTTCTGCTAACTTGTTGCGTACGCATTCCTCGTGTTGATAAACAAATAACAAAATCATGATTCTGTATTTTGTCAAAAAACTATGTTTCAATTGATTTGAGCCATATAATACAATAAACTACTACATTTGAAATATTTTAATTCATTCATTTTTCACCGCTTGTTCCCATTTTGGGCCTTAGGCGGGAAACCCCTAAACAGTGGCCAACTCATCACAGGATTAGAGACAGTCACTTCACCTAAACGTGCATGTTTTTGGAGGTGGAACACAGACCCTGAGAGAGCCCATTGTAACACAGAGAGAACATGCAAACTCCACCCAGAGAGATCATGACATGTTGACTTGATATGTGGGAGTCAAACCCAAAAGTAACAATTACAATTTTTTAGAATGATCTATCGCAATTTTGAAAGAATTTGTGTATTAAAGAACTAGACCACTGTCTTTAATAATGTTGTGTGTTAAACATTTCAGTAAAACTTTGACCTAAAGAATGGCATTTCTAAAAGCATTGTGGTATGGAAATTGGTATTGAGAATTTAGTATTTTCTTTGAGCACGAGTTCTCAAGCTTTGATAATCCTGCTTTAACGTACTACACAATCTAAAACTATACAAAGTTAAACTCATTCATGTCTCTTGTTTTCCTCCCACAGCCCTCTCCACGCCGTCTCCTTCGCTGTGGCGTGCGGCGTACCCGGCGTCGCTCTGCTCACTCTGGCCGTGAACCCTTTGACCGGTTTTCTGGGCGCTCTCAACATCCTGCTGTACACCTGCTGCTACACTCCGCTCAAACGCCTCAGCATCAGTAACACCTGGGTGGGGGCAGTAGTGGGCGCTATACCCCCGTCATGGGCTGGACTGCGGCCACAGGAGCGCTGGAGCCGGTAGGTCTAACGAGCAATTACAGATTTTATTAATACACAGGAAAAATACATGTGTTAATAATGTATAAAGTTCAGAAATGCTTTAAATAAGTGGTATTCCTTTTAGTATGTTTTGACTGACTTTAAATATGGTTTGCCAATAGAACAAGCATTTAATGTTAGTTTTGCATATAATAGAACAAAAATTAAGCATCTTTTAACTTGAAATTGGAGAGAAAATAAAAAGACCTCAAAGCCTACTTGTTCTATTTGCAAATCTAATTGTAAGAAATTTGACATAAGACTTAATTCAGGTATAATTAACATAAATCTAATATTGCCTTTTTCTGGTGTAATAAAATAATATTATTGCATTGGATTTATGTAGTGGTTTAAAGACGCCCAAAGACGCTAGCTCAAAGTTTTAAATACTTTGGACAGTCTTTCTTCCGTGTGGACAATTGTGTGAATTTTGAAAACATTTTGGAAACTAAAGATAAAAGAAATTCATTTTAAATTGTTTTGTCATGCAAGAAGAAATGTATTTGTCAAAGGTAAAGCTTGAAAATGTAAATTATAAGGCTTAGACTGTGACATATGCTCGGGCGTTTTGCCCCATAAGATCAACACCCACCTTAAACAGATTGCTGAATGTGTTTCCCTATTCTACACCTCCTCTCCAATATCTAAGCCAAAACATTAAATCTTAATTGGCAAAAATCCTAAGTTTATGTAAAGCATTATGAAATTATTCTATAGTTGACCTAAATAAGGTAAATTGTGAAATTTTTTGACAGAAGAAAAAAAAGTTTTTTGTAATTTAGATGTTTACATTGAGCAGGCTTGAATAGCCACAAAATAGATTGTCATTTTGCCATAAGTTGTTCTTTAAGCTATTTTTTTTCACATTCACATTTTTTTTCTATTTCAGGTGAATAGTGTTGTTGATTATTAGCCTTTCGAAAGCTACGTAGTGTCACTTTAAATAAAAAAAATATATATAATAATAAAAATAAAATATTCATCTGTTTTTCATCTAAAAACACAGTCTACAAATAACCAAAATTGCACAAATGTTTGGCAGATTAATTTTAAAAATTAATTGACAGATTTTAATGTCTTGCTTTATGTCTTTCAACAAGAAAATAGATGAGATTTTGGATATCCTATTTACGAGATTTGATTAAAAAAGATAATAAATAAAATGCGAATGTATAAATATTATAACAGTGTTGAGAAGTCAAAGTCTTTTTATTACAATAATTTAAAGTTTTGGGTTTAATTACTAAAACATATTTAGGTGCAAATTTGACAATGCAGAAAAACAAACAAGCAAACAAAACAAGCAAAAAAGTAAAGAAAGAATGAGTTTTTGTCTCACTTGATCTGTCCAAGCCAACGAACGTCTTAAAAAGAAATCTTACAAACACAGAATCCCAGATCTGTGCTTAGCTTGTTTGTGTGTGTATGTTACGCCTTTTATGTAAAATGTGAAAAATAAGTCGCTCTAGTTTTGTTGAAATATATATAAAACACTTCAAAGTCCAGCGCACACTTGATCGTGAGTTAAAAGCGTAGTTTGCCGCCTGCCTCTCACAGTAATTACACAGTAGATTCTTTAATCATTGCTCTCTTTGAACTCTAGGTGCTTTGTTGCTGGGTGCCTTCTTGTTCAGCTGGCAGTTTCCCCACTTCAACGCCCTCAGCTGGAACCTGAGGGAGGACTACTCCAGAGGGGGCTACCGCATGATGTCTGTCACCCACCCGGCCATGTGCAAACGGGTGGCCCTGCGACACAGTGTGGGGCTGATCGGGCTGTCCACCGTAGCGCCTGTGCTGGACGTCACCACATGGACTTTTCCTGTCATTTCCCTTCCTATAAACCTGTACATCAGCTTGCTGGCTTTCCGCTTCTACCGCAAAGGAGACCGCAACAGTGCTCGCAAGCTGTTCTTCTGCAGCCTGTGGCACCTGCCCATGCTGCTGCTGCTCGCGCTCACGTGTAAGAAGCCCCGCAGAGACCGGGACGCCCCCGCTCCAAACCCAGCTACTACCCTCCCGGTGTGAAGCAGCGTAGAAACATGTGTTCCACCACCGACGCACCTCTCACTCTCAGGGGGACACATGACAGACATATGAGACGAGGAGTTTTTAATTCAAACCAGTGGTGCTCAGGAAATGAGCTGCAAATGTTGTGGATCAAAACAGCTGATTACAGAAAACACACTGAATTATTACAGGCTGTAATGACTTCAGTATGCTCTGTGTATATTGTGTATTTATTTATAGAGGTCACCCCCGGTTCCTTTCTATTGTACAGGATTAAACGACTCTGTAAAGTGTCCAAATTGCATTGTTTAAATGCAGAAATCGAGAGGACATTTGATATTTTTGTGGTGTATTCATTTAGACAAGGAAAAAAAGAATTATCGCCTATTTTCAGAGCTGCTACACTCACTTTTCATGGACTTTTCTGGTTACTTGACTAAGACAAAACCTCAATGTACTTTGCTTTCAGCTGCTGCACTGATGTGTCCTTATGCATTTACATGTTGGTTTTATTCAGCTCGTTTTGCCTCTTCCAAATCATAACCTCCTGTGTCAACCAGGACAGATGTTTTACAATAAATACATTTAACTATTCTGTCTGGTGTCCATTTTCTTCTTTCTCTTTCTTTCTTCTATTCACTCCAATGAGCTTTGTTTTGTTAACTGACTTTGCACTTCAGTCAACAGTCGTCCTCATTTTACATTCCTTATTTTTAGTGTTGGGTTACATTTCCATCACCAGTTTGAAGAGCACCCCCCTCTCGACACCACGTTCACGTTCATAAAAAGGTTGCGTGGGATCTGTCCCAAGGCTGAGGCTGTGCTGACATTCTCGTAAAGTGTCCAACGACCGGATAGAGAGCTTCAAATCGAGGTAAAGGGACAGATTGAAACAGCTGTTACTGTGTCATAGAGAAGAAAAAAAATTTCAACCTGGATTAAGTGTCTTTGCCAACCCCAAGGACTGGAGACAGACGGCCTGGACATGGTTTACAACATCCGCTCTGCTAGAGACATCGGAGAGCAGGGACAGTGGGTCTGATTTGAACATCCCAAAACAAGAAAAAGCATAGTGTATGAGGAGTTTGGAGTGTTATAGAGTAACGTAGGAGATTTTCAGAAGTGCTCCATCTTCATTTGGTTAAATACTTATTTACAGCTGAACTGAGCCTGTAACTAAATGCAAAATGTTATTTAAATATGTTTGAAATTTTATAGGCTAACTCAGAGCTGATTAACTACATTTACTTAAGTAACTTCAAACAAATTGTGCCTTTCTGGTAGCTTACTAACCATTCTGTTAAAGTTACTACTTTAATTGAGTACTGCAATTTACTTTTCAAAAGCTTTATGTTGACAACAAAAATTATAACTTACTGTATGTTGTGTTGATGGCATCAGTCTTTCAGACGCAATTTAACAAAGAAGTCATATTTGTTGTTTTATTCTCTCAAGATACAAGATTTGGGACTTATTTAATGTTTTGTCTTTTCAGTTGAAAAGCAGATGTTACATCCATAGACTGTATATATCTATGGTTACATCCCAAAATGTGTGACATCTAAGGTAAAATTTCTTAAGTATAGGCCTAATCTTGTTTTGAAGTATTTTTACTTTCATGTGAGTATAAGCCTAAAAAGGCCACTCCACCCAACTGTGCATGGTAATTATACAGTATATATTTTGTCTTTTTCAGTTAATATTTTTTCCATTGCTTGCACCGTCTCAGAATACAACCTTTAACCACCAGGGCATTTTCACGTTAATCTCAAAAGATGATTTTTTCTAGATAAGCAATGGAAGGAAAATCTATGGAGACAGAGTTAATGAGGTAAGTTTTAATAGTCTCACTCGTCGCTTAATTCAAAGCGATCGTTTAGAATCATGATATCCTTACTGTGGATTACTGTTTGCTTCCCAAATCCACTTTAGGCTATAACAGGAGATCTGGCACCTTTATATTTTACGTTCCCGAGCTAAAGTGTTTCAGAACTCATGGATCATTAAACTGAAGAGGCGCGATCTATTCAAATTAAGTTACACTCCAAAAATACAGTAGGCTAAAGAACTTAATTCGAAGCTCAATGATGGCTTACAATGGTCAGGAAGAGACTTAAAGCGTTTGAGAAAAGAAAATGGGCTCTAAGCTGCTTTTTCTGCTTCATGCTCACTCCATTGATGAACCTGTTGAATGGCTATTGGAATTTAAATGTGGAGCTGCATCCACTGATTGTTCCAGTTTTTAGGAGAAACAAAAGTGTGTCGCAACAATAGAAATAACAGCAGAAAAAAAGCCGACTATTATTCTCCCATTATGTTTGCATAATTAGGGGAGACTATGCAAGTCATATCAATAAAATAGTTTATTTATAATACAGGTCGAGTTTCACAATAAAAATAGGCAAGTTTTCAAACCGTGTTTTGTAAAGCAACGAAGAAGAAAATATCACACTAACAGGTGCAAGCTAGCTTATTCTAATATTTACGTTTGTGCATGCATTAGTAGCGAAACAGTGGCACACATATTCTTATTTTACATACAATATATGAGTAGTCCGAAATTACTTTTATCACGATTACTTGAACAAAATAATGGCACACGCTTTAGCAAACTACAGTTAATTATCTTCTCCGTCCAATGAAAAACTTTCCCAAACTCTCAGCAGCGCCTCATCTCCATAGTGACGCTCCCACGGCTCGGACCGCCCATTCGCCGCTCCCATTGGCCCACTTCTGTCAACAAACGCACTGCGCACGCTCTGATTGGCCACCGCCGCTGCCTATCTCCCGCCCCGCACTCTATAAGGACAGACGCTCGACCGTTTCTCCATCAAAACCCCGAGAGGAGCGCTTAGCCAAACTACTTTTATCTACGGCAGTTGGACGTTTTTCTGAGACACAACTATGTGTAGCATTTCTCGTTCCTGGAAACCTGTCAAATGGCTTTGATTTGTTTTAGTTTAATTCATTTTGAGTTAAATTGTAAGGTGTAGCATGTGTCTGATTTCGCCTGGATTGCAGAGGTGCCACCGGGAGTGAGGAGGGCAACATGCGCCGCTGGGAAATGCTTTTACCCCGGGAGATTTATGGAATATAGCCCGGTTTGCCACAGCTTGTATGCCTTCTGGTCGAGCCCCGTGAAGAAGAAGCTACTTTTACTCAGCATCATGTTTTTAATCTGGGTTTACATGCTGTACTCCTGTGTGGGCTACTGTTCCACCATGCCAAGTTTGGTGGTGGACACTTACCGGGGCAAGGAGAGCTCATCACCGGTCAAGAGGACAGAAAACACCGGTGCTGGTGCAGGAGTGGGGCTCGTATCCAGACTTTTAACCAAACCTCAGCCTTGGGAGGACATAGAGTCGGACTATGAGGAGCCATCAGTGCGGACAGCATCTAGAGACCTTCTGGACGCGGACCGGACTGAGGAGTGGGACGAGCAGCAGCAGCAGATGATGATGATGAGGGGCTTTTCCGGGGGTTTGGGGTTGAGAAACGGCGCCGCGGAGCCCAGCGCGATGTCCAGCTTCTCCTCCGGCGCCGGGAGCAAGAAGCTGCCCCAGGCCATTATCATCGGGGTGAAGAAAGGAGGTACCCGGGCTTTGCTGGAGTTCCTGCGCGTGCATCCCGACATCAGAGCCGTGGGAGCCGAGCCACACTTCTTCGATCGCAATTACGACAACGGGCTGGAGTGGTACAGGTACGGGCACTTTTACGCACGGTTTATGACTCCAAGACAGCTATTTTTAAGATAAAATACACTCTATAGGCGTTTATAAATCTTTTTGTAGTTTTTTGTCATGTTTGAAAAGATACAGCCAAATGAAATTATTAAAAAGATAGATTTTAGTCTAATTTTTGTAGTTAAAAATTAAGCGTTACTACAAATTATAGGCTACAACTCTGGATGGGATATTATTCTTTACTCTCTATTCTTTCTCTTTGTAGCTTATAGAAGTAGGGGCATATACTCAAAAATATGCAGGATAAATGAATAAAATATAGATTGCTTGTGCCACTTAGTCTCGGCATAATACTACAGGAAACACTGTTGAAATAGGGCATTTATGTTCAAATTTTACAAATTAACAATTTCTCTAACATGAAGGTTAAGTTTGCAGTTTCCAAAATTAGATTATTTATTCAACATTTCCTATAAAATATTACAGTTTCCTACAGTTTTTCTATTCACAATTTCTCATGCAATATGTGGACACTAAACCGTAAGTCTCAATAGTCTTTTGAAATTATAATTACTTTTAATAAAACCACGATATGTAAAAGTCCAAGTTGTTTTTATCATAACAACATAGACTTATTCTGATTATCTATTAAGAGACGCTGCTTTAGTTCACCGTAATTAACATATTCGACAAATTAACAATTAATTAACGTGCACCGTGGCACAGCTTGTCATTTTACGCCCCTTACAAATTTTCTACGCCCTCTGCTATATTCCTATTATGTCGCCTTTTATGCCTGTGAATCCTTCTGTTTTATCTTGCAAGCTGATAGCTGTTTGTATGTATTTTTTAAGTATTACCCGGGGCTATAATATGAAGCTGGTTCGCGATACAGAAGTCACGCTTGCCCGTTTTTGCGATGTGCACTGATCTCTATTGGACACTAAGCAAACTGCACCATTAAGTTTCTCATCACACACTGTAGTGACAAACTAGTTATAGCTAAAGGTAAATAATGTGTGTTAGTAAATTTATTCCCACATTACACTGGTATCTTTTGCATTTCCTCTGAATAATAGTGTTTTTTTGTTAGTCCTTTCTGCTCATTCATAAGCTATGGGCCTAATAGCTTGAGTGCGCTGGAAGAAATGACATCTGCAAGACAAAGTGTTGGTCTATCCGCGAACAAAAACCTCTACAAAACAGCTTAACTTCCCTTTGAGACGACCACACTAACATTATCCCGTTCATTTACATTACAAAGTTTAAACTGTGAAGCTTCTTTGCTAATGACAGTAGCTTTTCGGTCGAAGTTAGCTTAAACAAAAGAGAGAGAAAGTCACATATGTCAGTTTGCTAGCATATTTAAGACAACTTTTTGCATTCTTATCTCAAAACTGTTTAATAAGTAATAAGTTTAATTTGATGTTACATTAATTATAATGTTTCTTTGCTAATGACCATAGAGTTTTAAGTCTAGGTTAGCTTAAAAAATACCACATACGTTAGCTTAATAGCATCTTTAATGTAACTTTAGCATTTTTTCCCCATCATAATGTTTAATTATCATAATAAATTGATAATACAATAATTATAACGCTTACATTTATTCACAGTTGACACTAATTAAAACATGAATGGATAATCTAGCTAAAATTACACCACTAAATCAGTGTATTGATTAGCTTTCCAAATTCTGCCTTAATTTGGCTAATTAGCAAAGACATAAAGTTGTGCGACTGCTTAATAGGCCCGATTATATAGTTTTTAAAAGCTTTTCTTGTCTGTAACCTACTTTATTTCAGTAATTAGTTTAACATTTACTTACAAAGTTAAATTAATTTAAAAGACAGACTCTTAATGTTAGCTTAAATGTAATAAAGTTGTATTGACATTAGCCAGCACTCCAGTCATTTGTTTAAAGTTGATTAACTTGAGCGTGAAAAAACTGCAGTGTAGTTTGTTTGTAGTTACATTTTTAAATAATACATAACATATAAAACAAATACAGTGATTTTTTGAGCTTCTTTAATCCTTTTCAGCAGCCTAGAAAGTTTGCGAGTCTTTGCTGCCCTTCACCGACCAACTTTTGCCAAGTCATTTCTGTCAAGCTAGTATCTCATTTTTACCGCGTTGCTAATAATTTTAAGTATCCAATTCTGAAACTGGCATTTTATTGATTTTTTTTTTCATCGCCTGAAATAAATGTGTCCTTGGTTTTGTGCAGAAGACATTGCTTTATGAGAACGGCAGTAACAAAAGTTGACTTTATCTCGGTGAAACAGCCGGTGTAAGCGTCCACTGCATGTGGGAAGTTTTAGAGCTTGTTTTAGGGTTTGGATGAAGTGTGAAAGGAAACTTGTTGTATTTGGAGAAGATACTAGAGGTGACTCTTGGGGAATGTACTTTTTGTGTTGAGTTGTTTTGTAAATGTAGGAAAGTCACAATGTATTGTTTTTTATGTTACATTGTAAGAAGAAACATGCATTTTTTTGTGATTATCGACAGCAAGACCAACTTCTTTTGTTTAATACATTCACAGTTTTTCTCTTTTATGAAGTCAAACTTTCTCGACGACGTAAAGTCAATAGCTAAGAACCACATAATTTAACAATATGCTGATAATAATATTTAAATCAGTATAAAAGTTAAACAAATATTTTAGTTTTTTTTTTTCAGTTATGAGAAGTGTCATAGTAGTACTTATGACAAATAGCATTGTTCATTTGTAAAAGCACATTTACCATGTTACAGTTCAAATTGACAACTTAAAAACAACTTATTTTGGCTTCTAAAGGGGTCACTATTATGTGTTTTTACTGTAGTTTTTAGCATGAATTAGTGAACATAATAAATTTAACATCCTGATTTTGTGTTCTGGCACTGAATTTGACTTGTTAATCCACTTTTCTCCAGTCGTTCAAACAATACGCACTGAAAAAGTTTTGCCATTAATTACAGTGGTCATGTTCTGGTTCAAGGACTTTGGCCGTTTTTACTTGTTCCACGGACAAACACTTGCTTTTGAGATGCACATTTTCACAGTGAGGTCATGCATGAAGTGGCCCTATAGTGACAGCCACACACACACACACACAAAGCATAAAAGCCATCGAACCAAGGCCCCAGACAGTCTAAATTTATGACTTTATTTCTCTTGGCACCTGCTTAGACCAGAGCGCGGTGCTGCTGTGGGTGGGAGAGATCTGATAGTGCTGGTGAGACGGAGAAATTAATGATCTCGAACGCTCGCAATAATGAATAATGGGTTAATAGAACAAGATTACAACTTGCACACAGTTTAGCGTCTGGAAGGAAAAGTTTAGAGAGAATATCCTTTACAATACGCAGCTTCTTTTAGCTTTTAACCCTAACATAGCTTCAAAAAGCAAGGCCAGCTTCCAGAATGATAAGTCAACATCACTTAAAACCCATATAAGATTATCACTGTTTTCTAATTTTGACTTAATCGACTGTGGTAGTGCTTGTAGTCAATGTTTATCATAGTTTTTCCGCAAGTTAAGTAGCAAATTATGAAGAAATTTCCAAAAAAAGTTGACAATACAGGAAGTAATCTGAGATATAAAACATAATCCATCCATATGTCGCCAAAAACCACCAAAATGTAAAGACAGTGACACAGTTTAAAGTGTTATTAGATGCAGTATTATCTTTTGTAAAACTGTATTGTCTGTGTCATTTATGTGGCTTTTTAAATGAGTTTGCTTGGTATTTTAATCTATCAAACATTGCCAAAAAGTTGCAGATGTCTAACTCAAGTATTGCTGCACTAGTGTGAATACAAAAGACTGTAAAATCAAATTCTAAAGTGCGTGAATGTCCTTTAATATTCCATTTTATGCAGCATTTCTTAGTGAGACAATATTTTCAAAACCACTCAACTGTTTAATGTTATGTTTTAGTCATTTTTGATTAGACCACTGACTGTACTAGCACTTTCTTGTCACATCTGGGCCCAAATCATTCCCTTCATATTCCGTTTAGGCCTATTGACTTTGAAGGACTTTGATATATAATTACAGTAGTGTGGTTTTGCTGTCGTATCGCTGGCTCCCCTCTCAGCTGCCTGTTGGGGCCCACTGTTACCCGCTCCTCCCTCTCACACTAAACACGGACAACAGTTTGGGACCAAATGTTACAGCGGGTGTTTTTAGTTGAGCTGTTGTCAACTAAGAAAAATCATACTTGTGTAAAGACAATTAGAGAACTTAATGAGTGCTGACAAATGCTTTCATGACTTTAAAGTGTCTGTGTGACCAAACCATGAGTCAGTTTGACCCACTTTGCTCTAGCAAGGCCATAGAATTCACTTAATTGCAAATAATTGTATATAAAGCTACTGGTAAACTTGGATTTACTTGTAAAAGGCAGATTTAATTTATAATTCAATTTCAAATCTCAAGATGACTCAACTATAAAGTTTGTCCGTTCCCGTCACAATTTAGGCTGGGTTAGTCTTTCAAAAAAAGAAAACGATAACTTTTCGTAATGAACATAATGTAGACAGACTGTTTAACACAGAAAACAGTAAAATTTCTTCATCTAAAGTTTGAATTCTTTCATATTTTGCTGGCAGAGGATTGGCTGCGGAGCTTTTAATAATTAATAAAATAAAAAATCAAATAGTTTTCCAGTTCAATCACTGATTCGATCTTTCAATTTTTAAATAATTGCTGAGTCTTTGTGTGACATTACAACATTTGAAGTTTGATTTAGCTTCTACGGACTTGACTAAATTCTCATTACCAGATTAGCACAATCACAACAAAAATCAAAATTTCTAGATCTGGATTATAGACATTATAGACAAATAATTGACATTGTAAACATTTATTTTTCTACACAAATAATATCTTTACTTTTTTACTAAACAGTATAGTCTTTTACTTCTTCTGATAAAACTTAAATATTTGTAAAACTGTTTATGAGATGTCCACATTAGTTAGCAAGTTAGTGTCAATACTTTTGTTTTTCAAATGAGTGTCTAGTCTCAACATTTTATAAGAGTTGGTTTCTGATATCTGATACTTTTAGAACCCTTAATACAAATGTTGCTTGACCAAGGCAGCCATCGACTGATTAATCTTCACAATATTTAAAGTCCTTTATCATTCTCTGTTTGTTTTGAGTCAAAGTCGAGAAACTTGTGTAACTTCCAGTAGCTTCTGTTTGCGCTCACAGGTCAGACAGCGTCCCAGACTGGCAGCACTAAAACTGGCGTCGTCCCAAAGCAGGATGTCTCTCCACTCAACCTTTCTATCTCGTCTCTGATAAATCACAGTACAGTAGCGGCTAACTGAATTACACAGTTGTAAAAAACACTAGTTGTATTACCTCCCAACAAAAGTGGCTTTGTTGGAATCGTCCGAGTGGAGAAAATCACTATCACACTGTCGCGGAAGTGCAGCGTCGCATTTGAAAGCACTTTATCTTAATGCCCATTCACTCACCTCTTCACAGTGGCCATGTCCGGGACAGTTCTGGATGGGTGCACGTCTTTTTATCTCCTCACCACAGGGGCGCTCCCGTTTCCACATAGGTGACCCTTTACACTCTCCATTGCTTTCTTCCTTCCTCAAAATAACACCACCTGGTTCCTATATTGTCATAAAAAAGACTTGAAAACATCCTACTGCGATGTCTGTAAACACAAGATCAGTAATATCATTAAGGAAAACTTTGTTAGTAAAATAAAGCAGTCTAGGGATGTCACAGTGTTTTTTTGTTACCATCATTGCAAGACAAGAATCACAATTTAACGACTATTCACAATAACCAAGACCAAACAACAGTGCAATCTTACATTTTCAGTCATTCTCATTGTCTGAAAACACGTTTTTAAGAAAATGTTCCAACTCTTTTTATTAGTTTTTAATTAACTTAGCTATGAAGCATGTGTCTGCACCTGTGTTCTTGGTAAATATAACAAAGGGACCATAAAAGTTTTAATAAGAATTTGTTACACCAATGACAATGGTCCGGTTCTTTGCCACTTGTCTGGATTTGAATATGGCCCTCGGTGAAAAATGTTTGCTCATCCAGATCTAAAACATCACTTTTCTTAAAATCTGTGACAAGGAAAGGAAAAATAAACATATATAAATAATTTTGTTTCATCTGCAGACAATGTTTTTTAATCAGTAGAGGCAATAAGTGACTTTCATAATTCATTCAAACATGGGTTACTTGTTCCACCATCTCAGTGAGATAGTTTTAAAATACTTTTGCTTCCTAAAAGCCATGTTTTTGAGTTTTGGGCCATTGTTTTCCTACTGACCTCCTGCTGTATAATTTTTTTATTGAATATTTGGAACATTTAAATCCATTACAACAATCGCAAGTTGCTTTTCACCAAACTCGAACAGTACTTAAACAGTACTGAACCAATGTTGTGCCCCCTAAATATTAATGTGAACTAAAAATACTTAAATCTCTTTTAAAATTAATACTATTATTTTGTTTTTTGTTTCTCCAATTAGCGTTTAGCTTCATAATCTTGACATACCTAATGCAGACGCACAGCAGCTAGCTACAAATATTCTTTATCTGGAATCACACACACAAAAAACCCGACAATGGTCACCAAAGCGTCCATGGCCTGGCTCCTGGGGGAAAGCCACTATTGATTGGTCAAGCCTGATCGGAGGTAAAGTGTAGAAACGGGTTAAGAGCTTTTGGGCCGGGGTCAGGTTTGCGTCTGCTGCTGACAGCCTCAGTGTGGAGACCATCTGCAGAGCTGGAGCAGGCTACAGGCCCACTGGGGATCCGCACACACTTTAAAATATATACGACTGCATAATGAGACGGTGTTAGTGTTGTGACGGACAGGCGAGTTGTAGGTTTGATCGGATTACAATAGGAAGTCTGTTCAAAATCATCAAAGAGACAGAGGGAGCATTAGTAAAAGTTCAAGAGACATTTTTTACAACTAAACATATTCTAAAGTGTTCCTTATCAAAAATATACCTGAAAATATTTTATTTTGTTTCATTAATCATGTTTATCAAGTTGTCTCCTTCTGAGCCTCACAAAAATACATAGTTTCAAGTTTCCTTGGTTGATTGCGATGTTAAAGATTTAAATATTTATGTATTAAAATCATCGTTGGACTTGTTTTGAGCAGTTTTGCTATCAAATCGCCAAAGAATTTCTTAGTCGACCAATTACATGTCCCATCGACTAAAAAGGGGGCGTGGCAAATGTTTGAATCTAAAAACATACATTCTTTTTATTTGACCGATTATCTAACCCAATTTGTGCATGAAAATACTAATAATGCAATAGAGTTCAGGCAAAAATAACAATTTATGCAGAAAATAGAAAGGTAGCAGTTTATAAATATCGGAAAAGTTGGATTTGATCAATTGTTTGGTTAATCTTCGACTAATTCTCTCCTATTTGTTGCTGTTCAAAATAAAGTTTCATGCCTAAATTGCTAAAGTAAAGTAAAGTACTAAGACAAATTTTGGTCGACCCATAGCCCATGGATCGATTAATCGTCTAAACAACTTAAGGACTACAGCACTACAAATTACTTTGCAACTCTTACCTTTTATTAGCATTTCCGAGTAAGCTAGCTTGTATTTTTTCAATGCTAACTCCAAAACCTAATGAGGCAAAATCTTGACTGCTAGAATATACAGCATTGGATCTTTTAAAATTTAAAACAGAAGATGCTACAGTTGAAGTAAAACAGATGGGCCAATACAAAAATTCAATAATGCATAGTTGAGATTTAATTGTCAAACAAATGTAAAAATGTAAAAAAAAAAAAAAAAAGAATAACATTAAGTGCAGAAATATCACCTTTATACCCTTTTTTGATCATTTAAACACAACTTTTTCAGTATTACATTAAGTAGGCTTATAAACAATAACTTTAATGTACATTTTTCCTCAAAACTACATCCACAATATTGGAATAGTAAGACATATTGCCCACTTCTGTTTATATGTATTCTCTTTTGGCCAGATAGTTGTTTTCATGCGTCAGTCGTTTCCTGGAAGCTCCTCAGGGCTTTTTCAGTCTGACCATCCGAGCGTCCAGCTGACAGCAGGTTCACTTCCTCTCCTCCGATTCTTCAAATACAGTTTGCAAACAAGAGTGAGAGGTCAGCGAGTGGATTACGTCTCGCTGTGACTCGTCATAAAAAAAACACTGCAAATACTTTTGTTATGAGCTGCCTTCTGCATTGTCCAGCTGCGTTTTCGCTATAAGAATAGTGTCATATGCTTGTCCAGACCAGCCCAGAGACTTTGAAAAGACATTTCATTGTCAGATTGCTTAATTGTGATAGCAGAGACCTAGAAGACAATATGGCCGCTACCTCCTGCTAAATCTTCAGATAAAAGCCTCAAGATCTTGCTGTGAAAATTCTTCCAGCACTATAGCTTCCAACAAAACACAGACAGAGAGTGAAGAAACAAAAAAATTAAGTCGTAGAAGGAGCAGAAGGCTGTAGGCTTGTGGACAACGCCTAATTGTTGTGTTGAGGTGTGAATTAGCTCTGTTTTAACAAGGCGATAATTTGGGTTCTGCAAAACAACAAAAACAACCCTTCCACAGTTAGTTGTCATAGTAAAAGTAAACAAAGACACCATGGTTTAAAAATTAAATCCCACAAAACTCATATGTTGTTTTGTTAGTTAGAAGTCAAATTTGTCAGATTTTGAGTGATCCATGCATGTCCTGAATTCAAAGCTTGAACAAAGTCTTAATTTCAAAATCTGAAAAAAGTTATATAGTCAGTTTGTAGACTATTTTATTAAACCTTATGTGTCACTTTTACCATCCTATCTCCAGGAAAGTACACAAGTTCTGAAAAAGATTACACAACTGGCAAATATTGGCTCATGCATTTTGGCTACTATGGATGTGGAGTCTCTTTAATATCGTTCATGAAGAAGGATTAGAGGCCCTCAGACACTATCAGGGCAACAGGGAGAGCAGTCTCATACCTCCTACAGATTTCATTATAAAGCTAACAGAGTGGACTCTCAAAATCAACACGTTCTTATTTGAAGACAGACAGAAAGAAAGATATTTATTCCGATTAAAATGCTTTGAAAGACAATTTTGCCAGATATATTGACGATGTTATCCTTTTTTTTTCAAGGACTGAAAAAGAATTGCTGGACTATCATCTTTATGTTAATAGTCTAAACAAAAATCTTAAACTCAGTATGGAGTATCATGATGACACTACATTTTTTGGACAGTAAAATAACAAAAGATGATCCAGGGAATCAGCGCAAGACAATATTTCGTAAGCCAACAGATCGCAATACAGTCTTGCGTTGCAAATAGTTTTCACCCTTCTTGGTTAATGGAAAAAATTCCATATGGTCAAAGACAAAGATTGAGACGCTTATGTGACTCTGAACAAGAATTTATAATTCAGTCAGTGGACATGCAAGAACGCTTCATTCAAAGAGGATACCAACCAACGTTTCTGTCTCAAGTTCACAATAGAAAGTTCTTTCTACTAAGCCCAAACAAAAAACTGCCCAGAAGCCTTATTTTGTAACACGTGATAGTAGGCACATCAGGTCAAACAGGTTATTCTAAAGAACTGGGATTTCATTGAGAGCGATCCTCAGTTGAAAACTGTCTTTTCCTCCTGGAATAAGCTTTAAAAAAGCTCCCACCATTAAAGACAAGCTGGTGAGGAGTTATCTTCCAGTGACTAAATCCAGTACTTGGCTCTCGCGTCCAAAAGGAAACTTCTGTTGAGGTCACTGAAGACATGTTTACACTTGGGTAAAAGCAGCAACAACTGAAGCACTTATAAGTGTGCTGATCATGAAGTAAATACACTACTCTCCTGTTTGTTTGCATTTTAAATGTATTTATTAATACTCAATATAGGGCAGTGCCAAATGTGGCTCAGACAAGTGCCCATGTTTTAATTGGCTCGAGCCAGATAAATCTGGCGAGAGCCATTGTTCTTCGCTGGTTTCTTCTTCTTATTATTCTTTTTTTGGATTTTGATTGGATTTTTATCCCTTTTGGATCCTCCTCACGGTTTCCACGCAGCCCGCTGGCGAAAAACACCTTCGTTTCCTGTTTCTTCACAGACTTGTCACGACCACAGGCTCTGACGTACAGACCTCAGACTTCAGTCACTATTGTGTGATCCTGGACTAAACATTATGGATTCACTTTTATATGAAGACTCCACTCTATAGCGCCCCCTACCATTTACCTGAAATGCACCATACTGATAATTATGTTATCAGTATTGTGCATTATGGATTTACTTTTATATGAAGACTCCACTCTATAGCGGCCCCTACCTATTACCTGAAATGCACCATACTGATAATTATGTTATCAGTATTGTGCATTTTTAATACTTGGCCAGCAGAGGCGCAATATATGCTCAAAATTACATTTGAACATCTCTAACATGCACATGCTCTGCTGGATTGGTTTGAAATTTGAATAATATAGACTGGATGAGCCTGATTACAAGCACATGTCAAACACTATGGGGATGCAAAGACTCGTGGAGACATTCCAATTTCCCTTCAGATGCTAAGGCACATTTCCAATGGGAAGAGTAGGACAGTGGGCAGAGGCCTGGAGGGCTAAATGAATGTTGGTAAGTTGTGGGTCGAGGGCGGGCGCGTAGTAAAGTGGTCGAACGGCTGGCAAGAGCCATCATCGCCGCTTTAGCGGCTTTAATTTTTCTTTTTCTTTGAATATTTATATATTAGCCTATTTTTCTGCCGCTGAAGCTGACCTGCGACATCCATTCTTGGGGAGATTTTACACACCCAATAAAATTAGAGGGATTTTTTTTTATAGCTTCAGCTTTTTTGTATAATATAGAATTTGTATAATGCTATTTAAATTTAAGATTGTTTTAGTAAAAAAAAAAAAAAAAAAAATCTAATAAAAAAATTTGAAAAGTGATCTGTTTTTTCCCAGATTGCCCAGCCCAAGCTCATTATTACTTTGTTAATGAAGCTTAGTCTGCACCACCGTGTCCTCCTGCAGATCTTCTGAAGACTCGAGGGACTCTGACCCACCGTGGTAAGACTGGCCTGTTTGTTCTTGTTGACTGGCGCAGTCTGGACCAGAACTCCCTGAGCGCACGAGGGACAAACCTGCCGAATGTGGACCTGGGGACACGGTCTGCTTCTAAATCTGTCACTACATAAGTGCTTTGTTCAGTATACTCCTTATTATCGAAATTGTCTGGAACAACTGGTTGAGGGCAGGCTGAGGAGGAGCTGATGGTCTTGATAAAAGAGCTTCAGCTCTCTTCTTCTCTTCGCACTGTGCAGCCTTTTTGAGGTTTTCTGTCTGCAGGTCGACATGGTCAGTCTGAGCCACCTTCATCAAATCATGGGCCTCCTGAGTGTAGTCTTCACTAGGAGGTAAATGCTCCATGGTGATGAAAGGGTGGAGGAGGGCTTCTGCTGGTGTTATCCGCTTGAGCGGGTCCAGTTCAAACATTCTCTTTAGGAGATCATAAAATGCTTCTCTGTCAGTAAACTCTGAACAGCTGTTGCAGCGAAAAGTGTGCTTGATGAGCTTCTGCAGGGTTGTGTTTCCAAGCTTATCCGCAACGATGCGTAGATTCTCTCCACTTGACTTCTTATATTCTTGTGGAGTCTTCAACCTCCACTTTGACTTCTCCTGGACAAAGTATTGTTTACTGTACATGGCCTGGTTCAGAAGTTCATCTGGTGGTTTTCCCAAGAATTCGACAATCTTGGTCAGCAGATCGAACTCTGAGCCGCACGGAAAAACATAGCCCACCTTAAAGCAGGTGGCGAGACAGCAGGCCAGACTCCACATGTCCACAGACTCACCTAATGGTAAGCCCAGGACGACCTCCGGGGAGCGATAGCCGAGAGGCTGTAGATAGAGCCTGGTCTCACTCTATCACGGTGCTTGGCTACACCAAAGTCTATGAGCTTTAGTTTAAAAGGCTGTTTCTCCTGATCCACCAGCATAATATTGTCCAGTTTGATGTCTGTGTGCATCAAACCGACACTTTTTAGACCAAACAAAGACACAAGCAGCTGCTTGGCCATTGGTCGCATTTGGTTCAGAGAAATGTCACACTTGTTAAGGTGTTCTAACACGCTCTGATCCAGCAACTCGAAC
The DNA here is from genome assembly GCA_038363315.1 of Mugilogobius chulae. Lineage (NCBI taxonomy): Eukaryota > Metazoa > Chordata > Actinopteri > Gobiiformes > Gobiidae > Mugilogobius > Mugilogobius chulae. The sequence goes on along the minus strand of CM076401.1, from coordinate 24,098,787 downwards.
GCCAGACACCGATGGCTCTTGAATTCAAAATGTTCGATGAAACGAATCAGATTGAAGGTGTCTGGGTCGAGTGGTCTTATAAGATCCAGATTTTCCAGTTCTTTCTTGTAGAAGTAGTCCTCATGCATGCCCTTTTTTTGGACTTTCAAAGCCACAAGTTCTTTTGTGTAGCGATTGCGGCCCTTTGCCACTTTGCCACAAGAGCCTTCTCCAAGGAGCTGGAGCACCTTGTATTTGCACTGAGCAGCACAACCACAGCCGTAAGTGGACATGTTGCACTGATTCTGCACAAATTCTGGGCAAATCTGGAGCTTTTGTAGGATGGATAAGTGAATATTCGGGAGCTATCTCGTAACACGTGTGTTCTCGTTCAGAGTCAGACAGAAGTGAGCTCACTCTGGTGTGTGTTCTTGCACAAGTGGTCTGTGGTGATGTCAGCGTGTTGCTATAGATACGGCATTCTGTCACTCTTTTCAAAGGCATGACACCGGATAGAATCTCAGATTACTAGAATAGAACCACGATCATCTACTCTATGACTGTTGTCATGGCAACAGAAATTAAAGCCGCAAGCGGCATTGAACGACCCTGGTCCTGTAGATACCAAAGAACAACAATTCAGTTTGGGCTCAAGTCTATGAAACTAGAATTAACATCACTATTGATGCTGGTAGATTGTTCTCATTTTTATCGTAAATGCTTAAGTCAACTTTTTTAAAAAGTCAAGATTCTTTAAAATTTTAAAATTCTATTGTAACAGATGTAATGATCATTAAAGTTACAATGAAGTGAAGTCAATATGTTTTTAATTAAAATTTAGCTTGCCATAAAACACTTTTTGTTTTTGCCTTTTTTTTAATTTTATTTAAGTCTAGTGCCTATTTGAAATAACTATTTGTCTGATTCCTAAACCATCTTTTCTCAGCACTTGACAAGCTTTTTGGTTTGTTGCGTTTAGTCAATTAACTTGTACCTCTAGTAGAATGTTCAGTAAAGTATATTTTTAATGTAATTTTAGCAATAATGTGCTTGGTATTGAGCAAATGTGTGTTTTTAGGCCAGCTCTTAACAACCCACATCTTTATGAACCTCTATCTACCTATTGATTTGCTGCCAGTTCTCCATAATATTGCATTATAGTCCGTAATGTAAAATGTGATTGAGAGTGGTCCATAATAGGTTTGGTGGATATGGTCGTGAATATGAATGGCACTAATTTATATTTTTCACTTTTGAGGATAATTTTACATGCTTCTTTTCAACTAACAAGCCTCCACTTATGAATTTAAAGATATGTTTTGACACATTTTTGTTAGATTTGCAAAATATCATCTAAACATCATATGCGAGATTTATTTTGTCCATATTCCCCAGCAGTATTGTAGAAGTAAAAAATAGCACGTCATAAATGAAAATCCGCTTGTAATGCCAATGGAAACAGACCAGCTGCAGAGAATCAGTTCAGTGGACTCATATCTGTTATTAAGTTCTGTTAAATCAATATTGCACTTTGAACAAATGTAATATCACAAGAAAAAAAAGTCATAACATCTCTTTCTTTTTTGTTCCCTGTAAAGAGATAGCAGCTCAAAAATGCTCACTATCGGAAAAACTGCAGAGGAAAAGATATTTGAGGTGGAAGCAAGTTATGACTGCAAACCGCTTCACTCGTGCAGGTCTCCCAGAGGTGTCCATTATGTCGGCGAGGAGAGCTTTACCCGAGGGACTTGCTCACAGGGAAAGTGGCAGAGGTCTCCGGAGGTTTGCATTGGTGTGGCAGGGAAAAGAGCAGCTCATTAAAGGCCCTGAGTCGTCCCGGTGAAGCTTGGGGTTTAGTCCCAGAGCTGTGGATCCCAGAAGAACTCAAATCTTAAGCGTCAAGACAACCGGGCAGCGATCCACTCACGAGCAATTATTCTCCAACTTCTCCTGCTTTTCAGAAAGACAGAGCTCAAAACGGCATCAAAACTACACTTTGCAAATGGACATTTACAATAATTTACAGCAATATGCCCAATGCATTGAATGAAGTAAAAATACTGTAGAAAAATCTATCCGAGTGTTCTATATCAGCCATTATTACAAAAAAAAATCTATCAACATTGATGAATTGTACATCTCTACACTTTTTTTGTTATTTATAAAATTTATGAAGTTGTGAAAAGCGCTTCCATACTTATCACATTAAGTAAGTGAGTAGAGCTGTGCAATATATCGAATTTTAGATAATATCATGAACGTTATTTTTAAGACAACCAATATGTACTTTATCTCGCACAGAAAGATGCGACAAATAAAGTAAACATCCAAATTTGAAAATGTGAACCTTCAACTAAGGACACAAGTCATATTTTTCAGTTTTGTGATTGATTTCACATTTTTGTCTGGCACGATACATTTTAAATGTAGGCAATAGTATTTAATAGAGATTAGGATAGGCAGCTAAAATTGTTTTAATAGAAAAAGTGAATGGTTCATCAAATTCTACAAAGTGGTCGCAATCTATTTATTTATTTATTTTATTATTTATTTAACTAAAAAGTTTTCAAAACCTTTTGTAACATCAATCTGTTGGATTGATAAAGTATCGTCCAAATACGCATTGAGATATGTCAAAACATATCGAGATATTCATTTTTGTCAATGGCGCACAGCTCGATAAATGAATAAAATATGTAAACAGACGCAAAAAATTGTATAGTTTTGTTTATTTGTATTGGAAAAAACAAAACAAAAAAAAAATCAGGTACACCTTAATTTAATTAAGTGATTACCTGACTATAAAAGTAGGCCTAATACGTAATTAGCATCTGTCTGGAGACGATAACACTGAATCAGTTTGTTAAATTAGTCTTTTAATCAAAAACTCAAAAAGAAATATGTTAATATTTTGATTCATCAATTAGGCAAATAACTGCTGACTCAACAACTAAAATGATTACTTACAACATTTAAACAAGCTTAAAAGATGCATCATGTAACTTTTTAGAAGAAAGATTTGTCACATACTTGCCTCTAAGCATGTTTTCTTTGCTAGGGATGTTTCACTATATGACAATAAACATAACTTATTTAGCTTGCATTGAATCAATTACATGTGTTTTGTTGCCTTGGTAACTGTGCCTTCTGGTCTTATCTTTTCACAAACCTGTACTTGCCTTAATGGAGTCAATTGTCTATATGGAGAAGATACATGTTTAATCTCGACAAAGCTATATCATTTCCACCAGAAAAGTTACATAGTGCATCTTTATTTGTTTCTGTTTTACCTCACCAAAAAATCCTTGATGTTTTTGTTCCACGTCAGTTGCTTTTACATCTGTCGCTCAAAAGACTGACTTCATATTTGGCGTCTTGTCTGTAACAGTAAAGAAAACAGACTTTTACAATAATGGAAAACAATGTTCGGTTCGCCAAAACGACACAGAATACTTAACCTGCTGATTCTCAAATCTCTTTTCTATCATTGGCCTTTTCCTCTGCTCGTATAATCCCATGTATCTGGCACAAAAGTAAGACCACATACGCAGTTATAGAGACAGAGTGGGGTGAAAAGGCAACGGCATTTATCATTGCACTGTTCAACTGCTAAAGACCTCAGAGTTTAATGAGAGCCTGAAACTAAACCTGCAGCTTTTCTCTCAGTCCTACAACTCAGAAGTATTGCTCGTGTAATTATCTTGTCTTCGCCGCACTCTACAACATCTAGGCTCAAATCCAAAGAAAACTCAGGACTCTGCTACCTCTCATTCCTAGTTTTTCTGCAGGTTAATTGCTAAATATTTCTTCTCAGTTTGGCTAAAGTATGTGTTTGATATAAGCAGTCTGCAGTGAGTAGAGTTGTGGAAAGTATTAAAATCAGTTAGTAATCTAATGAAATTTGATAAATTCGGTTTTAAAATAGGTAATAAATCCAGGCTACACAAAGCACCGATGGTTTTGTATGAATCAGGAAAAGGTTTGTGAAGACATATTTAAACATAAGAAGTACTGTACTACAAGAAGTTTGGAAGACTATAGGAAGACCAGCAAAATTTAGGCTGCAAATTTTAGTCTGAACTACAATAAAAAGTTTACACATTTACAAAAAAAAATGACTTTAGTAATTAGGGTTGCAACAAGTTAATCAATTAACTAACCAATTATTAAAAGTATCGCCAACTAATTGTTAATTGGTCTTTGTACAGATTCCAAACATCCATGAGCTGTGTGTGGCGGCACGGTGGCTGAGCGGTTAGCGCTCTTGCCTCACAGCAAGAAGGTCGCGGGTTCGATTCCCGCACGGGCCGGGCCTTTCTGTGTGGAGTTTGCATGTTCCTCCCCGTGTCTGGGTGGGTTTTCTCCGGGCACTCCGGTTTCCCCCACCAACCAATACATGCATGTTAGGGTAATATCCTCCAGCTACGGTAGTCCTGACCAAGCCTAGCAACAACACCTGGAGATGGGTCCCCGAGCGCTGCACTGCGGCGATCACTGCTCCTGAGGAGATGCCCCAGAGGCATTGAAGGATGGGTCAAATGCAGAGGACAAATTTCCCTACGGGGACAATAAAGTATACCTTAATACCTTAATACGCCTTAAAAAGGTCAAATTTAACAAAAATTACATGACAATTGTGTAATTTTTGTGTGTGTGTTTTTTTTTTGTAAAAAACTAGTTTGCCTGAGCTTAGTGTTGTTATGATAAAAAATTTCAAGCTCAATTTTAATATTAAGAAAAATATTTGATGAAGCCGGTAATTATGATACCACAATAATCATTAAAAATGCTCTATTTACGTCAGATTTCAACAGAAAATACAAACCAAACATTTTGATTTTAAGCTAGTTTTGATAAAACTATTATTCTCATCAGAATTATTAATATTTTTCATGCTAAGAGTATTTTTAATCAATACTTGTTCAAATTATTGTCTAATTTTGATTCTAATTTTAGTTTTGATTAGTGTCAGACTTTTATACTTTAGACAGTATCTAATCTCCAGGACGTCCTCATGCGATGTTTATTCGGCTCAAAATTGGTCTTGTCTTGAAAATCTTGTATTCAAGTGACAAGTCACTTTTGCGTTCTAAACAACTAATCGATTAATCAACAGAATAATCAATTACTAAAATAATCATTAGTTGCAGCCCTTATAGTCATTTTAATTGTGTTTTAGTGAAATAAATAGTTAAACCTGTCATAAGTACTTTAAATTTTAATGAATTATGAGCTGCATCCAAAGAAACACCATCAAATCTCAAGCATTTCAGAATATACTGGCTTCTCAGTTTGTCTAATTGCGACTTTGTTGGCGTGATAGTTATGGTAAATATTTGACAATTGTAGGAAAAAGTGCTGAGAGCATCAAAAATCGAAATTCCATCAAAAATACAAAACAATTTCCTCAAAATTGACACATTTGTCTGACAAAATACAAATATTATTAAGCATCTTTGTCAAATCAAAATCTCGTAAATTTAATGGATTTTGCTTCTTGTTTGCAATTTTGTTGCTAGGTAACAGTTGTAGAATTACCTCCCTTCGGTTGCTCATGTCCAATCATCAAAATTGGCTGAATTGGAGACAAACTGGCAACATTTTTAGTGAAATCTTGCATGCAATCAGGCTTACTACAATCTTTGGGATTTTTAGCGAGACAGAATTGACAACAATCAACTTTTCACTTTTCCAATTGTCAATCCAATGCTCAAAGTTTGTTATTATTGAAGAAAGTCTCTCCTCTGCGTATAATAATAACCTGTATTTTCTGCTCTGCCAAGGTATGTATCCAGTTACGGATGACAGCGTTTCAAAACACATGCAAACTAGCTTCACCTCCCCATCTTTATATACATGTGTGTGTGTGAGCAGGCAGGGGGTTGGTTATGGTGGCATGTATGTTCTTCCCCAGTCTGTTTCATCTTTTATTCATTCTCCCTGTTGCTAGATCAAGGAGTCGTGTGCTTCCCGGAGCATGTCAGGTGTCAGCGAGTCAGTCAGAATGGCTGATAGGTGGCTAGTAGCGCGTACATGGCTAGCCCTCACCTGAAGCCCCTCATTGTCTATTCCCTTGTTTTTTTTTCTTTCTATTTTTTCCATTTTTTATGCCTTCACGCTCCATTCCCCTCATTCAGTCCAGTTCTGCAGGAATGCTAGGAGCTCCGAGGTCGCTAACACCTTCTGCAAACAGCCAAGGCAAACACTGATTAGCGAGGATTAGCGGTATTAAACAAATGTAAGCTAATCTGCTAGCACTGGATTGACTCCTGGTGGGAGAGAATCAGAACATGCACAGCTTATGGTCCTAACTTGATTAAGCTGTCTAACTGGATGTGTTTGGTCAAGTTTAAGCTAATAATGTAATTAGCTTGGTCTTAACTGAGTAGTATCAAGAGACTCAATAGGAAACGTAGAGAATTACATTGCAAGTCTTTGACGTGCTAGAATTATATAAATGAAACAGCATGCATTTTTAGAATAATTATCTATTTAGCTGTTATTAGTTGATGTATGAAGCTATATATAAAGTTGTAATTGCTTGTCAGAATATCACAGAACTACAATGAGATATAGGCACCGTCTTTTGTCTAATTTGAAGTTAACTCATAACGCAACAAGTTTTTATATGTTCCCATACAAAGCCCCATATAGAAGCAGGGATGTAACAGTATTGATAATATCGTGTTAATACCAAAACTGTCACAATATATCGTCGTTGTCACTTGAAGATATCAAACTGAATCAAAAATCGTTCCGAGTTCAGACCATTAACACACATTTTATGCAAAAGCCCTGAATTTGCACTTAAGAAAATGAATCCCTGAGAGATTAAAAAAAGAATCGCTGAAGAATATGACTTTAATGTTTATTATTGTAAGCAATTCTGCAATATTGTGATAAATATTGTATTGTGAGCTTCATACTGAAAAATATCGTATCGTGAGATTTGCATTTTGTTACATCCCTGTTAAGAAGACAGTTCAAATATAAAAGTTGATGGACTATTTCCCAGAGTTTATTGTTTGGGAAGAGAAACAAATATTGCATCATTGATTTTTTTGCGTTTTCAGCCATGTTTAGTCATTTCAATCATCGTCAAAAACACAGTAGGAATTGAGATACTATCCTTTCCCACTGAGCCTCAGAAAATACTGATCTGAATGTCCTAGTTGTGTGTTGTTGAGGTAGATTTTGAGATCTTCTGCACTATTTTGGTCCATAAATTATCCAGATATCTAGTACATAAAATTCCAAAATAAAGGTTCTTAAGCATGTTTAAAAGACAAGAACAATGCACATAATACAGACATTTCTTTGTATGAAGAAAGTTAATTCTAATGTCAGTTTCTCAAAAATGGTCTCAAGTTTGAAAACTATTATGATGGCAGCCATTTTGTTAACATTATCAGCCCGAGCTCTTGTGACAGGCGTGTTTTACCAACTGTCAATGGCTATATCCAGGTGTCCAGGAAAATATCCACGGTGTTTACACACATTGTCTAAATATAGTCCTGTAACTTCACTCCTCGCTCGTAACACAGTAAGCGTCCAATTACTTCCATTGTATCACGTGTCGGACAAATCGGTTCACTTTATTACCGTATTCGGCGCACAAAGCCTTCTCAGTCCAGCTTTTTTTTCTCTTGCACATTTATAATTCTGCACACTGGGAGAGGATTTGGACTCCCTGCTCCACTCTGCCATCATCTTTTCACCAAGTCTGCTCCTGTCCTGTGTTTTATTTATACCACATGGAGCTCTCTTGCTTCGCTGCAGGGTTATTAACACTCGGTAATTCCAGTCAGCCGCCCCTAGCCACAGACCCAACGCGAGTTCCAGATCAAGTTTTTTTTAGGTTATAATATGCACATTCTTTCGTGGACTCGCATAGGTGCCAAATACCAACAAATATTTAAAAAGAAAACGATTTGGAGGTTGCAATGTTTTTCAACTGTTGCGGTTAAACGTCCCATTTCTAGTACTGGGTGGTATTGACAGTTGCGACTACGCTAAAATTTAAGGAGCCCTTTAATGCAGATAGTGTGGTCTAGGACTTTATAGTAGTGGTTGCGTCTTTGTTTATTTATTCTACTATTACTACGCGATGTGGCCCCAAAGTTAGACTGGGACTGAAACCAACCGAAACCACAAATCCTTTCGTCTTCTCTCTGCTTTCATTCAGTCCCGTCGACAGAAAATTGTTAAAATTGCTGGAGTTCTTCTTGCAGACTCCCATGATTCCAGTGTGAAGTGATGGATGGATAAGTTGCACTGGTCACGTTTGGTGTTCGGGGAGGGTCACTAGATTCCCAGGCTGCTTTTTGCGCATTGAACAAGCTTGTCTAATGCATAGAACTTCGACCGCGCTGACTTCTATACGGGCTTTTGTTAGATGGTGGTATGAAAGCTGCTGTTATATGCAAGCACTATTTATAGTCAGTCTGTCTTAGTCACTATTTTGATGACTTGACTTGAAAATGGACTAAAACATGGGACTTGACTTGGACTTGAAGGTCAGTGACTTGAAATGACTGGATACGTATGTTCAAAAAATGAAAAAGTAATATTGCATGAATTAACATTGAATTAACATGTCCCTACTTTGTTTTCAATAGGAGAATTTAGAAAAATCTGCGAAATTGCTCATATACAAGCTATATTCGGTTATTTATGACTTGAAATTGAGGATGAAGGACTTGACTTACTTGGGCGGTACTGTTCGGACTTGTTTCTCTTTGACTTTGGATTTGACTCAGGCTTGAAGCCAAAGACTTGAGACTTGCAAAACAGTGGCTTGGTCCGTTCTCTGCCAACATATTTTAAATAAATGACAAGAGTTCTGGAAAACATCTAAAACCTACTTGAAGTGGCTGCACCCAGTTTTTGTCTTTGTTGAGTGAAATTTGTTTTGCACCACTACAGATAATATAAAAACATGTCTTTAAAATGAGACAGTTTTGCTCTGTCCACATCTAATTAAAAAGCAGTATCTGAGAACAAGCAATTAGCATGCTAGTCGTTGTTAGCATGCTAGTTGTTGTGCATTGCTGTGATTACATTGCATTGATCTCGTTTCATTGAATGTGTATTGTTTCATTGAATATGTATTGTTTTATTTTGATTTCCTTTGCTAAAATTAATATTCTTGGGAAGTCCTCAGAGATGACTGTTGTTGTGATTTTGGGCTATACAAAAATAAATTGATTTGATTTGATTTGATGATCTCTGAAAATTTTGACAATATAAATAAATTGCCGTGAATAATAAGGCTTGAAATACATTGACAAGTAAAAGTATACCAAATGTTATAAAGTCAATAAAAATCTAGTTTGTTAATTGATTTGAAAATCACAAGATAACTTCAGATAAATCAGCCAAATGTATAGCAACATGGTTCAAAAATGACCTGTTGGAACTAATACGTTGCGTTCATGCTAAAGAATGTAGAGATGTCATTAGACCAGATGGTCCTATTAAATAAATTGCAAAAAAGCAACTTCTTTTTTCCTCTATACATTGAAAATGATATAGCAACAAAAGCTCACAATATTTTTATCAACTACACAAGATGCCCATTCTCTCAATTTCCAGAAACACTGTTGACATGCTCTGCTTAAATTAGTTGTCAAAAAGGCGAATGCCATCAGAAATAGTATATAATTTTCTTTATGCGCCGCTGTGCCATCCCGGCCCTGGCATGCATTATTAATGAAGACTGGAGACAGATGAGTACTCAGCCGCCTCCCCGAGTTTCCAATGACACCATTATTCAGTGGAGCCTGTTAATGTGAAACCGCAGGCTCGACAGCGCGACAGGAGACACGCGGCAGGTTAATGAGGTTGTATCGTCATTTAGCTCCTTGTGTAGGAGTTTAGTTACGGCCAGGTGTACTACTAAATATTTGTGGTTACCTGTTTAAGCTGCTCTGTTGTGGGTTTCCAACTGGAAAGAAGTCGTAAAATAGTCATATGGTTTGGTTTTAATTTATAGCTGATGCCATGTTGATGATAATGTCAAGTTTCTGTGTAGCCTTTTTTAGTTAAAATAGATAAGATAAGACAACTTTAAAATCCAGTAGGAGGACTGTCAATATACAATAAAAACAAGATAATAGCTTTAAAATTAGACTTGAATCCAACACTATTTAGGTGGAGCAAAAACTTAAGATTACAAAAACAGTAAACAAAGACGCTATTATGACTAAGAACAATTCAGTATGACAAAATTAAGTATAAAGTATAATATACAATGTATGACTGATCATGAATATATGGTAGGTAAAGTGACATCAATATGTTAGTAAGTAAATCTATTTTTTTTTCTAGTCTGATTTGAAATGAAAATTAAAAAAAAATGTTGAGAAATACTCTGAGTTTTCTTTAGTCAGTCAGAATTAGCCTTCATAGTCTTTGTGCTGGGTGTTTTTAAAGAAAAAACCTAAGTAGCCCCCCCAAAATTTTGTTGATGTATCCATTTTGCTGAAAATCACTTTTTCTAATAATGTATCGTTTGGTCACTAAAATCCAGAAAGCTGACACGTTATTGTTATTAGCATTGTGGCTAACTGTCATTAGCATGTCGTTAGCTGTGAAAAAAGATTAAAACACATTGTGTTTAAGTATGTGGAGGAACAGAATGCATTTAGTGAGCAAAACATGTAGACTGAAGAAATTCAATGTTTTTGTTTGAGTTTTTAAGGAAGCAAAAAAATGGTATAGCTTGTTTACATCACCAAATAGCATGATTAGCCACTTAAGCTAGCTTCACTGTGCTTCACTTTTAAGCTTTATCTAAACCAACCAAACATAGCATTAACACATTCTTTTCTCTCGTTCTTTTAATGCTCGGCGAAGATCACACAAGCAAAGACGCTCCTTTGTGCTTTCCAAAGTCGTCTGTGCCTGCCCCATCTGAAGTGGTCCTTCTAAATGAAAGGCAGTCTGTTCTCTCATTTCCTCCCTCAAGTGTCACTTTGCTATCAGAAGAGCCCGGGGCCGCCAAGACTTCAGATCAATGGAGGGGGAGAGCTCAAGTGCGTTAAGACCGAGGCAGGGCTGGTAATAGCTTTTGTGAGTGCAACAATTTGTTTGATTCCGTCCCATTAATTTAAACAAGTTCATTCCGACCTCTTCAGCGTTGGGTGACTCCCGACTGGCAGTAAAACTCTCGAGAGTCCCCAGACCGTGACGACAACTTCAGCTTAAATACTAAAGCCGCACTCATCTATCAAATTTGTCAGTATTCAAATAAACACGACATCATTTGCGATTCAAATGCTTTCCAAACCCAGACACACGAGACAATTGAAATCCTTTTTGTATCCAGTAGGAAATCGAGCAAATAGCTTTCATTCCTTTGTCTGTTTTTGTGAAGCCGGGAGACGGGTGGCAGGCAGTTATCATCAAATCAAAAGTGACAGGAGCAACAGACAGAAATAAGCCTTTTCCCTGACAGCGGTTATCTTGAGCGGGATGTGGGCTCTTAAAACAGGGGGCAAAGGGCCACCAGCCGGGCCTCCGTTTGATGCCGTCATGTGACAAGACCGTCTGTTGTGTCTTATCGCAGCGTTTTTGGCATGTCTTTCAACTCGGCGATGTACTCTCGGCGGACAAAGGTGCGGAGAAACAAGCGAGACTGGCAGTCGAGATGGTTGATGTGCGTTTAGTTGACGTATCAAGTTGAATAATCTTCTGTGTTTGAATCTTTTTGACAGCTGTTAAGTTCAAATTCTCAACCGAAGATATTTTTGTAAACTTGGATTTCATTGAAGCGTTTATTTAAACTTCTTGTAGAGATTCAAATACATGTTTTCAACCTTCTACAATGTGCAGATTATGTCACATCCCATTTGTTTAGTATATTTAACTCCACAAAGCAGTTTTGCAAGCTAGTAAATAAAAAAAAAATTGTTTAATTTGATGTCTTCTTTAATCTTTTAGTGTTAAGGTTTAGGCTACCATATATTGTCTTTATGCCGCCAACCATCTAAACATTACTGAACAAAAAATATACCTGAAAAGTAGCTTCCCATTCATACGACTGGTTAGATCTCCCAATGAGCCTATTACTTAAATAGGCTATAGGCATCAAAGGTAAATCATCTAGTCTTCTTCAACAACTTCTAATTAGTGGGCAAGATTATATATTTTATTAGGCAAGCAGTTAGTAAGGTTGTCAGCAAGTAAGATCAAAACTATCCTAGTTAACTTCAATATTAAAATAATCACATAAACAGAAAAAAAGTAGACTACTATAGTAGCTACTATAGTATTTTATGTTGAAAATTGTAGTCTTACATCTAAAAAGAACATTTATTTAAAGGAGCTAAACTTTTTTTTAGCAGACCACACCTTTTGCAGTCTCATAATAATTCTTGAAGCTAGAGTAAGTTCAGCTGTGTCAACATGCTAACATGAGCTATCAAATGCTAACAATACAAACAAGGGCACGCTATGTTATTAAGCAGATGGGACACTGCAAATAATATGCTTTTTAAAGTTGGTTTTAGTGACTTAAATAAACATTCACATACATCTCATTCTTAGTGCCAATATCAAGTTTGATACAATACTGTGACAACACTTTATGTGCTTGGTTTGTTTGAGTTTGGCCTCCACTTCTTTCTCCCGGGCCATGTTGAGTAATTTGGACGCTCGTTCCTCTCAAGAGCTCTCCAAACATCTCCCCTCTGTGGACCCTGAGTGGGTACAGAAGTGGCCCACTCCAGCAGAGATAAGCACTTCTCTTCTTCTCTCTCCATGTCCTCCCTCCTCTCCTTCCCTCTCCTCACCCTGCCCCTGTCACCCCTCTCGCCCCTTCGCCCCGGGACAATAGCTCACTTTCAAAGAAAAGCGTGGAAAAAAGGGCTCTTGTCACAGAACTGCCTGTTTGTTAAGCGAATCTCCAAAAGCAGCGGCCTCATAAATCACACTGGAGCAGAATAGCTATTGTTTTTCCGAGCACCACATTTCACCTTTGTGTCTTTTTCCTGCCTCTTCAACTCGTCACAAACCATTAATCGAGACACTGGCTCGAGTCAAAGGTGCGATTTTTATTACTTTTCTATTCTGCAAATTTGGCGCCTTTTTAAAGACTATTTCCGTACCAAATTCCTTCTTTTTCCCAAGCTGTCCATGCAAGCGATTCCGTGTTTTATGCCCAGCGCAACCCCCCAACTCTTACCCTAAGCCCGGATAAGCATAATCTATCACTATATGCACATTGTAACTTAGACCCCCTCTTTTCTTTTCCCGCTTTCCCATTGCATTGTCTTCTCGAAATCGGATTAAACTCGAAGCCATTTGACTCCTTTTGGACGTCAGCATACAAATGACAAAACGCTTGCAAAACAGATCACCATTGTTCATTTGAAAAGGAGAAAAGTTGTTTATGTTGCTTGAGAACGGTCCTGAAATCCAAATAATGTTGATGTTGGCGCAGAAACCGTTCGCAGTCTCGCATAAAACGGCATCATGCTCTATCCGTTTTGATTGCAATGCCGTATTAATGAGCTTTTCGCGAACCGCTTGGCTTCCCCGCATCGATTCCTCCATTCACCCCTCTGATGTGTCAGCAATCAAGATCATATTATCATAATTAGATCACTGGCACTGCATTAGGATTACACAAATCTGCCGGCACCGTTTTACAAGACGTTTTATTACTTACCTAAAATTACCCAAGGTCTTTTCTGTCACTCGTGTTCATTTCCTGGTTTGAAAAGGGTGTTTCTCGCAACACAAATATCCACACGCCAATGGAGGCCGCATGAATTAGCCATGAGGGCGATGGACGTGAACTAGATTTCTGCTTTTAGAGGGGCTTCTACAGGAACAAGCTCTGCAGATGGGAACGCATTTTAGACCCAAGAGTCTTCTGGGTTGTGTTAGTTGAGATGGTTAGTGTATATTGAGTTATTTATTGTTCTTTTTTGAGCTTTCTGGAGTCCCTACGCAAAAACCAAATGTGTTTATTGACTTGGCATAGATTTTACAATGGATACGCGCTCAAGATCTTTCTGTTTATTCAAAAACAAAGAATCCACAGTCGTATCATGTGCAGGGATTAACGTAGATTATTCAAGTAACTGATTTTTCATTTAAAATTTAGAATATTTCTACTTTAATCCAAACCATGATGGGTTCTGTGCGTTTTTATTTTAAGATGCCATGACCTGGTTAACATACCTTTCCCAAATCCTTAATTTAACCAGATTAATTTAACCTAACTCTAATCCTAGCCATACCCAAATTTTAAAAGTGAATTATAAAATGTGAATACTTGCTAGTGTAGCGGCCAAAGCAGTTTTTTAAGTTTGTTTTAGATTGATTTGCCTCAATTATAGCCTAGCATTAGCATGTTTTCAGTCACATCCCAATCACAATTTTGCCTGATCTTGCAATATTAATTTAATTTGATTTACCCTATCACACAATTAAGGGTACTGGCGCTAACACTCCAGTTAGCAAAGTATCATTGTGCACAAAGCCCACTGAGTCATTTCGCTGCAATAAACATTCAGTTGAAGCATCTAATCTTCTGTTTGTTCATTAGCTACTGTGTTGTTCAATTAGCTACTGTGTTGATTCAAGGTAATCAGTCCTATTTGCTTGAGAAGAGCAGCTACAGTGGCTTAAATGTGTCTATCCCAAACGCAAATACACTTAGCGGAGATTAAAACACATTTGAACAGTATTACACCAGTGAAAGCAACCGAATAGTAGAATAGTACACCAGAGTCTTAACAGGCACAGGTCTTATCAGAGTGTGGAGCCCGATACACCACTGACCCAGGTTATCTTACTCTGCCGTGGCCTTTTACTGTCGGTATGGTTCAACGCCCCGGGGGTAATTGCCAGAGGTTGCTTGAGTGGATGGAGCAAAAGAGTTCTCAAGCAAAGAGCTGTTTTGTTAATTCAATGATATTCAGGCAAAGTAAATGTCACTGAAGAAATCAATTATTTAGCATTGTTAATAAACATATTTTGTTAAAGCAGAAAAAAGGTTGGTTGTTTGTATTTAGCCACATTAGACAAAGTAATACATGAGCTAATATTACTTTCAACACAACAAAGCAGAACCACAGCATGCATAGGCATATGTGCTGCTGTTTAGACCACTGAATTACAATTTTCCCAAGAAGGAGACTGAGGTCCTCCATAGTCTAAAACCAACATTGATTATACAAATACTTGAGTATTCGCATATACTGTTTAGAAGCAAATGTATTTCTTGTGCACTCGTGTGTACTTAATAACGACATTTATACTCCCAAAAATATAAATATAGAACAGGCCAACGTCCCAGTAAATTCTAATGGGAAACAGTTGTCTTTTTTAAATGAAAATTGACTAATTATGTTATAACTATAAGAAACTGCAGCTGCTTTTTTAGAGAGCTGATTTGCAAAGGCTAAAAAGCCAATTATGACTGAAGAAATTTTGTAAGGAGTTGAAGCAGAGTTAAAAACATCATTGATATATCTTTATCCAACTATTAAATATAAATTTGTGTGTTCATTACATCTTTTATATCATAATGCAAATGTTAGTTAGGCCATAACACCCTGCTCTAGAGTAAAGATGCAGAAGTAGGGAAAAAAAAGCCTACTATAACACACATTCCTTTGTCAAAGTTCAAACAAATGTGTTCCCACCTTTGATAATTGCTGGATTGTATCTTTTACTGTCTGGAGCTGTTGAAACCAGTCCCAAAACCACACTCGATACAGTATACCCCACAGAACCAGCGCCAAGTCTGGAAAGGTGATCTGCGTGTACCAAAGTCTCTTATCTCCGTCATTATAATCTACGCGTCGCAGTTGGCCTCCGCGTCTGAAACCCAAACTAAAAAAGAGCAGGGCATGTTCACTTTCCCCTACGCAGTTCTCAAGTGCTGCCTAATGATACGTTTGGGTGTAACAAATCCGCCGGTCCTCACCCAAAACGAGGAGCGACTCTGTCCAAAAACATGCTCCTTGGCGGGGCAGCGCTGAAAGACAACCAGCATGGCAATTTCAGCTTGTATATTTTTGTGTGAGAGAGACAGGGCACTCCGAAATGTTACATCGAGTTGTGAGGTCTGGAAGTTTATCTTGAGGAGGGCAAATGGGAGAAAAGAGTTTGCACATTTTGGAAATTAATTTAGAGAAAGACTTTCAGAAGGGTCATTATACCAAGATTGTTAGTTCAACTGTATAGTCTTGGGATGTTCTTTGTGGTGTAAAACCTTGATCTTTACAACAATTTGCCGCTGTTCTTAGGATACTGTGATCGTAAAATGATGTCCAAGTGACTCAGTTGCTTCACAGATTTCACTAATACATGTAACATAATTTTTTCTCTTTGAAACATGATTGTTGTGAATTTATTTATAGAGAAATTATACTGTGCAAAGTATAAGGCAGTGGTTCCCAAATGGGGGTCGTGAAGCAAAATCTAGAGGTTGCAAGATGACTTCAAGATATAGTTTTACAATTATGACTTGGTAATTTGTCTGTTTTTTTTTTCTGAGAACAGCAATGTTTGAGTACATTTAGTCATATAAAGCAATCTAATACTAAAGTAAATACATTTTGACTCTGTTTTAGGAACTCCTGGTATAAGGCAATGAAACATTTGTCAAATAAGTGTTACTAAAAATAAGCAGTAAAAAAAAATCTTCAAGAATGCATATTTTATCTAAACACACTGTTAAACACTCCTTTTCCTTTTATCTTCATAAATAGAATTTCACTCAAGGCATTGCGTCAAAGACTGTTACAAATGGTTTTCTTTCACTCTCCATATCAACTACCACTCTCTTTCACAAACCCGGCCTCTCCCTCAAACTCAGATACAGCGAAGTCAGAAAGTCAAATACGAGCTCTCTGTGGCCCGTCTGCTGTGCGTCAGGACTTAGATATTGTTTGAGTGATTGACCGTGTTGACGTTGGAGCTGGGCCTGCACTAATAGCCTTTTGAGCCCTGCTGTAATAAGGCTAAACAGGCCTAGTGAGTCATTGATTACAGAACCCAGCGCACTCCATCAAACTGATTACATTATGCACAGGCTAACCTCCCATTATGTGTTCCTTTTGCTTCCAGAGAGCTGATGCCCAAGACTTTAGAGGGTCAGATCACCATGGAGAAGACGCCCAGCTACTTCGTGACTAGAGAAGCTCCGGCTCGGATCTCCGCCATGTCCCGGGACACTAAACTCATCGTGGTGGTTCGGGATCCGGTGACAAGAGCCATCTCGGACTACACGCAGACTTTGTCCAAAAAACCCGACATCCCATCTTTCGAGAGCCTCACGTTCAAAAACAGGACTACGGGTCTGATCGATACCTCGTGGAGTGCCGTCCAGATCGGGATATACGCCAAGCACCTGGACAACTGGCTGCAGTACTTCCCCATGGAGCAGCTGCTTTTCGTGAGCGGAGAGCGACTCATCAGCGACCCGGCCGGAGAGCTGGGCCGCGTGCAGGACTTTCTGGGACTCAAAAGGATCATAACAGACAAACACTTTTACTTTAACCAGACCAAGGGCTTCCCGTGTCTGAAGAAGGCCGAGGGCAGCAGCAAACCCCACTGCCTGGGCAAGACCAAAGGGCGCACTCACCCCAATATCGACCCCTGAGGTGGTGCAGAGGCTACGGGACTTCTACAGGCCCTTCAACCTCAAGTTTTATCAAATGACGGGACATAACTTTGGTTGGGATTGATGTGAAATCACAGGACTACTTTTTTTTATTTTCTTCTGTTAAACCATGGCAAATTGTGAGATATTGCTATATATATGTAAAATGTACAGAAATCTATTTTATAATAATTTATTTTTTATTTCTAAGCAATTAATTCACTAAGCTGCCTAACCATATTTGTACATAACATCCGGCCCTCGTGTCTTGTTTTGAAACATTCCTCCATTTTGTATTCTCGTGGTCCTCTCTTGTTGTCCTGTCAACTCAGTGAATCTAATGGTGCTTTTTTAAAAATGCAGATAATCAGCGCAGACTGAAGGTAAAATTTAAAGGTGCACTAAGTAACTTTTCTGGAGGAGACCATGCTACTCGCTTGTCTACATTGAGATATTATTGCTTTGCCTGGAAAGTTCTACAATAATGTATTAAACGAGGGCTAGGCAATTATTTGAAAGATTGATAACATGTCAGTTATATTATATTGTGGCTGTAGTCGACCAAAGAAATTCTTAGTCGACTAAAGGCTAAAGCTCTAAAAAGTATGTTTAATTCTGCTTATCTGACCCAAATTAAAAGATTAAAAATCCAATAGAGTCCATGCATAAAAACTTTTATAAACAAAATGAATAGGAAACGTGGTATTTAGGTATACAACGACAAATTACACTAATGATTTGGCTCCAAATCCTCAACTAAATTACTACTTTTTGTCCATGTTCAATAAACAACCTTATAATCTAATTTAAAAAAATATCGACCAATACATATTTTGGTATGTTGTGTATACAGCACAAGTTGTGTATCCAAACTTGATAGACATGTCAAGATGGCGTACCTAGCTCAATATCATTTTACACCCGCTAGTAGGTCAAGTATCGCAGAACTGCAAATGGTTCCCGAAAACCAGGAAGTACAATTGACCAATCAGCAAACGAAGTGAAGCGGTGTGTTGGCCAAAACCAAACCAAGTTGAAATAGTAGACTGTAAATGTTCGCCTCCTTTGACCTTAAGTCCATAACCAAGAATTTAACAGTTTTCTTTTGTACCAGCTGAGAATGTATTTTTTTCCCATTTAAATGGTTCAGCTGTGTTAAAAATTAATCGAGAATCAAGTTTGGTCAACATGAGTGTATTGCCCACTGTTATTTTGGAGAATAAATACATCTCTAATCGAATAAATGCAAGATAGATAATGTAATATGGTAGAAAATTCCAGGCAAATAAACAAAATCTCTATGGTAACAAGAAGGTGGCATGAACTCCTGCAGAAAATGCCACAGTGCACCTTCAAAGCACCATATTACGGGTACAGAGCGCTCACAGAGGAGTCCATACATGTGCGTTTGACTTGATCATTTCCTCATCACATTACTCTAAGTGCATCTTTTCAAAAGCATTTCACATCTCCACCGTTTCCATCTTCCCTCACAGCCAGCGCCCATGTCTCCGTCCACTCAATCGCAGGTTGATCAATAGTCCTAATTGATCCACATTGTGTCACTTCTGCTTAAAGTACACAGCTGCCCTCTCATTCAGAGTGCTCCAACTGCCTGCTCCAATGAACCGCCCATCCGTCAAACTCCGAATGCCATCCGCGTCCCCGCACGAGCCGTGTTAGCGCTATGCTAATCTCATAAAGTAACTGGCTGATCGATACGGTCCCGTTAGCTTACTCTCCATTAGGACTAGCGCTGGCTCAGATCCAGGCTCATGTCCTTTCTTCGCAGTTCAAAGGTCACGCAAAGTCTGAATCAAATTTTACTGATAGCCATTTCATTTAGTGCAGATATTTAGAGCTATTCTGGTTTAATCTAATTCCACCGCGGATGTTTTCTCATCCTGTGTGTGGAGATAAGAAGAAATTCCCTCAAAGGCCTGCTGTAGTGAACTAGACAAAAATCTGTTTTATCAGTGGCAAAGGTTTGTGCATTAGCTTTTTCAGACTGACTTGGAGCCACTGTCCTAAGGGGTCTTTACAAAAATATATCTGAAATTACTAAAGCATATTAAAACCTTCTCAAAAGTGTCAAGAAAATGCAGGCCAATTATATTTTTAGCTGCTGAACAATTGGAGATTTTTAATCTGCTTGTAAACTTCTATGTTTTTGCTGTCACTTAGCAGCAGAGCCTGGCACTGTCTGGCTGCTCGGATTGGCTGTTTTAAAATTTCTCATTACATGTTGGACCTTATGAATTCGTACTGGGGGTTGACACCTCCCTGAAGTCACATAGAGATAAATCAGGCGAAGAAAACTGACTTAAAATCCTCATGTGTGCAGAAGTCTTGGCACCACTCTTGTTTTTTGAGTTTGACATGAATTGTATAATAATTTATGAATTCTACAAGTTGTCAAAGTACCCTAAAAGCAGAAATAAGGAGTTTGTTTGAGGCAGTATAAGACAAGCAGAGCACCTCTTCTTATAAAAATTTCAGTTGTTGTTACCATCACATCTTCAAATTAAAGTAAAAATGTATAGGCTGGAGTGAGAGCAATGACATCATCACTCAAGATTCCTGTAACGTTTTTGCTTAAGGGTCTCTAAAAACCTATAAAAAGCCCTGATCCATGCTTAATTTGGCAACTATTTCAACTTGCAACTTAGAAAATGTGGTTTTGGCTGCTACGTATGACTTATCAAAGCTTAAAACCAATGCAAGCTTAAAATAAGGGATTTATATAAGCGCAGAAGTTCGCTAAGTCACTTGTCAAGTAAGATAGGTTTACAGTCACACAACTGCAAATTCCCCTCCTGACGCGGATGAGGGTGTCTCCGCGTTACCCGAAACTTGCCGTGCCATCCTCCACAACCCGTACACTTCATGTTTTATTGCCTTGTCACCGTTCCACATCTCATCTCATACATCTCAAATCTGTTCGTGTTGCCAAAAAAACTCCGCGGTTCATGTTTCACTCTCGCTATCTCCACCGTGTCTTTCTTCATGCCTCGCTTCGTATTGTGTTATCTTTCTACTTGAATTCTTGATATGCAAGTCGGAGAAAATGCGTAGATTTGTCAAAAAGGGCGCTGTACGTTGAGCTATGCATCTCTAATAGGGATCATGGAAAGGGAATTTTTTTTAATAGGTGGTTTTTTAATTGAATGTACACCATTGCTATCACAAATCACTGTTTAAGTTTAAGGTTTCTGTTTTTTTAATATTGAGAAAAATGTTGTGCCTCTTTCACCGTTCAGCCAAACACTTCACACAGTCAGCCATTTTGTTTTTGTTCTCAAGTTGGAACCGTTGACTGGGTTAACCTCAAACCAATGCGTGAGAATTTGGGTAATGGAGGCTTGGAACGTTGAACTTCCGATTAGTTTTGAAGTCCACCTACCGAGAGCTTCATTTCCACTTCTCCTTTAGTGCAATGTTTGAATCAGAAAAAAAGCATTTACGATGTTTAAAGCCAGATGTACACTGCATGATTTTGTCCGTCTGCGATCAAAGTATTATGAGTTTTAGATGTCAAGAGTCACTTCAGTAGTGGCTCAAGTTTATCCGAGGCTCCATGTGGTAAAATCATCTGTGTTTTCCTTGTTAGCTGTGGTAGCGTGACATGCTAGCTATGTTTTTGCTTTCGTTAAAGTTACATTAAAGAGAAATACAAAATATATGTTGCGATCAGCTGTTTTGCTGATCAATGTAGACAGCGACAGGAGGTCTCACTCTGCTAATAAAATGTTAAAATATCAGTTTGACATCACATTTGCTATTGATTTTAATTTTAATCTTCAATTGAGTCTTTGACCGCAAACAGACAAAATCATGCAGTGGACACCAGCTAAGTTGCTCTCAAATAACATAACATCCCAGTGATGAAGGGAGAAAGTAACAGACATAAAATCTCTAATAAAATATTGAATTCTGCGCTCATGGATGTATTCCGTGTGGCTGCTTTTGTTACGGTTGAGTTTTATTCAGCCAGGTTTAAGATCTAAAACTAGAAAATGTTTGTCTTATCCGCATATAATATGTATTTAGCCTAGCAGATCGGTATGTACAAAAGAGGACATGTAAATCAAGTATTTTGTGGTATGAACATCAAAGGAATTAATTTTACACAATGCAAGAGTGAAATGGGAGAGATGTTTCTAGATGATTAAATACTGAACATTCATAATATTTCTTTGTATGAAGAAATAATAAAAGTATATATTTTACCTAATGTTCTTGTGTCTGTTTCTGTGATTTCATTATAAAGGAATTCAGCACTGTTCTTTTCTCAAACTATAAATAAAAGAAATTGCCTAAGTAAGTAAGACTCAGAGCTATCCCCCATTTAGCAGAAGTCAGACTTGCTACAAGTCATTTTTGAGATTACAAACTTTATATTAGATCATCTTGGCTATGACCTGGTTAGCAAATCTTTTCCATGTCCTAACCTACATACTAAACGTATTCCTAATACTAACCTTTGCCAAATTTCAGAAATAAATATTAAGAAACACACATTTGTAAAGTGGATGGCTCTGTGTGGCATACCTTAGTTAGTTACATCAATTACAATTACACGTCCAGCTACCCTTTAGAATAGCATAAGTGTGTCTGGTTTTGCCCCTGTGATTCTGAAAAAAAATACATAAGTAATATGTAAACAAACCAATAAATAATCAAATACATACATATGTAATGAGCTCTGCAGTAAGTCTGAATTTTCTTTTCTTTTTCAGGCTAAAAAATACTGAGGTGTTTATTACCATAGCCTAGCAGTTTAGCCTTTTTCAGAAAATCTATGTGAAAATGAACCAGTACTTCTGGAGCACATTCCATACTTGTGTTTTTTGAATATTGAAATGTTGCATACATTGAATTGCAAAACACAGTGCATTTTATATACTTTTGAACAAACCCACCATGTTAAATAAACACTGATATGAGAGGTTCAACAGTGAAAGAGTGCCTTACGGTAATTAAGTTGCCCCATTATAAACTTCCATAAAGTTTTATAAAAATTAAAATATTAACACATATCGCAGCAGGCTAGCCAGCTATGTGCTAACTCAGACCCACAGCACAGTTATTTTTAGCCTAAAAATACACATCCATGTGAAAATTAATAAGTTAACACTTTTGGAAGTGTACTGTTGAGCTCCATAAGTGTTGCATTTTCTGCTTGAAAATATAAATATATGTCAAGTGCTAATTCAAAAATCTATATAGAGTATATTTAAAGTTTTCATATTCCAATAACTAAGTATGTTTTTTTTGTTTTGTTTTACACCAAAGAGGAAGTTGACCAAAGGAACCACACCCACTTTTGGTCGGCCATTTTGTGTTACATGCTGCATTTGACAAACAAACATAAAGAAAGGCTGCCTACAACTTTTTCTCGTTGACTTTCATCATGCTAATATCATCCTCCAAGCAAGATTTCTCCTGACCACTAAAGGAAGGATCAAAATTACGCCAAAGCTACAAGATGACATCTTATGAAGGTAAGGCTATGCTTGAGCTGATGCTTCTTGTGCAATGTTGGTAAACTGTTTTGGTTCTGATTTAGGTCTTGCTGTGACTGTGAATCTTGTTTAATCATGATTATAGATTCTGCTTATTGCATGACATGACAGGCAGTTTTAATTAAAAAGTAACATGCAACTTGAATCTTAGATGCATCTGCACCCATTTAAATGAGCTTCAATTTGAATTACTCTCGTGCCATTACTGAATTGTCTTGTGTATGTTACGTCGTTCTTGCTTTTTTCTGCTTATTAAAAGTCTATGGGCACACTGCATTTTTCACGTAATTATAAAGATGTTTGAGCAGGAATTCAGCTTGCAATGGAGTTTTACTGCTATATACTGTATAACCTATACAAGGTTGATTTGTGTGAAATACTGAATGTGTAGTGACCTGAAAACAGAGAGTATAAAACTTACTGTTGAGATTGGAAGCTCTGGCTAAATAAGTGAACCGGACGAAGGATTAAGGCCTACTTGGTGGTGACCAAGGAAACTTTTGTAATAAGGTGTATATGGATTTCTAAATGTATTGACTTTGCTTTGTAACATTGTGACATTCGAATACTGGACACTGAGTCATTTCATTTATCCCACCAGGTGCAAATTTACAGGTATAAACTAACATGCTTTTTGTGAGAAAGGCAAAATTAAAGTTTCCCACAAAACAGGCACCACCTCAAATTTTGCACTTACATAATCTCCGTGAGACACAAATCAGGTGTCAGGTTTTGCTCCCCTAGCCTATTTTGCTTAAATAAGGCTCTTGGTTACAAAGCTTGTTGACCTTAACAGCAACTTCAAAGCTTGTGGATGTTCCTGAACTGAAAAAAATGTTCTCTATGCAACTTTTTGACCAAAATAAACTTGAACAAAAGTTTTTTGTTTTTTTTCCTCAATTAGATGTTTTTGTTGTACTTTTTTTTTTTTTTACTTAGAAGAGTCTTGCATGACCACAATGTGGCTGTTATTTAGTTGAGAAGAGGAATAAATATTAAGAAACTGGTTCCTATTGCTGCATTTTTTTTTTTCATATTAGGGAAGAAGATGTATTCTTCATTCAGAATGCTCCAAAGTATGGTTTTAACTTTCTATTCCCAGTGAATTATGCCGTTGACCTTTTTTCCCCAAGAAAGTTACACAGTGCATCTTTGAGTTTCATACTAGTACTCCTCAGAAATAAATGAGAGAATTTTTTTTTTTTTATCCTACTCGGGCTGCCTGATACTGAAAACCTTGTCAGCGTATATATATAAAGTTTTTCTACAATGTTAGGTGCATAAACTTAAAAACAATCCAAAATCTTATGATAGAAGGATGTTTGACTTTGGACTTAGTCTTTGAGTGAGTTAGAAGTGTTTTTCTTTCTTTATTTTCTTTTTATTTTATATCACTTAAGTTTGCAAAACACAATGGAGAACCTTGCTTTCATTTATTTAAAAAAATATTCAAGCTTTTGGTCAATTTCTTTGGTCGGGTTCTTTTTCATCTTCCAAATCAGTCTGTCAAGTTTGTCAAGTCTGTGTTTACCTTTCTGCGGTTTCTCTGGTGACTCGTTCGTGCAGTGTGAAGTGTCAATCTGGCTTCTGTTCTGGCTAACTTCTTGCTTGCCTGTTTCTCTGGGCCTGGCATAGCTCTTCTTGAATTGGGGTGGTCCCTGCGGTTTCAGGTGTCCCAACCGCAGCAGAGTGGGAGGCGGAGGGAACGTCCTGCCAGCTGATCGGAAATGCCCCCGCACCCTTCCCCCAGTAAAAAAAGGAACCAATGTTTCCTCCGGTCCCATAACGAGATGCACCTCCAGACCAGGGCTGTTTGTTTACCAGGCTCCGGGACACCTCTGTACATCAACAGGGCCCCATTCACAATATTGGAGCTGATGTGTTTACCAAATTGTCCGCAGAAAGTTGTTGACAGAGACGACTAGGTGAAGTTTAGCATGCCACTGAAGCAAAATACAGGTCTTCTGAAAAAAATGCATGTGTAATTGGTGAAAAAAACATGCAGAAATTGAAGTTATTAGTAAACTTTTAATTATTTGTTTTATTATAGATTGTTTAAAGTAGGATAGTTTACATGCCCATAGGATTCGAAATTAATGTTGTCCAATTTTCAGAGAGCAACAAAGCTTCAAAAATAAAGACTTAAGTGACGTCAGCACTACAAAATAACATAAGGCGGCAATCCTCATATTGGGGCGTGGCCTGCTGTGGGGGAATTTCGTGGTTAAAGAACCATTAGAATTCATTGGCAACTGCAACTTTGACACTCTTTTAAAACATTTCCTAGCAATTTAAGATATTTTAAGCACAACTATTTCAAGTCGAGTCACAAGTAAGTCTTAATGGATGTTGATTAAGTGGTGTTATCACATAAAAGTAAACAAATTATTCTGTTGATGTTACGTCAGGCTGGCGGTAGCATTTAGCCGGGAGCTATTGTTAGCATTGTTGGATATATTTACAAACTTAGACCATTGGAACGCTGTGATCTTCTGTTTTTGTATCTCTAGTTGGCACAATCTCTTCTTAAGTCCACATTTGTTGCTGTAGTTGTTGAGCATTGAGTGATAAAGCTGTTGTTCTTATTCACTTCAAAGTTAACTTCCCCCTCCATCAGTGGCGTGGCCTTTGACGTAGACTATTGCATGAAACAGATTTATTCCTATATTTTTAAGAATGTTCTGAATAGGGCTCGTCAACATTGTGATAAAATCGAATCGTGTCGTGAGCTCATATTTATCATATATGTGTATGTAAATGTGTGTGAGTATGTAAATGTGTGTTTTATGTATTGTATGTTTAACTGTTTTATCCTGCCTTAGGACAACGAATGAAATTTAGCATCTTGCTAATTCCGGCATATTTATGTTGAAGCTGCTGCTGAAACATTGATTAATATGCACTGCCCTAATTCAAATAAAAAAAAAAAAAAATAAATAAATAAAAAAATTTGCTTTTGTGAAGTCGTCATTATGTGATTTCCCATTTTTTCTATTAGATTCATTTGTCTGTTCATATACACAACATTTCCACCTACTTGTGGAACAACTGAGTGAGTGACAGCTGGGTTTAATAATTTTATTTTACCATATCGCTTAAGTACAATTTTTATCTTTCTACTTCTATTGTTTCATGTATAATTGACTTTTTTCATATTTAAAATAATAACATTGATCTATTAAGATAGATTGAATAGATATGAATATGAATAATGAAGATTTGTAGTGCAATGTAACACATACAAAATAATATAGCCCAATTTCTTCAAAAAGTCTCTCTGCTTTCTTTTCTGACAGAGGATTTTTGACAAAGAACCTCTTAATGAAAATACCACATGTCACTGGGAATTGACAAATGACTCAATCTCTATTACATATTTGATTAATTGCCCAGTGCTACAGTAAATCACTGCTTGTAATTTAACTATTGGCCAGCCAGGGTGTTTCCCAATCACAAGTCTGAACTGTGAGTTGGATGTTCCACTGATCCAGATTTCCAAAGTTAATTTTAGCCTATAAAGATTGTTTTTCTTGTGGTGGTCCCAGGGGGGATTGATGTTCCATATCTGAGCCGCTTGTCCCTCTGGTGTCTGCATCACTGTCACAGTCAGTGTGAACATGAAACAACATCCCAGCAGCAGCGCACTGCTTTAAATGGGATCCAACCAAAACACTGGGGTTTATACTGGGATTGCAGTGTGAAAGTTTTATGGTGCGAAATAAGGATTGGATTATACCAAAAATAGTATTGAATCATTTGATAGAGGTGTTTCAATTCAATCCTCATGTGTTCCTCCATAGAATCTGTTTTGTTATTGTCATGCTGTTAGGAAATGATTGATTACGGTGTAATTCTCTGTCAGAGGAAGTCGACAGCAAATTTATTGTTGTTATATTAATATTGAGGTGAAGTTTGTCATTTTGTCCATTTTTGTACCTTTTTTAGACATTATTTTCATAAATTCTTGACTTACTTCCCCAAAACTACATTAATGCAGTAATATAGTTATTTATTGAAAAGCCATGTTTGATTTTGCAAATTCAAAGAAAAAAAAGTTTTGTATTTGTGAGGCTTCAACAAACAACGAAAAATTGAAAACCTATAGGAATAGTGATGCATGTATCTGGAGACAAGAATCTATCATGTCCTTAGTGCGCAAGGATATCAAGTCTGAAATTATATATTTTTTATTTCTATCACAATTTTTTGTACTAACATAATCATGTGTGAATGTGCTCATATGTGACTGCTGTATGCTGATAAGACTTACAGTAACATTCATTCAAACTTAATTGAGCAATAGAACAGGGCAAGATGGCCCAATATTTTTATCACAAGATAAAAGAGAACATTTCTGATAAGGAACGACTGACAATATATCTAGCTTCTTAACTTTTTTTTTTTTTTAAGGTTTTGGTACTTGTTAAAGCTGTTTTTCAGTTTTAGTTATAAGTTTTGTTTCGGCTTCTCACATCTCTAATTTCTAAACACAAATTTTGTATTTGTATAACGTAGCCTCTGCAGACCCTCTGCTTAAGTTATTCTTCTCTTCTAGGCTTTAGAGCACCAGACAGAAATTGTTGATATTATTCAGTGTTTGACTCACTCGTATCTGCGAGACAAATTAACTGTAGTCCATGCACAAATATATCACAATATAAAAAAGTCATTAAAATGTACATATTATGATATTGCCCCACTCTAATGGCCAGTGAAATAAAAAAGTTTATTTGGACCATTGTGTTGTTTTTGAAGACCACATTTTCCATCTATAAGAAGCTCTTTTTCAGCTTTTTGGAGTCAACAATAACAACAACAATAACTATATATTACTTTTGTTATGATCATTATTTTCCAGCACATTTCAAAATTATTGCTATGTATTTGGATTAAAGATCCAAAAGAAAAAGTAATATAAAGTAACATTTTGGATCAAACTGGCTAAACTAAACAAAAACGCAACAAGTCATTCAACAGTTCATAATTTTGATGAATGACCTACAAAACCACATTTTTCAAACATGAGCAGACACAACTTGGGTTAAGTATTTTGGATTGCAAGTCAAAGCACCCAGCAGGAGCCCATACTTTACCCTTTAAACAGTAAAGTCCTCCTGGCAGATACTCTATTATTCATGCCCCCTCACTTCTCTATCTCTGTGCCATTCTACCTCCTGCTATTGTGACACGACTGCTTGGATATCGCTCAATTTACTTTTAATCCGCTCGGGGCTAATACAATCACACGTGCACATAGCAACCGGTTTGTGCATTGTCTGGGGAGAAGGAGGAGACGGTAAACAGGAGGTGCCAGGAGGCTGTTCACCTCCCGAAGCGGTGCCCAGCTCAGCCCGGCGGCACAGGCATAACAAGAAGACAAACACTTCAATTAATACCTGTCAGACTCACTGTTAATTAAACTGAACATTTCTTCAAGATTGGATGCTCTATTCTGTCTGTTGGTTCTGAATAAGGAAAAAAGAAATGTATTCTACTTGGTATTACACTTGGTATATTGCTGATAGACTTATAATGCTTATTACTCAAACATACTTTATAGATATTTATTTAGATTTCATTCTGTTATGCTAAAATAATTGCCTATGTACTCAGTGACTGTAATTTTTTTAGTTCAAGGCTGTTTAAGTTTAAATAGGGTAATAATTGTTCCGAGGACTGTCGTCTTGTAGGCCAGATGTGTCCACAATGTACCTCAGAATGGAACAAAATTTGTTTGGTAGCACAAATTACAACACTGCAAGAAAAGACAAAGCTAAAAGTTTCCTGCTCACTCTACGATAAACTGCATGTTCCAACCCTCACCTGGTCATTCAATTCAATTCAATTTATTTTGTATAGCCCAAAATCACAATAATAGTCATCCCAAAAGACTTCACATGATCAAATAACAGAGAAAAGATTAAAACAGGGGGAGATGGGGAGGAATCCAAGCGGGGAAGGACCAGGCCCTGGAAACCATGGCCTCCGAGGTCCAGGCCTCGACATTGGAGCTGCAGCATCTAAACAGATACACTCCCCAAAGGGGGTGGGACAAGAAACAACATGAATAGGAGAGAATTCAAGGAGAAAAAAATCATGAGGTTTGGGTGAAGACAGAAAGATAGGCTTCAAAAACACATGAGAAACTCTGTGTAGTCACTGCCCCTCCACTTCAAGAGGAGCCAGCTAAAGTGGGTCAGTCATCTGTTTCCAGATGCATTCTGGAAGCGGTCCTGGTGAGGTATTCCAGGCATTTCTTATCGAGAGGACACCCCAGGAAAGATACAGGACATGATGGAAGGGCTACATTTCTCGACTGACCTGGAAACGCCTCAGGATTCCCCCAGAAGAACTGGAGGAACTATGTGTGGAAAGGGAAGTCTGGGCCTCCTGCTCAGACTGTTGCCTCTGTGACCCGAATTTGTATTAAGTTTAAGAAAATGGATGAATGGACAACAAAACAACTGCTAAGTTAAATTTGTTCATGTACTTTATTTACATTACTCTGCAACCAAACAAGATCTAAGCTAGTTCTAACCCTGAAATACTTGGAGGGCCTAAAGCAGGGCTATTCAAGATGCATCCTGAAAGCCAAATCAGGCCCCCAACCAGTTAAATCCAGCTCTGGACCATCTACCAAACATTAGAAAATATATGTGTTTTGTATTTACTGGTATCATTTGAGGTTTATTCAGACCTGGTTTGATTCTGTCAAGTCTTCTTGCCCTAATTTGGTTCCTGTTCTGCATCCAATTATTGATAAAGACTTATATTGTGTGAGTGAAATAATGTTTAAAGTGGTGAAGTGTAGTGAAAAATCTGGCTCTAGCGAACAAAAAGTTGAATAGCCTAAGCCTTGAGTTGAAGTGACTTTTTTAGTCTCTCATCCATCTTAACCAAACTTTTGTTAATGTCCTTGATAATCTGACTGCTTTTTATTTTACTAAACATTAAATACAGGTCTAATAATGACACCCGTTACTGTCACTTCATGATGATTCTCACCACTATTTCCAATTCAGTGTTTACTGTGTCAGCCTTGCAGACAGGTTAATTGGGTCAAGTGTGGAGTTAACTTTGGCTCGGGTCCACTTTGCCTTGCCATTCTGTAGTTTTTTTCTTCTTCTCTCTCATCACTCCATCCAGACCACGTCCTGTTTGTCTTCCTCTCCTCTCAGGTGTGTCTTTCAATGCAGCAGCTGAACAATTATCCAACTCTGCAGCCACTGGTGAATATCTGATGATTTTGGACGAGGAGCAAGTCAGTACCTGCTCAAAGAGAGAAACAGGATGGGTTTATCATAGACTATATCTCTATCTGCAGTGTCACATGCTGCTGTTATGAGGGTTCATGTTTACTTAATACATTTTCTGTTGAAGGTTAAGTGGCTGTAACAGGTCTGTCCCGAGGCGACATCAGCAATTCCCGCAAGCTCTGACACCTTTGTAGGTAAAAACATGGAAACACAACATGCAACTTTATCAGATAAAGTAATGACAACCAGACTCTTAGCACTAGTGTAGAAGTCAAGACACCACTAATCAAGAGCAAGACTGCTGTCCATCGAAACCAAAAATCAAGTCCATCTTTGTAATTTTGTACAGTTATCGATGGCTACATAATCTTATGGTGCAGTTCTTATTACAAACTGTGCCTGGGACATGTCACTGTGCTCCTGGTTCAAGTTTAACACAGCATGGTGATAATAAAATGTGGTCTGAGTGTCCAAGATGGAGTCTAAGACAATGCAGAGTTTGAGCGACCTCGAGACCAAGATCGAGTCAAAATGTGCTAGAGTCCAAGACGAGACAAAGACCTTAAAAAAGTGGTTTTGAGAACAGTCTTAAGACCAAGATCGGTCTTGATTACTACTATGCAACTTAGCACTTTAGGCTCCTCATTTTTTGCCACCTTAGAACGTAGTAGAAGTCTTCAAATTAGTCATCTGGACAGTGTTTCCGAAGATCAAGACGTTTCGACTCTCATCCGAAAGTCATTTTCATGAAAATCAGATTGAAAATGACTTTCGGATGAGAGTCGAAACGTCTTGATCTTCGGAAACACTGTCCAGATGACTACTTTGAAGACTTCTACTATGGATCACTCCTGGATGAATGAGGGACTACATCGTCTTCCTTAGAACGTGCGTATTCAATTCAAAACCTTTTCAGCTGTCCAGTTTTGTTCACTCACCTGATGCATCTTGAACCTCTGACTTGTTCACCGCAACGTGTTTGAAACACTTTTGCCAATCAGCCACAATGCTAACAACAATAACAAGTACACTTCCTCCAGTTTATTGAACAAAAAGGGCATTATTAGACATTGACAGAACACACAGTCTCAACTATACGGACAGCCAGTTTCATGTTTAAGGGATAAACTCTGCTTCCGATTATCAAATAGTAATTATAGCTGTTTGCTAGGTCTTGTTGTGCTTCCTCCAGGATTTTTTGTGTGACAAGCTGGCGATGAGCTGAAAGCGTGTACCTGACCAATTATAGTGGGAGTTCAAAGAGCAAGCAGCAGGAGCCAAAACTAAAACTCAAAAAGCTGTTCTATAAAAATTGAAAAAAAAAAGCTGTTTAAACCTAAAATTGTCGTAGTAAGAAGGCGCATACATATCAGAAATTCTACAAAAGTCATAGAAAATATTGTCTGACGAGAAAAGTGTTTCTGTGGATTCAATTGAAAGTGAAATGTGTTTTTGAACAGACACTTCTGAGGCGGTTCTGTCTCAGTGGAATTCCCCACAGGAACTAAAACTGACAGGAAAGATTAAAATGACCACCTTTCAGACCGATATAGATTCAAACCCAATTTCACAAGACCTTTTGAAATAAAAGCTTATATTTTTCACCTTTGGGCACAATTACATCTATTTTAAGCTTGACAAAAGATGAGTAAAGAAAGTTGAGCTACATTCATCTGTTTTTATTCAAACAATGCTCATGTTGTAGCTTGTCCTTTTCTTATGCTCTGTCACCTCTAGCCATTTATACAAGGCAATTATGTCAACAGCATTAGTAAATTCCTTTGTGCAATTGGTAGCCAAAAACAACATACGTTTGGAGCTACCGACATGTCAGAAGTGTCATCTGTGGCCAAACATGAATAGATCTGTTGGTTCACTTGTCACTTTGAGATTATACAGAAAAAAAAAAAAAACTTTTGGCCAATTTGCTTATTTTGGAATGGTTAAGTTAAAAACTTTTTCAGATTTGGATGTTCCAAAAGTGTGCACTTTTTAACCATTTTCACTAGATCACAAGAATGCGTATACCACGACAAATGGCTTTTTATGTGCACGATTTTTGCGTATTTATGGTACACCTTATATATTGCACAATATTGCACAATATTTTGGTTGAAGCCACGTGGTGACATTTTCTTTAGGCGTAACAGGTAAGTTTAGGCTTCAAGTTACTAAAATTGATACGTTTAGGTCTGGGGCTTGGGGTAGATTAAGATTAACATAAGTATTTCGTCAATATTTATTATAAAGACAAAAACTACCATAGAAATGAACTGGGGCCGCAATATATGTCAATATTACGCAAAAAAGGCGTGAAATCGCGCTAATCGTGTGCTATTGACATGCTCTATTACGGCGTGGTATATATGCGCTTTTTATGAGATCGAGTTGGAGAAAAATACAAAATAAGTTTCAAAATTAGATTTTAAAATTTAAGATTTTTTCCTATTCACCAGTGTTTCCTTTTAAACTTTCGGTTAGAGTTGACAGTTGCACTATTTGGAACTATTCACTAATTCACAATGTTGTCATCTTTGAGCAGTATGAAGTCATCCAGAGAAGACACTTGAAAAGTTTTTTTTGACTGTTTTCCATTTAAAAAATTTCCCACCTCATTTTTCTTCCAAAAATTGTCAAATCCAATGACGCAAGTGCGTATCGATAGTGTCACCATGATGTCAGTCAAAAACGTGGTGGAAAACACTTATTTTTCTTTCAATCATCCACATTTGTTGAATCACAAATTGAGTGATTGTCACGCTTCCTGTCACGCTCTCAGCTCCTGTGGGCCATTTATTCCGACGTTCTTCTCATGTTTTTTCTTTATGACACCGATCGTGACTGAATTAGTGTCTCCGCACGTGTAAATCTGCTGCTCCACTTACACCTCTGACATCAGCTGTTTACCGGCGTTCACACCTGTCTCTGCGGAGAGGAAAGAGGCTGCATGTTTGTTTTTTTCCCTTATGTTGAAATGTGGTGCAGGTGGGTTGGATTGATTAGAGGGTGGATTCAATTAATGGGCTGTGTTTTGCTGTAAATATTGCTGTTTTTACCTTCAAAACAGTTGATGGATGGATGCGAGAATAGGCTGCAGCTGCTGTATGAAGTGAAAAGTTGAAGTTTGGTGGCATTTTTGCATTTAGGTTTATATACTTACATTTTGAATACTTTATTTTGTCTAAGTATTTGATTCAGGTGTTGTTAATCAAGTTTTGAATTTGTCATGGCGCTCCCCTGTTAATGTGTGATGTTGGACATTTTTGTGTTGTGCAATGTGTGGTGTCCTTTGGAAACAAAATGAGGTTGGTAAAACACTGATCCAAATAAAAGATGGACAACAGTGGTCGCTCCTGCCTATTCAATCAAAACGTATCATCAGGTTGAGTTAGCCACTGTTCAGGGTGCCTAAAGTCACTGGGATAGGTTCCAGTCACCCACCACAACCCCTAACAGGAACAAGCTGCTCAACATGAATGAATGATTGTCAGGTTAAAATGGCAGCAAGTAGCCAACATTCACTCTCCCTGTAGAGAATGTTCCTTAAAAGGAGTGTTTTTGCCCAACATCAAGTAGGGTCGACTGCAACTAGGGCATTCCTGATAAGGCTTGAGAAAGCCCCAATGAGCGATTTTGTGTGCTTCATAAGACCGAAAGCGTTATATATTTAAAAAAGCTTTTACCCAAATTCTTTCCCTAAACTCACCCATTCTCCTTAGCCCTTTCCTAAACTTACCCCTTTCCCTAAACTTAATCACGGTCCCTCCAAATCCGACTGTCTAGCGCTAACTTCAATGGAGGCGTTCCTGTTTTACACTGGAACACTCTTTTTGTCTGCAGTTGGATATTGCTAACATCAGCTGTGTGGTAGACGCATTAACTTAACTCGTGCCGTACATTGAGTGCAAGTTAGGTACGAGTCAGGACTTGCGCAAGACCCGCAAAACTTAGAAAGTGCTTAAACCAATGTGTCTTTGTAAATGTACACTTTTTTGTCAGACTTTGTTGCATATTATGAGCAGTCTCATGGGACTGGAGTTTTCTTGTACAAGTAACTTGATAAGAAACTTGCATATACAGTATCTTGATCCGAACCCGCTGCAGTCAGTGTATCTTTTATCGACTATGTTTTGTTTTGTCTTGTTTTTACTGTTTTATGTAACTTTGATCAGACTTTAGTCAACATTTTTAACGCGCTTCATGAATTTAAAGTTATACTGTATATTTCTTGGTCATGTTAATCTTTGTAAATCTTCAGTGACTACAAAACTCTCAATGATGTTCCTGCCAGTCTAACCAGCAAACATATTCCCACCATCTGTTAGCATTTGTTTACACGAATACCCACTCACAACAGCCATCTTGGATCTGCTGTTGATTTGTTTTTGTGTGTTTTGATCACTCGCCTGCCTCCCGCTGAGACACTTAACCGTGGTCAGACAGCCAACCGTCTCCCTATCATCAATAATGCACATGCACAGCTTTGGGATCAGACTAGAAGCCCTGCCTCTGGGTATGGCTAGTCTACTGTGCTTCTTGGGCAAGCTATAAACAGACAAATGGTTTCAATATCCACTCAAAAGTGTCCTATTTCAGCACAGTCCTGGAAGTACCGTAATGTGCGATTATTAACGGAGGTCCCACAATGTTGTAGTTTTTTTTTTTTTTCTGCAGAAGATGGGTTTCCTAATGGTAAAAGGGTTTGCGCTGAGATGAGGCTATAGCTCACGGTTAGTCAGCGGGTGTGGGCCCAGCTGTTGCCCTGAGCATGTGGGAAGGAGAAGAATGGTGATACTTAACTGTGGAGTAGAAGCCATTGTAATTCACGGTGCAGTGTCAAAAAGTGTGCATTATTTAAAGCCGCTTGTCTGGTTAGCATATGGGAGGAAGTGTACAAATGGGGGAAAACTGTAGCTGTAAATGAGCCGCCATAGGAAAAGTTAAAGGAGCTATGAAATATTTTTACGGCAGTGGTTTTCTAATGCAGGGTCTAAATCTAAAAGTGGGTCAAAGATACGTTGAAATACAGATTAGTTTCATGTTTCAAGTTTTGTAGTATTTTGGAGTGTAAATAAAACTCTAGGTAAAAATAACGCAATTTAAATACGCTAACACCCACTATATACATATGACATACATGTAAGTCGTGATCTAAATTGTGGCTCGTAGCTCTCAGAGTGAAACAGAAGCAAAAAGGCTACAACAAAGAAGGTGTATTTAAAATCAAACATGTATGAAATTTTAGTATCTTGGTTGGGACCTCTTGTTGTTGTGGCTATGATGTAGTACTGTAGTCCTTTAGTTTTTAGTCAATTAATCGATCAATGTAGTCTTAGTCTACCAATTTTTTTTTTTAATTTCAATTATTTTACTTAGATTATGAGGATATTTAACGGCAATTAAATAAGGTGAATCATTGGTGTATATCCTCTTAATTTTCATGCATTTTAGTCAAGCACAGATTGGCTTGGATCAGTAAAATACTTTGTAGTTTAAAAGTTTTTACCATGCCCCCTTTTTAGTCAACTAATCAGTTGATGAGACATGCCCAAGAAATTGTTTGGTCGACAACAGCCTTACTATGAATGATTGAATGATTTTACTTTATATATCACATTTATACCGACAGATGTCTTCCAAAATGCTTCACACAATAAATTAGTGATGGCAAGCAGCTCAGGGCAGCTTACCCGGCGCCTCCGACCACCACCAAGCGTTCCCTAACCTGCATGTTATTGGTTGGTGAGGAAACCAGAGTGCCTGGAGGAAACCACCCAGACACGGAGAGAAACATACAATCTCCACATAGAGAGGCCCGGGTCGAGAGGGAGTCGAACCTGCAACCTTCTTGCTGTGAGGCCAGAGCGCTATTCGTTGTGCCGCTGTGCCACTATGATGATCTTTGCTCAACATAGAGGAGCATCAACTTGGACGAGATCTCTCTACGTTTCTCTTTAATTTAAAGACTTTTATGAATGCTAAAACACTGTTAGTATGTTGTGCAAGCCTCAGCTAACAGGTAAAAGCGCATTCAGGGCAAACAACTTGAATCATAGCAACTACCTGATGTTCACTTGAATCGTAGCTACGACTGACTGTGTAAAACACCACAGCTGTTTTAAGATTTAGAATTCTTCAGTTCTTGTACTGTGCCATTCGGAAATTGAAATTTATTTGATCTTAAATGTACAAACTCATGCAGTGTACATAAGGCCTAATGCAAGAAGGCAATGCTAGTACATGTTTTAATTAGTTTGACCACTTTCTTTTCCCTTTGTGCTCAAAGGAAACACACTATCCTCATGTAAAGCTGCAGTTTTATGGTTAATTGAGGTAAACGCATCAATCATAACATTATATAAATCAAAATTAATTACAGATTTATATCCCAAAACAAATGTGTGACGTGCTTTAACTTACACTCTTCTAATTATTCTGTCACGAGTGTTATGAGCTTACCTAATTGCCGTTATAAATGCATTTTTGCAGCCAACCGGAGGGAGTGTCAGAAGAGCTTGTGGCTTACTTTTTCTCCTGGTTTAATCCTCTTCTCCTTTGACAAATCTGGCTGTGGTTGGATCTTGCGTGCGTCTGTGAATCAAAGAGAAAGAAAAAACTGAGCTCTTGTGGGCAGATGTGCACCCAGCGGCATTTCCACATGTGGCTCTGCTCTGGCATTACCAATTGCCGTCAACCGCTACTTTGGGCCTGAGGCGGGACAAAACGGTTTCATCCTTGTTTAGGTGATGTCAAAACAGATTTCAGGGCCTCCGGTGTTTGGAGATGAATAGGTCCAGCACTCAGTATGGAAACCGTGGGCAACAGGGAACTTCCATGTGACACTGGGCTTTTTGGTGAGGTCATAATTAGGCCCTTGGTGATTGTAGGACTGAGTGGAGTGCATTTGGGTGAGCTTATGGAGGGAAGGAGAAGTATCCATGCAGTTGCGTCATTATTGTCATGAATAATTCTGTTTAAAAAACTATACTTAATTTTTGCTAATAGATATTTTTTTTGCAGTCCATGTTTTGCTTCCTTATATGGATTATGAAACTTACTTCATCAAGTTAAAAAGCGCTTTTCACAACTTTTAGCATCCGTGAGTTTTGAACCATGTCAGTACGCTTACAGAAGCTAACGATAATGCAAAAACTTAAGGAAGCAAACTTCCTGAGGTTTAGGATGCAGGTGCACGGGACAGTGAAAACTAGTGCACACTCACATACTGCCACCATCCACTGGTAAAAAAATCAGATTTGAAAGGCAGTGCACTGTTTTTGACATCCTAAAAAAGTTTTAGTTTTGAATTTTATGAGTCTGTGCATTTTGCTCACTTAAACTAATTCACCGAAGTGTTCACCACAATGTGTTTCGAAGCACTTTTCACAATTGTAAGAAGCAAGCTTCAGATTGTGTCAGTTTAGCTGCAGATATTTTCTTTGGTTGATTGTTAGCTAAATGCTAACCATCTAAAAACAACACAAAAGATACATTATTAGATATAGATTTTTAGATATAGAGGGATTATCTGTAGATGTCACTTTCCACACTATCACTGTCCTTCAGGTTAGCTGGGGAAACTTCTTTGTTTAAAACAACAAAGCAGGATGAGAGCTAGCTTTCAATCAGGTAGGACCCGGGCTTCTGAAGCTTGAGACAGTGTTTTTCTCGCCATTCAACTGAATACAACATGTAAGGATCGTAGGGTTGAATTTCATTCACAAATGTTGATTTAGCAGCATAACTTTTGTTTTTGCACAGTGATAAACTCTTGTAGTTAACTGACAACAGCCCTGGCTCGAGTTTTTGCTCCTGCTTGGTCAATCAGCGGCAGCTCTTTCTGCATATGGGTTGTTCGCGCATCTCCTGTGTCGATAAACAAATAATCCCTCTATATATGTATTTATTTTACAAATCAGGCAGTGCAGTTTTAGGAAATTGTTATTTAAACTGCTGACCGTTATGATCATACTAAGTTCACTATCTGTGTTTATACTGTAAAGTCGAAAAGTCAAAACAGACTCCCATCACTTTTTCCTGTAGAATTCAATGGTGAATGGAAATATTTCTTGTTGCCAGTTACAAATTATTGTATTTCTAATTTCATTGCCATCATGTTTTGCGACATGAAAAACAAGCCTTTTTTGTCTGTCAATCTTTTCAAGAATTACAAACTTATTTCAATAATATTGCAATTTTTTAGACAACTTCTCTCAATGAAGACCTTCAAAAAGATTGTCAGGTTCACTTCAGTTCAGAATGTAAATGATATCCACCTAAAGAGGGTCACCATTCGCCATTCAATTACATAATTTCTAACCTACTTTTTAAAATTATATATATATTATATTATATATATTTATATATATTATATATATATAATCTTTGCACCCATAACGTTTTATGCTCAAATGAAGAAAAACTGTGATCACACTATTACACAGTGGCTGGTGTGACAGTTGCATTTTGAATAATGATCAAATGAAGACTATAATGTAAAAACAGGTCCATTTTCACCACATACATTTCCCATGTCACTGCTCTCTTCCACTTACACTTGTAGAATTTCAATGCATTCATATGATTCATTGCCTTTTCCCTGTCACTAAAACAGTTATCCATCACATGCAATCAATCATTTCTGTTTTTATTGTGCAGTGACCATCTTTTCAACAAATAAAAGCTAGCAACTACAATCATACGTGTTTATTTTGGCTGCGCACACATGCTAATTTCCGTTTTCACGCTGTCGACGCAGAATTGAAATGCACAAATTAGCTTAGCATCGCCGCGCCTCCCCGTACCTGCGTTTACCCAGCGTGACGGCTAGCTCTTCCCGCCGCTAATGTCGTTCTTTCCCCTCCAACGGGCACGCACGTAACCCAGCATCCACATACAAAACATGCCAACTCCTCATTACATGCTCGATTTTATTTCTCGACCCCCAACCCTCCACGTCGCCACAGTTCCCAGCGCGTATTATAATTGCATCAAGGCCGTGCGCCGCGTTTCCGAGCCCCGCAGTATATAGGCAACATAAAAGGCCATTCTCACACATGCCGTATCATTAGTTATCGTTCGGATCAAATGCTGGGTGTCATTTGCAGTTCACCAGGCTAAATTTATCCATTTTTGAAGCCTGCAGTTTGGATGTTCTCTGCTGGTGCATCCTTGAGGGCTTCTGGTATCTTCGCGCTCCTTCAAAAGACAAAATAAAATCAAATGGGGATTATGCGTTTGATTTTTCATGCTTTTGATAGTATCTGCATGACACAGAATATAGTCATAGCTGAGCAAAAGAAAGAAAGAAAGAGTGACTGACTGGAAGTTGAATCGGGTGTATTGTAAGTAAATTGTCATATTGCAGTTGAGACGTCGTTGAGAAATGATTTTGAGCGAATGTTGCAAGCTCCTGAAATTCAAAGGTGGTTGGCAGTGGTGCCTTAAGTAGTATAGAGCAAGGGTTTCCCAAATTTCAGACCGCGACCCTCAAAATAACCATGTAGCCAACTCATGACCCCACTCCAAAATAAAATAAAATAGACGTCTGTAATAATTTCATGTAGGAAAAAAACGCATTTATTTTAGAAGTTCATTTCTTTATATGATGTTTTCACTGGTATAGAGCAATTTTATAGGCTCATCATTAAACCCTGGTCGTTATCTTATGCTTGTTACAATAAATAATGCAAAGATGCCTTCCCGCGCACAACATGCACGACTGCCAATCTTCTATTTTAATAGAATATTGGCAATCTGTTGTGTTTTAGATAATGAGTCTTAAAATAACTTATACTATATGTTGTATCATACAGTAAAGATGTTGACAAAATTGTCAGTGCCCTTCTGTTAATGAAAGAATAACTCACAATGGTCACTGAAATTACTCAGAACAGAGTGCACTAAATAAAAATAAAGCCCCCCCCCCCCCCAAAAAAAAAGTTACACAATGTGCTGATTTGTGTAACTATCAATAAGACTTGTGTACCTGTCACAGGTGTTTTGTCCCACTCCTTGTGGGCAGACTTCTCCAGTTGTGTCAGGTTTGAAGTGTGTCTTCTCCAGATGCATGTTTCAGCTCTTTCCACAGATGTTCAATGGGGTTGGGATCTGGCCACTTCAGAATAGTACAATGCTTTTTCTGAGCCATTCTTGGTTCTTTCTGGCTGTGTTTTGGGTTGTTAACCTGTTAGAAGACGCATGGTCTGCGACTGAGGCCAAACTTTCTGACACTAGGCAGCACATTTCTCTACAAAATGCCTTGATCTTGAGATTTCATTGTATCTTGCACAAATCCAGGACACCCATGTGCCAAAGCAGCCCTAGAACATAATCGAGCCTCCTTCATGTTTCACAGTAGGAAGTCTTCTTTTCTTGGTATACTTGGTTTAGCAAAGGGGTACTAACAATTTTGCCGAAACATGTGTAACATTTTATCATTTTGTGTTAGAATGCAATTGGGTGACCTTTTGGAAACACAAGTAAAATATATACAAAATGCTGCAGCTATTGAGTTCTTGGCACTTGAAAGGGGCTTGAAAAGGGCTTGATGGGACAAAAAGACAGTTAAAACTCTTAAAGAGAGAGAAATTAGTTGATACATCAGGTATTGCAGGATAAAAACTAAATGACTGGGGTTTGGAAAATTTAACTAAATTACGTTCATTATTCAATTCATGAACATAACATGTCTGCCATTAAAAAGAAGTGGTTGTATTGACCTTGGCATTTGAAAGGCCAAAGCTGATCAATAACGATTAGAAAAGGCTGAATTCCAATCTTGATTAAAATGTGATTACCCAGTCCTATAAAAGACCAATGGCTTTCCTAAAAGACTTCAATGACCAAATTAATAGAACTTTCCGAAGTAAAATTGTCTAATTTAAACCCATTGCCAGCTTTAAGAAGAACATCCCTTTCTTAAAATAATACAAGACGTCATTGGTAACTTAATCTACAAACCTAAAGGAGAAATCCAATCTTTCTATAATCTGTCTATCTGCTGCTGTTTAGTGAAGGTGACAATGACACTACACGCCTTCGATGTTCCACCATGCATCTTTAATGTCTGTTTTGTTAATGCTTCTTCTCTTTCCAATGACGCTGTGTTTTACGTGTTGTAATTTCAGGAGTGTGTTAAATTTTAATGAGCAGTTTTAAAGATTATGGGAATAAATAAAAAAAAATCACGTAGTGCCGAATTTATTCAACTTACCAAAACATTGCATTCTTAGTTGTTATAAAACAGCACAACAGTGAATGAGGTTTCTTGTGTCCATTTTAATAAGTGCTAATAAAAGTAAATGGGCTAGACTCACTTCTGCAGAGGTGAAGGACGGACCAGCAGTCTTCTTTTATATGTGTCTGCTGAGTCAAACAGACAGGATAAAGAGGTTATTCAAGCTAAAGTCACTGATGTGTTGATGGCCACACTTTATAGCTGGCTAGAAAAAGTTAACAAGGGTGACTTCAATTAGTTTCGGTGGACTGTGCAACCAAATATAGGTGGAATTTGTTACAGATCATGGTGATAGGCTTACTTGAGGTACTGAAAAACTAGATATTAATTGATACAAAAACTCTTGTTTGAATCTCGATGCTCATTTAAACAAGCATTAGTACCTAAACAAATAACATGCAGGTGAAAATTTGACTTTTCTGAACAATATTGCAAAATAATAAATAAATAAGGACAAATCTGGAATGCTGGAAGTCCGAGTTTGGACACTACTGGTTTAATCAAGATATTTTATTGTTTTATTTTTTGCCAATTATGGAAGTAATTTTGTCATTTTTAAACTAGATAAACTGTATTTTATCAATAACTACATTAAAATAACCAAATCATATTTAATATGAAATGGGATAGGCTTTTTTGTTCTGGTATAGAAATTGGTATTGTGTGCATTTCTTAGTATCGGAAGAAATTTGTAATTTTAGCATTGTGACAATTGTGTATGTATTGGAACAACCACACCAAATGTGTTGGACCAAGCACAATGCATTTTTGTTCAGCATGGTCACATTCATTCATAGAACACATGCACATTTGTGAAATTATGCAAAGCACTACAAAAGGTTGCATTTGGTTGTGATTCTTTTTTTCCTCAAAGCATTGTTATGGATATTCTTACCTAGTTATAGCTGACAATAGCCGCTGTTGCTGATTGGTCAGAATTTTCACTGTAAAGTGAGCCAAGGCCATTATAGATAATGCAACAGACATATTGATTTATCGTCTAATTTGTACTCCTGGTTTCCAGTGCACATTATTTTTCCTTTTACATGATTTATGTTAGCCCGGTGTCAGAAAAAAAATTAGAAGACAGCAAGCATTACATGTGCAATGTTTCACATCAAACAGCAACCAAAGTTTGTCAGGGTGAATATCAGCTTTGTGGAAGTAACATCACACGATTACTTACTTTTCCTCGACCTGGGACTGTGTATAATAAAAATTACAGTATGCCAGAACCGGCCTAAACTCGACATGTTCAAGCAAAGGCAAAGATGGTAGTTTTGCATTGTAAACATTACTAAAAGGAAAAAACATGATTCCTGTTCACTGGGCTCTAACACCAAGTCCTGCTGTGGCTTTTTTATTTCATTTTTACTCTTTAGTCTGTTCACAACAAATAAGATAGACAAGTGCACAGACATTAAGAACCTTCTCTAAAATATGGTAAAAATTAAACAATACTGATATTACCCAAAATTTGACCCATCTCTACTCATGTATTTACTGTTGTTACATGTTGACAGAGAGTGATTGTACTGACCAGACGACTGTTTACAGTGAGCCAAGATTACAAAATACCTTGTAGTTTGTCTTTGGTTGTACAGAAGTTCATCAGCTAAAGTTTCATCAGACCATGAGCCACATTTTAAGCCTTCCCTCACTATCAGAACTTTTATCACAGCATTGGATACGAACCTGCCTTTAACCCTCTTAGCACTCTCCTGTCCATTAGTTTGAGTGGTGTCTCTTCTCTCTTCAGGTTAACTTGTCCCTCTTGAAGCATGTTTGGCTGTGGGGGAGGACGGACCAGCCGACAGAAGCAGCAGCTAAAAGTGGTCAGTAATTACAAACTGTCATGTCATCCAAGGGTTATCTTCAAATTGTCTTTAAATGTTTAGTTTTCTTACATTATATTGATGAGTTTTATAGCAAAGACTTGCCAAAGCAACCAATCAAATCCCTTTCTCCTCTTCCTGATAAGACTGCTATTAATACTCAGGCTTGTACTTAACCAAAGATAAATGTGAAAGTTTATCAAGTCCACTTCATTCTGTTGCTCAAAATGAATTAACTGAGGCTACACTGAGGGCGCCTTATCAGCTGAGAGCTCACTAAGATGATCAAGTGCATTTTTAATGAAGAAAAGAGAGAGTTGTAGCAGTGGCGCGGTCTAGAGCTGTCTTAAAATTACAATAATCTGCGCCTGAACGGATACTTAGTGTGACTCAAGGGATTTTCCCCAACCTCAAACATCTAACTTTCCTTCTTAAATATAGGTGTCTTTTTTGTAACAAGTCTGTCGTCATAGATACGGTGAACGGATGGAATTGGAAGTGTCCCTAAAAGGGCAAAGATATTGTGTTAGTTTTCAGTTATGCAATGTGACTTGTAGCTTAAATAAATTATCTGAAGCTGCGAAGCCAAAAGCCACAAGAGATTACAATATTCGAGCCTATAGGACATACAACTGGGGAAACTCGTTTTTAAATATGAGTGAAAAAAATGTAACTGTCTCAGCTCTGCACATAGGGCAAGGTGATATGACAAATAAAACTGTTTTAAGTTTAAAGAGAATATTTGCGATAATTGACAATATACCCAATAGATACAGTCGGCAACATGTCATATTTGGGAGCGTGACCTGCCGTGGGTGAATAGGTCGGTTTCAGATGATTTCACAATATTCTACACGCCAGTGTTCTTTCATTGTAGTGAAGGGCAGGTAAAATAAATATAGTTTAAAAGCAGTTTATTTTTGTACTACAATGGGTCAAGTCACCCTAGAAATAGACACTTTTTAAATTAGCGAAATTTTAAAAATTGTTTCACATCAAAATACAATGTTATTAATAGGAAAAAAATGCCTCCTGCCTCCATAGATACAGTTGACATCAAAGGCCACACCTGAGAGTGAATCAGAACAACAGCCTTGTCACTCACTGCTCAACAACTGCAACAGCAAATGTGAACTTAAGGAAATATATTCTGTCAAAGATACTGTAGATACCAAGACATGGAGATAAATAAAGTGACCCAATGATCCAGCAATGTAAATATATCCATCAACGTTAACTGTAGCTGCAAGCTAAATGCTAACGTGATGCTAGTGCCGCCTGG
The DNA here is from genome assembly GCA_038363315.1 of Mugilogobius chulae. Taxonomy (NCBI): domain Eukaryota; kingdom Metazoa; phylum Chordata; class Actinopteri; order Gobiiformes; family Gobiidae; genus Mugilogobius; species Mugilogobius chulae. The sequence continues at coordinate 24,054,048 of CM076401.1, read as the reverse complement.
TGTGTTTAAGCATCCTTTTTTACTTTGTTTTTTCTGACATACCGCCACATCAGTAACCTCCATTTAAACGTGGTTGTGACTCTACTTTAATTAGTTGTGCTAAAAATACACTTAAATCGCCAGATAACATTTTAAAAGAGGTAAACAGTTAGCTTTCCAGACTTTAACATCGTAAGGCATGAGACTCTTTCTCCCAGACCCAGCAGGCCACGCCCCTAAATATGACACGTTGCCAACTGTTTTTATCAGGTTATCCCTGCCAAGAGTTAACGAAATTATGAAAATGTAGGGTATTTGATGTAAAAACTAAAGACTGGTCTTGATTCTTTATACCAATTAGTATATGATACAACAAAGATAATTAAAAATGCTCTTTAATATCAAATTTGTGTACAATAGACTGAGATTTTCAGCAAATTACAAGTATTTTTGTCCTCAAGTGACATTACTTCAACAAAATTCTAATTCAAGTCATTTTTGTGGTCTAGCTAATCAATTTATCGGAAGAATAACTACTACTATTTTCCTGTGAACCAAATTATGTTTTTAAAAAGTTATTATAGCTTGTGGAAGATGCCTAAATGATGCTTAATCCAATCTGATTTTTGAGCAAGCAACAGCCTTTATGGTAGGCTTCATTGCTTTGTCTAAAACCAGCCATTTAATTGTACATTTTGCCTTTTCTAAATCCCATAGGCTCAAAAATAGCTTGAAACCATTTTGTCAACACAATGCCTTTTGTACTGTGCATTAGCCTACAACTCTAGCTAAACGCTGACATAACGCGCTAATCTCCAGGGGGCGTCGACACTTAGACGGACAGCCACGTTTTGTTTCTTCTCAGCTGTTTAACAAACGAACACAACTCTGTATACAGCCTTGTCAAACCCCGTCAGTCACTCTCCGCTGATGCATTATGGGTAAGACATTTCATACAAGCGTGTAAGTGAGAGAATGTATAGCTGCTTAGTGTTGTAGCCTGCTGCTGCTGGTAGAGAGTCACGGTAAAAGCTAGAGAGAAAGAGTGCTTCTTAAAATCGGGGAGATTGGGAGGCGAAGACACAGCTCCCCTGTACATTTGCGGATAAAATTTTCATGCCGCTAAATCTAGACAGACTTTTAGTGTCAGTCAGGATTACGGCAGCGGCCCGAGCACTCATGAATTATTAAACCGCCGGCGAGAAAGAGAGAGATCCCTGGTGTTATATAGGACCATGGAGCTGGAGAGAAGAGTGCCACGGACAGCAAGTTGGAAGTAAATAAATAAAGGGATCGATATATGTGATGCTAGAATGCTAACTAAATGCTAACAGTGTTTGTTTGGTGGCTTATGTTATGGCTTGTCGCTTGTCTTGATTGGGCAAACACATAAAAGAGGAGAGGGGGAAGGTGGCTTAGTGCGAAATGACAAGGCTAAGATGAGAATTTACGCTAGCTAGTTTGCAAGAACACATAATCTTCTTGAAATGTAGTAATGTATGATATTACAGTAAAAGCCATTACTTTGCATTTGATTTTCAACCCACAGCAGGAAGTATTTGTTTGAAATAGGTGCAAAAAGTAAATTGACTAATGGATGATGTAAAACAGCAACTAATTTAGGAATCGAATTCATTATAGATTCCAGAACAGACAACGAGACAAGTGTGTACATTACGCATCTTTGTGTCCCCAAAGCAGTTATGCCGCTACCTGGTTAGCATACCTTTCCCAAATCTTTAAGTATAACCAAATTAACCTAACCTAAGACAAACCCTAATCCTAATCCCTAACCCTAACCTTAACCTAATCCCTGAAGTAAGTATAGCCACCAATGCAAAGTGTATGGCATAACAGGGTTGGAGAAAAAAAATCAAGCTACAGTTACTGTTTTTGATAGAAACCCTATTTTGTCTGTATGTACAACTCAAGGATGTCCTGAAGCAACATTAGCCCACTTTAGCTTTGACTTGTCAAACTTTAAAATGTCTAATTCATGTGAGTTCTAAACAACGATCAAATAATCTAAAGAATAATCGTCCTGCCAATGTATTACCAATTGCAACCATAGTTTTAATTAGCAACTTGTACTGAATGATAACTTTATGTTAGAGCCTGTGTTTAAGACTCTACCTATACATTGCTCAAACTTGTTTAGTCTACATGCTTACACATAGGGCTGTGTCATAAGAAAAAATTGTGAGCTTGTCTATCTGCTTTTTGATGAATTTGTCATATTGTGATTTCCCTTTGCTCTATTAGACCAAATAATAAGTATTTTTTCTTTGAGTAATGACAGCTGGATTTAGCCTTTAAAACTTCCTGCACACTAAGTTTTGGCCCAATTTTAAGCCTGATGAGTTTGAAGAGGCCTTGCCGGAATAATTGTCTTAAGAGTTTTTTTGTCTTTTCTCTCTTAGGTCTGTGAGGTCATTGCAATTTAGTCAGATCTCAACATCGTGAGGTTCACATGCGACACATGCGCAAGAACTTTACTACAATCAGCATGTGGTGCATCTACCTTGCGACGACATAAAAACAAAGCATTGCCTCACTATTTGTAAATAAATGTAACTTTATTTACAAATAGTAACGACTCTAACACACCAACTTTTTTATCATTTCACACATACAATGCGAATGCCCCAATGTAACAGTTTCTTACTTTATTCTTCACTACAAATGTGATGGTGTTTCATCATTGTTTCACTTTCATATCTGTGCATGTAAACCCACACATCACGTGACACACACACACTTTTCGAAAAAGCAAATTAATACTTGACTCTGTAAAGTGCTTTGAATGACTGGAAAATATAAATAGACCATTTACCACAGAAATACAATAGGAAAATACAAGGATTGTGATAAAATTGAAATCATTATCTGGCTCTAACAAATGTATTCATAGATTTTTGCGATATCGCTCACCCCTAAGTACACCAACTTAATACAGATACAATGTAAGTGCACAAGTGTCAGGTCTGTTCTTTGCTCAGACAAAAGCAGAGCCGGACCACAAACACTGTAATGAGCAGCTACACAAATACCATTGATCCTACTGCTCCACTGTCCAAAGCAGATCCAGGTGAACCTCAGCCTGCCCCTGTCCCGCTGTGGGCCTGCTCTCTTCTTCTGTTGTCCCACACACAGCTGCCACTCACAGTCTCTGAGGCCTGTGTGTGGTATGAGTCCTGTCCAGCAGAGATGGGACAGGTGCAAAGTCTGGACAGCGTGGTGCTTTATATCCTCCGACTCCGCAGTTCTTTCTCGTACAACACTTTCAAAGACATTCCAGCAGTTTTACTCAAAAGTCTGAGTGTCTTTACAGAGGCAGGTGGTCAGACTAAACATTCTCTGGCTCTGTTTTCACTTGGTGTATGTTCAGTCCAAAAGCAAATGGCTCTGTTTGTTCACACACTTGAGGATGACATGAACTTGTGCTTTGATTATAAAGTGCTCCGACAAATATTAAGTACTTTTTTTAAAAATCACAGTTGATGATAGTTATTTTTTTTATTACCGTCAATAGTGTTGTATGTTACACTTGATCATCAAAGCAACTTCCTAGTTTGGGTTTCCTAGTTTTTTTTCACTGATAATGGCAATGTAACTCTTTCTGATTCAATTGACTTGACTATACTGATTATTCAACTCAATCTCACTGAAATGCAAATCTATAGGCTAGGACGTAATTTCTTCTGTTTTGTGTAAGTATGGTACGTGTTGCTGTCCCAGTTTAGTTCGACGATGGATGTAAAAATGTGTTGTTATTCATGAATGTTAACAAAATCCTTATTCTAATCTTAACCAACTTCAAGCCCCAGACCTAAACTTTTTGTAACTTCAGACCTAAAGCCGTTACTTAACCTAAACATGCATGTTTTTGGAGGTGGGAAGAAACCGGAGAACCCGGAGAAAACCCACGGTAACATGGCAAGAGCATGCAAACGCCATGTCTATGATTGGCTAAATAATCTGTCAATCATGCCCTCTGACACGGTGACCTGGATTTTCCAAGCAACCAGAGCTGAGCTTGGACTTAACCAACTCTAATTTTCATTTATGGCCAGATTAAAGGCATGTCCAAACTGCAGCCCTCAGACTTCTAGCTAAATTGATTCCATTTACAAAAATTTTGCTGTCAAATTTGAACAATGCTGTCATACTTGAAAAAAACAAGCAATTGGATGTGAAATAAAATAAATTTAATGTGTAATGCCTTAATAAAACAGTTGACGGTTTATCAAAATGAAATTAAATGCAAGATTTTGAATGAATGATTCACTTGCATTATGTGGCCCTCCGTTCCATATAGGTTTCAAAATAGTGCTACTTGGCGTAAAAAGTTTGAGAACCACTGTGCTACAATACATAAAACACAAGTCTCTGTTCTAATGCGACCTCTTCCATAATTGAGCCGTACTCCAGATCTGTCAAACCTGCGGCTCGGTGCCAGGGCAGCGGGCGACAGCAGCACCAGTCCTGGGGTAGAGCTGTCCATGTGTCTCCATCGCCTCCATCTGCTCCGGCCTCCATTAGAGCGACTCCACACAGAGAAGAGTGGCACGAGGTCCTTTCATGTGTACGCCACAGCCTTTGTTTACCAGCAGCAGTGCTCTTTTCCAGGCCAAATATGAGAGACTGAGAGATGATTGTCAAAGCTTAACTAGGTATGCCCTGCTGTTGTATTGTTTCAAAGAATTAAGCATATCTGACAAAGCTAATCACACTGTTGATACATGTTGTGTGATGAGGGCAAATGTTTGATCACAGACGAAAGAAGAGACTTGTCTGTTCAATTTCCGCTTGTAATTCAGTGTGCCAAATGGTGCACTTTGTAAATTTTGTAGTGGAGGGTCTACCGTTGCTTGTCACATGTTTTTGCTTTGTCGGAAATATTCCACTGAATGCTTTTAAACTTTAAGTGAATCTAACCCATAAACTCCACCCACAAACAAGCTAAAAGCAGTGTGATTGGTTTGATAGCAGGTGTTTGTGATCAGCACACAGTTTTAAGTGAACAAATCAATGCTGTAGTTCCTTCATCGACCAAAGACATGTTTCATTGACTGATTAATCAACTAAAAAGTAGACTAGTGGCTCTAGCTCAGAAACAAAAAAAGTATCTTATTGATCTGGCCCAATCTGTACATAGAAAAATGTCTGGTCTCAAAGCTTCAGTTGAATCACCCCTTTTTATAACTGTCAATCAAAATCCTTGTAATCAAAATTAGTGATGCACCTATCCAATACTGGGATCGGATATCAGTGCCGATCCATGAAATTTAGCTGGATCATGTATCGGCTCCATTATATCGGTTCTGGCCCAGAATGTTTGAAATTGTGTTCATATATACTGTAAGTTGTTGAGTTGTTATTTCCACAATTAATAACAGTTACATAACATTATATCACCTATTTTCAAACAAGTGGACTGTGTTTTGAGAAGAATAAAAGCTATTCCCTTTTTTTTTCTAAATAAAACGGAAAAGAAGGGCTGTTTTTGGTTCGTTTTTTAAACACATAATACTATCGTCATCCACAAGCCCTATTTTCATTACCCACAGCCGTTATTTGCCTTTTAGCTTTTTACCTAGTGTAATACAAGAGTTTAGTCTTTTCGTTCAACCCTTGAACGCATCATCACACGTGACCTTACGCGCCTTGAAAAAGATATTATTTTTGGCGTTTTCTTAAACAACGCTTTTCATTATTTGTTCATAAACAGTTAAAAAATTCTCGAATAAAGACTGTTTAGATTAAAAACAAGCTTTTTACATTGTTATTTTCAATGTGTGCATGTTCTAATCACACTTCCGGACGAACCGGGTCTACCGGTACGAAAAGGGACGTGACAATCGGTAGGCTATCGTAACTGAAAAAGCTAAAGGAAATATTGGTCAACTAAGACTAGACCGTTTAAGCGACTAAAGAACTACAGCCCTACAATGCTGATGCTACATAAAATCAAGAAATGCCATGGGCCTTTACAGTGAGGTAGCTTTTGAGACTTTTAACCTGAAACCTGCTCAGTTTGCACTAAAATTGACTGAGAATAGTAGACACTTTGAACCCCATTTTACTGTTTGATTTAATGTTTATTTTTAAGCCAAATTTGTAAACGGTATTTTTGGAGCTTTTATTTAGAAATCTATGGGTAGGAACTTTCATTTAGGTGTACTGTTTCCATTAGACAATAGTTAGAGACGCACGCTGAATGGGCTGTGAAAAGCATGGCGTCAAAGTAAAGCCAATTTAAGTTTATAAAGTAAAGCTAAGTCATCATTCTACCTCATTAAGTCTGGGTCAGCCAGCGAGTTATGTTTATTTTTTGTCTTTATTTTATATATTTTACCGTTGCTAATTGTGATTTATGTTCTTTTAATTTGACGGTGGCAGAGGTGCTTAAAGTGTTATTAAGAGACAACTGTGCTAAACTCAAGATTGTTTTAAAGATTAACTTCGAGCCATCAGTAAAAAGAATTCTTTATTGACGAAACAAGAGGTGGTGTGATACATATACACAGTTTAGCAACCAAAGAACCAAAGAAGTAGTTTAGTTTAATTTAATGTAGGGTCGCCCCAGGCTGAGCTCGTTTGCATGACCCAAGTATCTTTCAAGTTATCCAACTGTCTTGTAAGAAAATTAGAATCACGTTTTGACTAGCAAAGATTTGATCGAAAAGTGATCCTTCATAGAATCACTCAATGTGAAGGCAACTTTATAGTGAGTTTTGGAGAGGTTAAACTGATGAGAAGCTCTTCTATGTCATAATCATTTATATTGCAGTACAACTTTATATCCCTTTTTTTGTTGTCAAGACTGCAGCAGAGATGAGTTACATCACATAGACTTTTCAATAAAATCCTTAAAATTTTCTCTTAAAATACAGTTTCAGTCTCATCAGATCCCACATTTCCGTTAGGAGAGTCCCTTGTTGTCTTTGCTTTTGTCCCCTGAAGACCTCCTTTTTGGACCACAACAGCTTGACCGATACAAATCTAATCAATATACAGCTGCCCTAGTATAGAAAGCAAGTAACAAGCAAGAAAACAATGTAAAGACCTGAATGGTTTTTATGATTCAATTTGGATTTGATGCAAATGGTTAGATATAATTTAGATTTTACCAAGAATTTATGTATTTCTGGCGTCACTTTATGCATTTGTCTTTGCGGTCAACAGTGTCTTGAAGTAGCCCGACTTATCTTAGCCAAACACCTTTAGCTTCTAAAACAACAGTGAACGTAACAGGAGTGTGACAGTAAGACCAGCGCTAACAGCTGTAGTCACTTCAGACACTCAGCTGTCACTCACTGTTTGTTTGGTTAAGGATCCACTAAAGCCCACTGACCTTCTTCATACACTTTGAGGTGGACGCATTATAAGGCACTGTTTCTGTTTTCCTTTAGGGCTGCTACTACCTTTTATTTTCCTATTGTCTTTGAGGTAAACACAATTAATATCAACAGCTAAATCCATCTATCAAAGCTGACCAGTGTTGCCAGATTTTCAGAGTGAAACAAGCAACCTCAGCCTTCAATAAAAAGTTATTAAAGAATGGATTATTTAGAATATTGTGTTGCTGCAAAACAAGTGTTAGGGATTTTGCCATATCATGTGTTTTTATAACATTAACAATGACTTTAAGTCCTGAAAACATGCTAAAAATCCATGTTTCAGTTATATAAATCAATATATTTACATAAATCAAACCTGTAAATTGCTAATATTCATTCATTTTGTGACTTAAAAGCGCAGTCCAAAAGAGACTTTAAAAAAGAAGCTCAAAGTTGCTATAAAGACTTGTATTTGGCAACTCTGAGACTAAGAGTAATAGGTTGGTAACAAAAGTCTATATTTGAACAGACAGATGCATCAAATGGAGAAAAATAAATCACGATATGACGATTTCATCAAAAAGCAGATTGTCATGAGCTGAGAAAAGAGTTTTTGTGACTCACCTTGAACAGCAATGGCATAACAAATTTACTGTTCTTGATGGAAACATTATATTTTCTGTAAATGTACCCCTCCAAGAGGTGCTCAAACATTTGGAATTCATCATTATCTGGGTCCAATTGTGTAAAAATCACTTATTCGTGTGACTTTTGTGTCAATGTTTGTAAGTCTCATCCTGATTCTTTGTGAGCATTTATGCAGCATTAGCATATCAGGCAAAATAGGATTTAATTGTTTTCCTTGTGTTTAACTCAATTTCTGATGTTTTTCTTACACTTGTTTGTTTTGGTTCTCTCCTCCTTCTGAAGCAGCTCAGTAGCTCCATCTTATCATTCATCTGTGGTCTTGTCTCTGGGACGTCCTGCAGTGATTTACAGACCTGCTCCTGTGCTGCTCCTGGTTCTTTGGCCTTATCCACTCACTGCTGCTCTGTTGTTTTAACTCGGTCCATTAGCGCCGCTCTCACCTTTTGCTTTACTTTAGCCACTTCCTCACATTCCTCACTGTGTTACAAATCACACTTGTACTGCATTTACTGGAATAGCTGAAAGTTGAGATTATGTTTTTTTGACGCACATGGCATTGAACTAATAGTGTTGACGTTACATTTTGTTCATTGTAAATCACGTTAAAACAGCTCATTAATAGAAATAGATCCATTGACTTCAAAACTACAGAACCTCTTATAGTGTAACAGGCAGTGGACCATTATTTATTTTTTTGAAAAGTAGCTGTGATATTTTTTCAACCCTATTAGAAGCTTAAAATTTTGCAATATGCATTTATAGGGATATGGGTGGGGGTAGGTGGTGGAAAAAAACACAACTTTTTCGACCACTTGACGCTTAGTTTCAAAGCATTACAATGAATGAACAGTTTTTTTTTTTTTATATAGCACATTTACACATAATGTATGTCTTGAAAGTGCTTCACACTATAACCTCAGTTCAGCAGCACCCGGTGCCTCAACCTGTTTCCTAACCTCCATGTTATTGTTTGGTGGTTAAACCGAAAAGCCCGGAAAAAAACACCCAGACACAGGGAGAACCATGCAAACTCCACACAGAAAAGCCCAGTCGAACCTGCAACTTTCATGCTCACTCAAACATGCGTGCATCAATCAAAATACAAATGATTAGGAAATCATTAGCTTATTCAAGTTTTAACCTTGTTACAGTTGTAACAAGGTTAAACACTCATAAAAGCTGATTTGCGTATTCTGTAACCTTTAATACTAAAATATTACTTCACTGCATAGGAATGATTTACAAACCATACCATACCAAAAAATGTGGGTTTATTTAAGAGTTCAATAAGATGAAAGATGTAAACATAATTTTAATACTATTCTTTATGTTTTTGTGCTTCATTACAAGATTTAATAGTTTACACACAAAAAGAGATCATGTACAAAGCTGATTCAGAATATCACCCTTTTATTTTCAGTTTTAAGCCAAGATGTTGAGGGAAAAAAAATCCTCTATCTTTGTCTATCCAAGTAAAAATGCCTGCCTGTCCACACTTTAGGGCTGTAGTTTATGGATGCAGACTGTTGTTAGTTCAAAGTATGCTGTCCTGAGTGTGAGTGAAGTCGCTGCTCCCCCTGCAGAGACTCTGAGTGACACGGCCAGGACCTCCAGCAGAGCCGGGGTCAACGGGAGCATTAAGGGTTAACTCACAGTCCACGCTCCGAGTGTCATCGGGACAATCTGTCATGCCAGAGCGTGGATCCATGTGCATGTGTAGGTCTAACACTGGTCACTGACACAAACTCAATATTAAAGACAGTGAACCTGATTTTTACACGAGTCTGGATGTTTTGCTCATAATTATTCACCTCAATGAGTTCAAAAGCACAATGTTCAGAAGCCAGTGTGTATCATATAAATGAGTATCTATAGTACGACATGTTAACAGTGTGTCTTGACCACGTTTCTACACCTTTTTTGCATGACTGTTGTACACCATCTCTATTTGATACTGAAAAGTTTTAGAGACATGTGTTTTGTTCGAAGCCACTTGGACTTCTTTGGCTTTAACGGCTTAGTTTAGATCTGAAGTTACAAGATGGGTAAGTCTGTGTCTTAGAGCTGACTGAAATATGAAGCCCAAAATGTGTTTTGAAGTCTTTAATAATGAGAAGATGGTTTGTTTTTGCTTTTTTTTTTTAATTATTAATCTCTAATAACACTGGGAATTATACACAACTTCTGTTTGTCTCAGTTGCAAATTTTGCATGAGCTAATCATATCACAATATTCTACAATTAAACTTTTCCACACGAATATCGTGATATATGATATACGATATGATACTGCCCACTGCCCAGCCCTACTGTCAAAAATACAATTTATAATCTTGTTCTTATATTCCTAATCCTTTTACCTACCATTTTTTGGATATTTTATGATTTTGTCTTTCTCTCTAGTGATTTTGCTTGATTGCCACAACATTGCATTCATTTGTGCAATCTCAATCTCAAACTTAAAATCAGAAGCCAATCTGTTCTTAAGATATAGTAACTTCTTTCCTTCTTGTACACTCTTGGTAGTTCAAATCCCTAAAACAACACTTTAAACATTGGTTCCCTGTTTTGAATTTTGAGTTGTGCTTTTGTTGACAGGAATTTGACAAACTTTCCCTTGATTGCTTCAAAATTACAATCTCACAATCAGTATTTGCTTCAGGCTAAAAAACCTTTTCCCCGTCGATTCTTTTTAATAAGCAAAGTTTTATCCAACTGCAGCTCATTCTTCTACAACTACATCCCCAGTGAACAAAGCTCTATATTTTTAGTCTGGGACACGAGCTGGAAATATATTATCTCAAGTGCACCCTGAATGACAAGGCGTTAAAAGTGAGCGAAATGGACTAGACCTTAACTTACAAGCTGCCACACTGTCCTGGGACTCTCTCGTCATTTCACATCCTTGTACAGAGCTGGGAGTTGCAGACAGTCCCGGTGGAAAAATGAGTGTTATCGCTGCATAAACGAAAAGCGAGGAGGCATTAGCGGCTGGCAGGGGGAGTGATGACAGCTATCGTCGGGACGCAGACGGGAGGCTGAGGGGACGCTTCCTGGACGGCTTCCTCAGGTGGGACGAGGAGAGGAAGAGCCACATAGAAATTATGTGTTCATTCTTGGCAGTTATAAAAATATTTCAAAAGCAGTAGGTGAAAAAACTTGCAGCGTGATGCACTTTTTTAATGGCACTATAATCTATGTACATTTTCTGTTGTTCTACCTGCTTGTCATTGTTTTGTTTGAAGTGACATTAAACTTGAATCGATAGAGACAACTACTGTAGATTAACCCGTTTAACCATTTAAAAACACCATTTAAAAATCAGTGGTGCACTAAGAAAAAGTGACTTACACTCGTTAATGAATTGCTCAACAATAGCCGTCATAGGGGGGTTTGAGCGTCCTCTACCCCAAAAATATAATATTAGATTTTTAAAAAGTGTTCACAAGTGTTATGCTGCTTCAGATCGGACAGCATTTAAGCATCTAATTTCGCTAATCAAAGCGTATTTTGACCCACAATATTTTTGAAGCTGAGGCCCAATCGGGGGACAACGACACTTTTAATGCCCCAATGCGCTTTATTCCATTCCTGCTTTATTGAAAAGTCTTTATTTTGCACGTACTTATCACATTGACAGAGAGAAGGAGGGAGAGAGAGAGATTTGCTGCTTTTTTAAAACGTAACTTACGTGACAACACAACTTTCTTCTCCTCCAGGCAAAGTCCTTTTGCTGTCTCTGTCCTCCTCGACTTCAGTGTCTCGCCATACCGCAGTGGTTTAAACACGACTATTTTGATAGATCCTTGTGAGCGTATTGTCATTCCAGATCATGTCCCGTATTGTTTGTATGGCCGTGTTGTCAGATTTTCAGAGCAATGAACGACCTAGTCTTTATAAAAAGCCCCAAAACAATCAACTTTTTGTTAATAAAAGTTATTAAAAGACTTTAGTAAACGGTCCTTCTCTCCCCCGATGTGAAAGAATGGCATACCACTACGTCACAAGAGAGTAGTGTCTGATTGGTGGATGCGGGCGTTCGACGCTCAAAAGTTAATCAGAGCCCAACTCTGGCGTCGACGCCTGATGAGGTGGCCAAAGCGTCTGCCGCAAGTTTGAGCGTCCGCTTAGCAAGATGTGGCGTCAGCAGACGCCTGAACAAGCAACTGTCAACACACTTTACGCCAATTCATGATGGAAATTTGGATGGAACATCCCAAGACTTTGAACGCTCCCACGCTGTCCAGTCTGAACGCAACATTACCTAGCATCCACAATGCAAATATGCACCAAAATCCACAAAAATGAGTTTACAAATGATAATGCATTTTATTACTTTAAAACAGCAAAATGTTTTGTCAAAACAGTCTCTGAATTTTAATGCTTTTTCGATGACATACGTGGAGGGGTTCTATTATAGAACTTTCAACTTAAGATTCTCAATTTCTTCAAAATTAGCAACTTAGTAGCTATAAAACTATGATAAATACACAGTATCACACCAAACTAAGCCAAAACTATGGGCTTTAAGGCAAATTAAACTGCAGCTATGATATAGTGGAATCTCTACAAACAGCAATAATTTGAACACATAACAATCACACATAACAAATAATCAAGAATTCTGTTTGCTTTTAATCAATCTACTCTATTCAAGTGTTACTTTCACCCAAACATTTCTTGATCTCATTGTGGGACGTCTCCTTTGACACAGATGAGCTGAGCCGTGTTCCCACAGCCCCTCTCCTCGCACCACTGTCCATTAATCTCCATCCCAAAAGAGAGCGCCGCACCCCTGTCCCCTGACCCCCTCACCTCTCTCCTACAGGGCCAACACTCCGCGACCCGGGCCCATTGTGGAGCCTTTGTGCCGGGCCTCTGGAGAGTGACCACCCCAGCACTGACCAGAGCTGACGCTGCAGGACAGACCCACAGACTCGCGGACGGGCGCGCGCAATTAGGGGAAATTTGTGTCTTTTGTGCGATTCAAGATGTCTATCAAGTCTGAGGCGCGGGATATTGATGGAAATGTGTGGTTCTGTCCGTTAGGAATCTCTTGATAACAAAAATAAATTATTTTGGGATAATTTAGAAAAGAACTCAAATTTATAGACATTGTAATTTGGATGAGTATCAAGCAAAAAGAATTGCTATAAAATTGTTTAGCTTCTGTCTTGTTTAAAAAATTATAAAGTTCATTTAATATACATCATATAAAGCACTGTATACATCTAATTGTAGAGCATATAGATTATAGAGCAATTTGAAACTAGAAGTCTGCAAATAGTCTGTAATTCTGCTAAAAAGGCCAAAGTATGTGTACTTTTTGTTTTGGCGCACTGTGATTGGTCAGGCTCATGGTGGGCCTCTTTAACCTTACCAGGGAAACTTCTTTGATTAAACAACAAAAGGGACGAGCTACCTGTTTTGATCAGGTCTGAACCGGTCTGACAGACGTCTGTCTTCTGAAGCTTGAGACGGTGTATTTCTTGACGTTTTTATCACTGAATGTAACGTTTAGGGGTCGAAGGGTCAAATTTCATTCACAAAATGTAGAATTAGCAGCAATAAATTTTGTTTTCAACATTCATAAACTCTTGTAGTTAGCTGACAACAGCTCTGGCTCGTGTTGTTGCTATGGCTTGTGTCAGTTAGCGGCAGCTCTTTCTGCGTACTGGGTGTACATGCATCGCCCTTGTTGATACTATCTATAGACTTTGTGAAAAAAATCTGATGCATTGTCTGTTAGACTGAAATATTTCAAAATCTGCCTTATTTTTGTCACCAAGACACTAAAAAATAAATAGCTGAGAGGCAGTGTCTAGGGACAGTGGATGCTCTGAGTCAATTATCTATTTGCGTGTTTACTGTTGAATAATCTACTTCGACATGGTTCACCAACGACTGTTTTCGATTTTGGCTGCTTGGTCTTGACAATAATTTGATGTTTACATGATGTAGTAAACAAACAGTTTTGGGAAGTAACCAGAGACGACTGTTGTTGTGATTTTGGGCTATACAACAATAAGTTAATTTGATTTTGATTTGTTTTGAATGCTCCATTATGCCCAGACCTACGTACTTAGATTTTCCCATCTCGATACTGTGTCTGTCTATGACAAACTCGTTGAACTCTCGTCTTCAGCACGGTGTAAACACGGAGCTTGTGATCCTCAGGGCAGACTCTTTAAAACAGTGTACACATAAATCTTTAATGACATTCTGGTCTCCTTTATGCCTCATGTGGACTTCTTACAAACCGTTCCAGGCAGCTCATGTGTATTTTGTTTACCAAGTCCACTGTTAAACATCTGGGGAGGTTCAATATTATAAATACACAAAACTAATTATAAACAGCAGGTCTGACTGATGTAAATATCATGTAAATTTTCATGTGCTTTGCCCTATGTGCTGCATAACTTAGTAAAACAAAAAATATTCAGTCTTAGGCTTATAGGACTGTCTCGGCACTGGTTGTCTATGGAACTACCAGAGCTCATTATGTGGAGAGAAATTGTTGTAGCTGACAGCAATTCTAGTATTAGTAGTATTAGTAGTAATACTAATAATAGTTTTTGTTTTTTATTAAGAAACATGTCAAGAGCCTAGTTTAACTTATGCTAAATAAATAAATTTTATGTTTAGGAAAGGAATATTTGTTTGAAGGATGCGCAGTTATGTTGGAGGACACCCAACAGAGTCCCATATGGTGTTTCCTCAAAATGTATTTTAGGTCCCATACACTTTTTTTCCGAAACAGTGCCAAGTAATACTGTTCTATGTTATGAAGGCGTCTAAAGTTGGGAAAATTCAAAGTTTTAGAGTTACTCGAGGATAAAATATAATCAACAGAAAGAATATTCTTGTTTATATAGTCGTTAGATAGTTCGAAAACAAGTCAGTGATGTCATCATTATGAGACACACAACTGTCTGATCTTAACACAATCTCCAAGAAAATGTAGATATTCAACTGAATGTCAAAAACGAACAACAAGAAGGTTTTCAAACCGTTTTTTCATCAATATGTTACGAAAAGCCAAAACGTAAAACAACCACAAACGTTATGTTTTCTTTGGAGACTGGGCTGCTGATCTGCAGACATATCTTGCTCAGTTTTGGCTGTGAATTGGCGACACAATCATTGTTGATGAAATCAGATTGGATGAATTGTTCAATGGGAGCGCAGACCTGAACTGTGGTCTTTTTGTTGCATTCTGATTGGACACTTCATCTCTCTTCATCTCCATAAAAAGCCAGTTTAGTCGGTAAAAAGACAGAAATGTGTTTTATTGTACTATTGTAAACCAGAAATGATGAGTAGTTTCTTATTTTTGACAAGCTATTTTGTTTTTGAATTCCAAAGTTCACTTTTTACCTTTCTAGCAAGAAAAATAGATTTGACAAAAGCATGCTTTTGAAACTTTGGATTTTTATTGGACTAAATTACTCGTGTAACAGTCTATAAAATTGAGGGCCTCCTCCTGCTTGTTTCCATGGAGATATTGTATCTAAGCTAGACTTTTGCCATCACGGCATGAAACTGATAATATTTCCAAGAATGTTCCAAGCTGTGTTTCAACTCTCATGCAGGTGCTTAGGGCTGGGCGATAATGACTAAAATGGATCTGGTAATTTTCTGTCATGTCATCAAGCATGTGTTTAAATGTGTTTGTTGAAGTTTAATGATCAGAAATGATTAATGATTGGACTTTATTGGGTTGACTAGAGACATTCTTGGTCGACTTAAGACGTGTGCTACCAATCAATTACTTTCTGTTGCCATTTGACTACAAACGTTATACTCTGTATTCTTTTTTGCAGATCTTCAAGACAATCTATGAAGCTATTTAAAATTCAAATATTGTTCACCTCTACTTTCTACCTTTAGAACGTTACATACATTGAAATTAACAGACGATTTTTTTCCCTTTGGGAATGAATAAACCAATAGTTACGAGTGATTCTGTCTGTTTTTGTATCATTTTATGAAAAAGAGACATTACCAGTCATTAAAAATCAGTCATAGCTAGTGAATAATGTACTTTTAATTGGACAATGTTTTGTTACATTAAAACACTTTCAGCCACATTCTGCAATAGCTAATATAAACAAGCAATTATCTAAATTGTTTAAAAATGTCACTCTTGTTACCAAATGGACTTGAGATAGGACCATTCTATACAAAAAAAAAATTTACCATAACTTTTTTTTTTTTTTTATTGTTGCTGCATATTTTAACATGCTTCATTCAGATCTAAAAAGAAAAATCTACTTTCAACAATATTTTTTCCAATTTATTGAAGTGAAAAGGCACCGTTTTCATGGAATGACACTTTTTCTAATCAGTTACCAATTATCAATGATGATCTTAATATTTATAATACTGCTAAATCAATAAATACTACTGGTCCTTGCAGACTCACATAAAACACTTATTTTCTTTGTGCAGCTTTCAATTCCTTGTTGCAAAACTTTGAGAATGAAGTCTTCGCTCTCTCTCTCTGTCTATTGTGAACTTCACAGTCTGAGGCCATCTTGAAACTAAACCCATCCATCAACGAAGACAGAAGTACCATAAAACTTCCAAAATGTGGCCTTACTCTGACTTTGCTTTGTATAATATAAAAGTGAACTCTCATCCAGACAACCTCAAACGCTACTAAGACTCACACACATCCACTTCCAGCTTTATAACGCCAACATTTCTGCAAAGAGTTGAACCATTTCTCTATTTGCCTGCAGCTTCTAATTCCAGACCAATAAAAGCTAAAACTTATGCCAATATGGTTCTCATTTTCCAGCTCATTTCTCCGCTTGAAGCTCATAGTCCGACCTGGAGAGAAACGCATTTACGGATTTATAGGTGTGTTGATAGATGGAGTGCAATTTAAGCCTCTTTCTCTACACAAAGACACATAATTGCTCAACGGTTGAAGTGAAATGGTTTTAGTGAGATTTTTTATGTTTAAATCCTTTATGGAGTCTGGAGGATGTTGCACAATTGCATGTTAAATGTCTGGTCACGAGGTCAAAGCCATAAGAAGGTATTTACATAGACAGAAAAATGACATTGAATAGTAAGGTGAGTGATAGTGAGAATTGTTTTTAAATACAATGGTAAACTTACACCCTCATTAGCCCTAGTAAAGTATGAATAAAGACTTTATAATAAACTAATGACAAATTAATGATGGAAAGTATTCATCAGACTTAAATTACAAACCTACATCAGAAGTCTAAATTTTAATCTTAATCTTAAATCCCTTATAAAGTACAAACTGCACCTTGATAAGCTTTTTGTTTTCGTATTTCGGCTTTTGTTTATGAATAATTAAGTCTTTATTCATACTTTATTAATGCTATTGAAGGTATAGCTATAAATTGGTAAATACTTATTTTTTGATGGTTCTTCATATTCTGTAAATTAATCCACTGCCTATTGTATGTTTTTGTAATCTAATGTTGAAGTTAGAGTTGATATGATATGATTTTGCATTTATGACTTTGAATTTATTTATTCATTTATGCATTTATTTTATACTAAAACAAAAATGTTTGTGAGTATTTGGATAAAAACATTAAAACAATTACAGCTAAGCCCAGCTTTGAATCATTTTACAACAAATATGCAGAATTTTTAGCAGGAGATTTGATGGAGTAAAGCTTCGCTCAACAGACAAAGACGCCAAGAGGTGACTTTCTCACACTTTCTCATGGAGCTGCACACCTGTCTCTCAACCCGGAAGCACTCTCAGTATTGACTGAATGCAGAATATTTGAAAATTCTTTCATGTTTGCCAAACCATAAACTCAAATGACCCTAATGTACCCATATTTTGCGAATACGTTTAAAAAATAAAAACAATTGCTAGCATAGCCAAGTGCTAGAGATGACTATATATGTTAGTGAAGGTGGGCTGCTTGTCTGCAGCCCGATGCTCCTGATGACGTCTCACCTCATCCATATTGTTTGTGTGTCTCATGATGATGATGATGTCACTAACGAGTTTAGCGAGTGGAAGTTTTGAACAATTCTGGGTCTTTAAATCGTCACATTTGGTGAGTCCTACTTTTGACAACTTCATAAGTGGGACTCACCAGAAGCAGTGTAATTTGGTGCTGTTTTGGAGAAAAAAAAACTGACCTATGGTGAAATGGGCTAGCCTAATGCATCAGCCGGTTTTATTTCACTTTGTGAAACCCTCTGACATGCATCATTGAGTTTCGTTCGCTTCACAGGAAGTTCAACCAATCACCGCTCTTTGGTCATTTTGTCGTCAGGAAGTAGAGCATAAACATGTGCCAGTGATTGTTGCCGTTTCTATGTGATAAACTTGCAAATTGAAAGGTACAATATCATATGCTAAGGTAATATTTAGCACAATATCAAAACAGAAGAAAGCATAAATCTGGTATCTCAATTCAGGTTGGTCTTGGACAACACACTACTCCGCTCCTGTTCGCTGATTGAACCAACGTACTTCCTGCTTTTTCGGAACGGTCTGTAGTCCTGTGATACATGACCAAGTAGCTGTACTGTACTGAAATGAAGTTGAGTGGAGGCAGAGCTAGAAATTGGCACCACAGGCCAACCTTTAATCAGCTAATTGTAAATGAAGCAAAGCTGTATGTTCATAGACACAATACATACAACTGTCTTGACTGCTTGTCAAAGACCCATAAATCAGTTTATCAAAGAATATCCCAGAAAGAAACATTCAGTTCACTTCCAGTTCATACGTCGCTTCTTGGCAGGTTTAAGCTACATCTCCCATAGCAGAAATTGTCAGGTATCACGTCAAATTATGCAGCATTTTAAGTTGAGAGCTGTTCCCCTTATCTACATTCAGAGCTGCCTGCTGCGTGGGATGTTGAAAAGTGTCTATGGAAAGTTAAACTACTTCAAAAAAACTTGTGGAAGTGAAGCTTAGTGAAATATTTATTAAGAGCATGCTGTTACTGCTGCTGTAGCGAGCACTTCAAGAAGAGGTGCTGGAGCAAAAGCGCTTAATTTGTGCAGAAAGCAGGTTTGGAGCTGGTTTTGTGGAGGCCATGAATATTTCAGAGCTGTCCCTTGGTTGGCATTTACAACAAGTGGTGCAAGGCCAAACAAAATTAATATAAATATGGTGTTTGACCACTGAAGTCAGAGAAATCTTCATGTTTTGGTAATTAAGCCAGTTTTGACTCCATGGTCACGTTTTCTTCTCTATACTTTGACATTGAAAGCTACATACGTATCATTCAAATTCATTTTTAATGAGTATATAGGTGCACCTAATATAAACCGGTGTCCATGATTTTTGTTGTTATTTAGCATTTTCAACAAGGTAAGCCATTTTACAAATCAATTCTTACTTATAGTGACCTAGCCTATGTTGATAATCAATAAGAATCGTTCATTCAGCTAATTTTAAGCTCTGCTAATTAGCTAATAGCACATTTAAACTACTCTAGATTAGAACTTCCCATTTGGTGACTAAGCTTCTTTATTTAGAGATAAGATTAAGTATTAGCAATTCCACATTTATCTTCCTAGCTTCCTGAGTAATACCAAATACCAAAATTAGTCAAACCAAAGTCTTTTACACACAAATGATCACTAAACATTTTCAAAACAAACAATAAAAACAAGAACAAAGATAAAGATAAAGACAACCAAAGTCAACAATTCAAACTGTGTTAAAGCCAAAGCAAAAATGTGCGTTTTTAAAGAAAACTTAAAATTGGACAGTGATTGTGTTCACTTGAGGTTCAAAGGGAGCTCATTGGAGAGCTTTAAACCTGCAGCCAGTGCAAAGGTTTAAAAATTGGAGTGATGTAATGTTGTTTTTTGGTGGCAGTTAAAAGCCGAGCAGCAGCATTTTAAACAAGTTGCAGTCGACCCAGTGATGCCTGACCGAGCCCGACATAAAGTGCATTGCAATACCCGAAACAGTTTGTTTAATAATAAAATATTAACAAAACAAGGAGAATGAAGAATTATCTTTTGTCATAGTTACAATGACCTATGTTTAATGTTGCTACATTTTAAAGTACCCATATCAAAGTATAAGATTTGTCCCACAATAAGGAAATTCCACAGCTCAAGAATGGTAGAAGGTTAGAAACATGCAATAAAAACAAGATGATAACTTCAATCGTGAACTAAACCACAGACACAAATTCCAAAACACAAAATCAAAAACACCGTTGCAAATTCAAAAACATTCAGAAGTTCAAAAACGCGTATAGAAATTCTAAAACATGCAAACAAATGAAAAGAATGCAACTGGAAACATAAAAACTTGAAAGCAAATTTAAAAACAGAGGATCTACTTTTTGCTGAGCTTGTGTTACTGAATTTGGGTCTTTTATATTTTGTGTTTTGTCCTTTCGACCTGGGTCACAGTACTTACCTCTAAATTTAGCAAAACTATAAGGTTACAAAAACTCATATGTACAATGATTAATATATGGGCAGTGTCGTCAGTATATTACGAGTACAATATGTAAGTATATACCAACCAACATTAGAATAGTATTTATAAAAAATTTGCGTTTTATTTACTTTAATGATATGCCTTTTTGTCAATGTAGATTAAATGTCAAAGCTGTCCCATTAAACATCATCATTCAATATAATTTAACATATTTTACCACTTATCATCATCGCTACCACATTCGGTTTTATTTCATTGTGAGGGTCTTGTGGGAGTCCAGTCCTGAAAAGTTTCCCTGGAATAAATTGTACTTGTACAGAACAATTTTAATAGTGAATCATGGTCTATTTTCAGAGTAATGTGCATTTAGAGAGATGAGGGCAGGACAGAGCGATCCAACACATGCAACACATTAGCACAAGGAGGACTGGGAAATATAGGAACACATAAACAGATAAATCAGAGCAGGTGGCTGTCATGGCGTAATGTTGCGGACTAATCTGAACCATTTTTGGACAAACAACAAAGTCAAGTTTCTTCCTGATGTGTCCCTTAAAGCCATCCTCCTCAGTGTTGTCATTTTTAAGGATGGGAATATGAAGCTATCCCATAACTATGATTTACAGTAGACTTCTGCCATCTGCCTTGCATTGATCTTTGAATTGTTGTTTTGGCATTAGCATTAGTGTTAGAAATAATTACATTTTGAAAAACTTTTTGTTGGATAAAACTTTGTAATCCAGGCAGATACAGATTAACAGAAATATAATCACCCCTGCCCACATTTCTGAGCTAAAATTTGCAAAGCTTTGACTCATTTTTCGCAAATATTGTTCATAAGTCTGTCTAAATGTGTGGCAAAGAGCACTTCTCCTTTGCTGAGATTATCCATCTCAGCTCACAGGTGTGTCTTAAGATGGCCACAATAAAATGACACCAAAATGTAGTTTTAGCAGAGAACAATTACACAGAGGCTGCAAGTTTTGTGTAAATCCCCAACATGATCTCAAGAAATATGTATCTATACTACGGCATGTTAATAGTGTATCATGAGCAAAGTTGCCAAGTCTGCTTTTTATAGCAACGTTGGGCTTCTTTTTTTGGAAAGTCACTTGTGAAGTTTGACTGTCGCGGGTTGCGTTTTTTGGACTTGTTCTTGAGCGGCACTTGTACGTAATATACAAGAGGATTTATTTATTTATTTTTTATGTTTGTTCAGGTTTGCTTCGTGAAAATGTACCCACTAATGACAGAAATATGTATTTTTAGCATATTTTCATGTTTCAAAGTCTATTAATGATCAAATACTATTAATACTTTTTTATTGAGGGTTGAAGTTGCTTGTTTTGGGCTTTTTTTCAAAGGCTAGCTCGCTTGTTGCTCTCTGAAAATCTGGCAACCCTGATCATGAGCTCATTTGTACCCTATTTTTATTATTTATACATTATTATACATCATCTTTATTATACGCTATGAAAAGTTTTCTTAGCGTCTTGAAGACAGGTGTTTTGGTTGGAGAGGCCTTTTTTTCAGGATTAACGGCTAAATGTAGGTTTGAAGTTGCAAAAATGGGTCTGGGGCTTGAACGACTTGGTTAAGATTAGAGAATCTTACATACATCCAGTGTAATCCAGTTTTATTTTATTTTAATCAGAGGCGTTTTGGGATAAAGATAATTTGGAAACAACTGCCTTTTGTGAACAGAGAGAAGAAAACGTTAAGACTTTTGGGACCGGAGAGTTCAATGTTAAACTTGATTTGACAATGCAGAGTCGACAACACTAGGACCATTGTGACCTTCTTTATCTGAGCTGTAATTTTTTACAAACTTCTCAAAACATTCACTCTTTATCTCTTCAAATATAAATCCAGCTTTGGCTAACTATAACAGGAAACACTTCTTTATGGCCTCTTAACATTTTTATAAGACATTTCCTCTTCCTAATTACTCATTGGTTATAGGCCCACATTTAACAATTTATGACCTCCTTAATCTAGTATTATTACTTTGTCTCCTGTCTGGTTCACCCCTCCCATTGTGATAACCCTGTCTCCTCCTCAGACTTACACCCTCCTGTCCCGAGTGCCCAAAACAGCCTATTGTAGAGGAATCTAACCACTTAGGGCCAATCTTATCAAACACACCAATTTAGATTCTACTTAAAGTTAGAAAATAGTTGTCAGAAGTTTGAGTTAATTACTGTGTATGAATGAACAAGTATGAATATTTTGAAGAGTTGTGATGCCTGGGAATTGGGCCTCATCAATTCAGTGTTGTAAATAAATCATGAATGTTTAAGAGTATTTTGCTCTGAGATGCTGATTGATTTGAATCTATCTTTTTACTGTTGAATAATAAAAGAAGAAGTATTGATTTGTGTTGAGCTGGGAACATTCAGGTGGAAAACAAGGCAAATAAAAGTGGTATTGATCCTTGAGAGCTGCGGTATAGACGTCCCAACACTGGTGTAAAACAGTCCATAGTTCACTTTCTGTACCAAATCCAACTTGTATATCCCACATCAGGAATTGAATTAGAGCTTCAGCAACTGTCTGCAGAGGCAATGATGCAAGGGAAATAATCAAACCAATCTTGCTTGATATGCTAATGTTGCAGATATGCTTAAAGGCGACCAATTGTGATTTTTTTTTGTAGATTTGGACGAAACTATGACATATGCAGATAATAATTCACATTTTGTTCATTGTAAAACACAAAAATGTTCTAAAACGGCTTAGAAATATAAACAGGTTATGTTCAAAACTGCAGAAATAATAAGCTCCGCCTCTTTATTGTAAAACTAACTTTATTAAGCCACAGATTTTAAATTACTGTTTTTGTTGCTGGAAAGTGGCTACATGACAGTTTTTAGCCTTGCATGTTTTACTCGGAATCTGAATTTTTGAGTAATTGCAAGTAAATACAGTGGGCTTGGATAGGTGGTAGGTGAAGACAGGGATTTTCTGAGAGCTGTAGCATCAGCTGCAGGACAATTCAAGATTTCTCAAACATGCATAAATCGATCTAAATTCAACTTTGAGTAAACTAATGATGAGAGAACACTGTTGTAACATGATAACAACAACAAAAAAAGTTGAATATTACGAATAGGTCCCTTTAAAATGGACTTAAAAACACCACTTACTTGACATCACAGATCAGAAACATTCATAGCAGTGTTTTCTGAGGCTCAGAGGGGAGCAAAAAACTGACAAACAGACAAACCTAACTGTGTTTTGATGACTTTGACGGTAAGAAGTCCAGTGTGATTAGAACATGCACACATTGAAACTAAAATGTAAAATGTTTTTAATCTAAACATCATTTATCTGATGTAACTAAGAACAAATAATGAAAGTATTGTTTAAGAATGAAAAATATATTTTTTTCAAGGCAAGTGGCCACATTTGATGATGCTTCAGGTTTGAACGGAAGACAAACTCTTGTATTACACTAGATAAACTGCTAAAGGCAAATACCCTGGGTAATGTATAGGGCTTGTGGATGACCATAGTATTATGTGTTTTAAAAAGAGAACAAAAAGATCCTTCATTTAACGTTTTTATTTAGGACAAAGGAACTTCGGACGGATCTCTTGGTAGAATCGTAATTCTTACAAGCATTGATAGTTAGAAAATGATAATTTATCTTTAAATCCATACATGTTAGTTTGATGCTTACTAAGAAGTAAGTGGTTTGTTAACCCTGACATTAGAAACAGTCGGCATGGTTACTAAGATGTTTTGTGAGTCAGTACAATACTATACATTTCAGATTTAAGCAAATCCAATCTTTACCAAGACCTGCAATGTGTTGTGTTTTGGAAAGCAGAGCAATCATTTTTGCTTTATAATTTTTTAATTGGTTCACTCCAGACTGATATGTGCATCTCTCTGATGTGAATTGCTAAAGACATTGAGAAAACTGGAAGGTCATGGCGAATACTATTTGAAGTGATTGCGAGCGTCACAACAGCAGACAAAATCATGATTAATGATAAACACAGACATTTTCACAATGCAAAGCTCGATAGAAGACAAATTGCTTAATTTTTAAAAATGACAAAAGCTTCATTAATGACCAATACAAAAATATTTTGTTAACAGAAAATTACAAATATAAATATACCTTTTAATATCAATAAAAATTCAAATTGACATCAATGTAATATACAACAACTTAAATTATAAGAAACAGATAATACATTTTTAAGGCAAAAAGAGTATTTTACAGCAAAATATGTCTCAAATTTGTTCACTTGTGCCTTTTAAAGACAAGCACATTTATTCCATTTTAATACAATCTAATAAAATGGACAGATCAAATGTAATCATCTCAGCAGACAGATTGTATAGTAGACAGTAAAAATTGCAGGTGTCTTATTAATATTCATTCCCCCCAGTCTGTTACACTGCAGTAGAAAACATACTTGTGTTTGATGTAATCAGATCCCAGCTAACTTGCATAATAACAAAGCTTGTGTTTCCTTGTGTGTTGTGCAACAGACAGGTGCTGCTCCTCACAGCTCCAGGCCTCTTTCCTGTCAAACCCCTCTCATCATTTCATTCTCTCTTCTGGCAGATACGTCTTTGTCTGCGGCCCAAGAGGTAGTCGTGTTTGAGCTTTGGAAGAAAAGTCAGACTTGAAGAGGACCGACCCAGTTTCTGCCCCGAGGAGGTTGAGGTAGGAAGTTCAGGGAAAGGAGGGAATTTGGGGAATCCCAGTGGTGTTTTTGGCAGACGTGAGGGCATCCTGAGGCTTCTGCAGGTGGCACTATAAAGACAGGCTCCTGACACGACAGGTACAGCTGAAGGAAAAACAAATAAGACTGTATTTATGCTAAACTATACTATTAAGTTTAACTACAGCTCAGTGTAATGTATGAGCTCATGTACCAACAGTAAGAGAAGTGGAGAATGTAAACAGTGAATGATTTTTAAATGTAAGGCAGTGGCTGCGGTTGTGATGGCAGCAGCTGCTTGTATTATCATAGTTTCTTCATTTCAGGATTTCTGCATGGTCAAAAAGATTAAAAAGTCCAGTTTAAGGCCTTAAAATGTCTTAAATTTGCTTGCCTGACAGTCAGCCCTCCTACATTCTGTTTCATTCCGTTAAAATGTAACAGAATGAGGTCTGAACCGAGCCTCGCAATAATTAGGATGATCCAATCAAGCACGGCAATCTGACACGTGACACTAAAAATCGGAAGTTGCTTGCAAGCCCATTCAAAACATCAAGATGGCAAATGTAGTGATTCGCTGTGCTCGGTTTGAACAGTTAACGTATCAATCCTAAAACCTCAGCAGCAAACCGTGTTGAGGGCTTCAGACTGAAAAAATCCTCGCGCTACATGTTACGAAAACATCGTGTTGCTATTTGGTGGAATTCCGGTTTTCTGTGACTGGTTGACTCAGCGCTCGGAAAGGCGTCCCTGAAGTTGAACCTCGGCGCTCCGCCCAGACCTCACACTTGTAAAGTGTCTGTCAAGCGTGTAGGATTGGCTGGTCAGCAATAAATTTGCAGTTATAAGTTGTAAAAATGTTTGCATAAGTCTTTTTTTTTTTAATGAAGTGATTTCTCTCAGACTACCGAGCTATTCCACATCTATTCCGCATATCATTAATACACAATTCTTTGATTAAAACAACGAAACAGGACGGGAGCACCTGTTTTGGATCAAGTGTGAACTGGTATGACAGACGTCTGGATCCTGAACTTTGCGTCACTGTTTGTCTCGCCGTTTTTTCCCTCACCGGAATGTAACGTGCACGGGTCGTAGGAGTGAATTTCATTCATAAGTGTTGAATTAGCAGCTTAACTTTTGTTTTATACAGTGATAAACTCTTGTAGTTAGCTGACTTTCTGCTAACTGGCTATGTGTGCATCTCTAATTTTGATAAGCATGTATGTACGCTTTGTATAGAGGGATTAGTTCCCTCTATACAAAGCTTACATACCATATATGTACAAACACGTTGTAAAAAGCTAACAGGCGTAAACAATTGAGAACTTGGTGCTTCTGAAGTTTTAGGATGAGGACTGAAGTATAAGCATCTGAATTCTACATACAGAATGTTTACAAACTACTGCTGTGCAATTAACAGGAGAAAGATTGGATATATTTCAAGTTCATTTAAATCATTTAATGATTTTGATGAGCTCTCAATTAAGCTACCTTCATCAATTACATCATTCTCATCTGTCTTATTGATTAGTGATCACACTGCATCTGATTGAAGAATAGATTAAGAAAGGAATTACTTTTGGCAATCTAGTCTGAGGTGCTGTCACTAAACAATTAAATAGTAGATGGTCTCTCTATTTATATAGTGCTTTTCTACCTTTCCAAGTACTCAATGTGCATTACAATCAGGGATACACTCACCCAGTGTACGCAGACACTGAGATGTGTGAGTTAAGTGTTATGCCCAAGGACACAATGATAGTCCACTTTTGGCGTCCCACTGTGGCAGCATCTGGTGTTCCAGCAGTTCTCCCATCCAAGTACTGACCAGGCCCTAACTTGCTTAGCTTCTGAGATCTGACAGGATCAGGCATTGACAAGTAATTATGACAAAAAGTTCTCATAATAGATTCTTAAAACAACACAAATCTATATTTGCCGCAGTCCAAAGCTATTTCTCACTTTTTATGTCATCTTAGCATCCCTTTTCTTCAGAGTCACAGCTAACACTTTCTGTTTTTTTGGGGGAAAAAAACATTCTCTGAAGCAGAAAGCACACAGTTGTCTCATTTAGACCCAAATAGCTGCTTTTCTAACAAAACAAATTATGCTCAACTAAATCAAAAAATGTGCCCACGCTTTCTTTGTTTCCATTAGACATGCTTGAAAGTGAGAGTATTTTGGAATAGGTCCATCTATCAGCTCTGTCAGAGGCTTTGCTCCGCCCCTTGTGCGTGAACCAGCAGAAAGACACATCTGCACAAAACACACCATGAAATTGTGTGTCTCCTGCACCTCCGGGACCACCTGCCCCCCCTCCACGCCCCCCTCTCTGTGGCCATCACTGCAGCCCTCCACTGGGACTGCACACGGCCCAGTGTCACTCGCTGCTTCCATCCTGAATTACACTATTTGAATATAGATTTTTGTCAGGACCTGCAATGGGACTTTGGATTGCTTTAGAAAACATATTTTTGTCTAGTGTTTTACTGTAAGTGTTATTTGTATCAGGATTCATTGTTCAAAAGGTTCAGACAGGTTTAGTTTTTAATTAGAAAGAGTTTTAGTCAGGTGTTTTAGAGAAAATAGACAAGATTTTCTGAGTTTTTAGCTGTTTATAGCAGTGTTTTCTCATTATTACTTTGCTCACCGTAGTTTTTTCTTGATGAGTAATCTTGTATTGTCCTACAGCTGATCCTCCAGTGCTCAGAAAATACCTGTTTTCACCTACCACCTATCCCCGCCCACTTGTCTGTATTTACTTGCGATTACTTTAAAATTTAGATTCCCAGTAAAACGCACAAGGTTCAAAACAAGTAGCCACTTTCCAACAACAAAAAATGGTCATTTAAAATCTGTGGCCTACCAAAGTAAAGTCTTACAACTACGAGGCAGTACTTGCCAGTTCTGCCATTCTAACAGGAAATCAAAGGACCTGCTTCTATTTCTAAGCCATTTTAAGATCGCTCTTGTGTTTTTCAATGAATAAAATGTGAATTATTGATCTGCATATGGCATACTTTCTTCCTAAATATACAGAAAACACAAAATAGGTCCCTTTTAACAATAATTGTACCAGTAATAATTTACATTTCAATCAGTATTATCATGTGTACAGCTCTGTCCTGTTTCAGCCACAGATTTACTATATCCTCTCAAAGGTATTACTTAACTTTACATTACATTATTTGCTTTATAGCTGTCTAAACAAAAAAGATCACACTTACCCCCACTTTAGACTTTTCCTTTGAACAAAATAACTATAAACGGATCCATTTATGCTAGAAAGTTTTTTAATAAGTTGTGGGTTCATTTCTGTGCCATAACAATACTCTACTTGCACCATGTTTTCCTAATTGTTCCCTCACAGACGTTTGAAGTGTGACAGTTTGTACCTGGCCTCATTTGTCATTCTTCAAACCGCATTATGAGGAACATCCAAACTGACACGGACTCATTTGTAACCTTTTTGCTCATGTCCGATCTCATTATTCAGCGGGACGTCCTAATCTGTCTCTCACACATCCTCTGCTGCTCTCAATCTCGTCTCGTCTGCGCGCTCTACCAAATAATTGATGTCTTCACCGAGACACAAACCTAATTCAATCATGGTTTTGGATAATGAATTTAGCACATTCAGACTCTTCAGACTGGTATTATCGGTGCAGAGATCCCTCGGGCCACACATGGCTATTACACGAAAAACAACTATTCAAAGCATGAACATCAGAGAGGATGTCTGTTGGACTTGAAGGAACAATTTCTTTGTCACAAGCCATGATGGTTATTGTTTTATTATCAGCATTTACTTCACCATGTACACAGTTTTATTCTCAAACACTTGACTAAAATCATTTCAAACTCAAGCTGAAATTGAAAGAAATATTCTATTGAATTGAAAGCCGCACCAGACCGCTCTCCGGAAAAATAAACTTCATGCAGATTCTTTCCGTAGACCTGCGCGGCTCCGACACTCTCATCTGCAATCCTGAAGGTCTATGCACATGGGCGCATTGGTTTTAAGCACTTTCTCAGTTCTGCAGGACCCTCACCAAACCTAACTCTCATTCAGTGTACATCCAGAGTTATCTCTGATGCCTGATTGACTCGAAAACAAGCACTGTTCAGAAAGTCAAAAATGTATGTCTGCCTAAATATTCTTTGGTAAATAGTAAAGCTTTATTTACCGTAAAGCTTACAGCTGAGGCCTGAATGACTCTACTTTGGGCTTGATTTGGGTTTTGAAATTCCTCTTCAAAATATGAAGGTAATTTAATTAAAATGAGTTTAGGCTAAAGTAATAAATGAAATAAGTGGTCACAAAAATGACATTTTTAAGGTTTTTTTTTCATAGTATGGTTAGAGAAACAAACAGAAATGTCCAAGAGCTTGATAATTTATTTTTATTAAGAAAAGTGGGTCCCACAGAACCAACCAATCAGAATATGTTCCAATAGATGACCAGTCTTGGCTAATTGAAATAAAATAAAATAATATAAATGTTATAGAATAGAATTGTGACAATATAATAATTTTCAAATTCTAAAATTAGAAAAGCTAAGATAGTTAAGCTTAAATGTTTTCTTGCAAGAATAAAATTAGATTTTATTATTTTTTTTTGTGTGAATAGCACCGATTTTATTACATTTCCCAAAAATCAGTCCTGGTTGATGAAATTTTTTTATTCAATAATTTATTTACTCACTTATTTTTTTTAATTTATCAAAATAAAATATATATCTAGATCTTTGAAATGACATTTATGAAGTGAAATATTTTTCTAAGCCTATAGTACGATAGCTGAAGTTGAAATGCAGATTTACATATAAAACCTATAAATTTGGTGATGCCTTTTGAGGACTGATGACCAATAAAACACAACATTTTATGCATGGTGGTTTATATCTTGTCCAGATTATCAATATCTCTTGCTCTAATTTTGGTTCGAGATACACCACACTTTCTTTATTTCTTTTTTTTTGTCTAAGCTTATATTTTATAGTTTGACAATGTACTTTTTAAGCTAAATATAAACATGTTTCTAGTCGCAAAGCTTTTGTCCTGACTGTTTTCCCCACGATAATGACTTTTACACGCTTGTATTAAGTAGCTCCACTGCAGACACAGTTATTATCTAGTCCTCATCCCTCAGGCCACACATGCCAATTACACAGAGCACAAGCATCCAAAAAAACAAAACCCTCTCCTGTTTCCCTCTTTGTTTCCGCCGGCCAAGATCAGCCTGCTCGTCTCAAGTGTCAAAACCTCTCGTAAACTGTATAATGTGTCTCTTATGTCAAATCTGATTCAAACATTTTGTCATTTCACACAGTCTCATATTTAAGCTGTTTATGGTCGTCAGTCTATTCAGGCTCGGGGCGATTTTTCAGGAACTGTAAAGCATTATTATGTTGCGTTAACTGAAGGGTGGACCTCTGAATATGGACACTAAATTTTACTGTTCATAAAAAATACAAGTTCTGAGCACTAACAACAGTGGCTTTGTTTTAAATGTAATGCAGTTTTAAATGTGCTTTGAGATTGAGATTCTTTCCCCATTCATTCTAATGCTTTATTTTTTTCATCTAAACTTCATTATTTTAAACGTTTTTTCCCTATCAACATCTCATCATTTTCAGATTCTAAGTTGATACTTTTTTTTATGCTTTGACTTAGGGTGAATCAATACATTATAAGTTTATAGATTGTGACTTTGTTCTTTTTAAATCTAGATGTGTGTCTTATATTAGTTGCGCAATAGTTGAGTATTATTATTTCTTTTTGCCAGTGCAACCCAAATTATATTTTTAAAAATGAGGAGAGTAATTTCACATTGCAGCCACATGTTCATTTATGAGTGTCATTTTGACTAGTGATTGAAGCGTTTTTCACACTTTCAGAATCCAGAGTGTGTTGAACTGTGCGGTATACTAACTCAGTGGTTCTCAGCCTGAGATTCAGGACCTTCATGGGTTCTCCAGATCATGTAAGAAAAAAAGGTTTGACACCTTTCATAGATTCAGTGAGTCTGTTTTCACACCTTTACGTCAATATGTTAAAAAAGTCAAAATTTAAAATAACCACAAATTTTGGTTAAAGCCACGTGACAATTTTCTTTGGCTTAATAATAGCTGTACCTAAGTGCAAGTTCGGTGACTCCCTCAAGACTTAGAAAGTGCTTAAAACCATAGTGCCTTTGTACACTGATTTTGGAGAAGTGGGAGTGCAATTCCTAGAGTCGTGCGTGTGCGAAAAATTCGTAGAAGTCTGCTTTTGTCGAAGGTGCAGCGGTCTGATGCAACTTTCAAGTCATAGTATGACATTCTCGCAGGAATCCAAGTGAATTTGCGTGACCTTGGGCAAATATGGACTGCAGTGGACTGCAGCCGATATACTAGTACAGTATGTACAAGAAACTCGTACATGCCTCAGACCGAACTCGCCTAGCAGTCAGTGTACGGAGGCGTAAGGCTACAAGTTACTAAAATGGGTAAGTTTAGGGCTGGGGCTTGGGGTATTAAGATTACTTGTTAAACCCAAAGAAAATGTCCCACTTGGCTTCAACCAAAAATCGTGATGACTATATGTTTTGGCTTTTTGTTACATTTGACATTTCAAGATTATCTACATTTTTCTTGGAGACTGCAGATTGCATCAGACAAACACTATGAACCAATTTTCACCCAAATAAACACACTGACGATATATTTGGGCTGGTGTAACTGATTTTATGTTCTTTTATGTTAAAGAGATTAAACAAGCAAACAAGACATTTCATTTTTAGATCAATTACAAAAGAAACTGAGAAACAATAGAGTGCCGGACTTTTGGAAAAAAACAGTAATAAATCTAGCAATTTGATGAAGTTTGCTGTGTGTAAAATCTCTAGTGTCACCATGTTTGCCCCAGCACTTATAAAGCTCACACATATTTATTATTCTTTCCTGGACAGTCTGTGTTTTGACCACCGTGTCCCGCTCAGATGTCTGTCCCAAAGGCTTTTTGGCTTCCCCTTTAGCCTCGTAGCATCACACACTGAGGTATTTGTGGTTTCGTAACAAGACTAAAACCATCCAGCCAAGCAAAACAAAAAGAAAATGTAATCCAAATTCTGTCTGAAAACATGATTCAGGTATTTGCTGATTTTTCGTTTGAAAAGGCACAAGTATGAGGGTCATGTGTGGAGCTGCTTTTCTTTGATGCTATCGGAGCTGAGGGACCGAATGATCCGAAATGTGAGATCTGACTTAATGGATTTATGGTTGTGCAAGTTGGATTAGGAACGCAAAAATAAATAAAAGAAGGTAATGTTTTTCGAGCGAGTGGTAAAATAATAAATCTGTGGCTTTAATATGGTTTTAAAGATTTGTACTGGATTCTAGACAGATATATTTGTGTTTAAAGGGCAAAAGTTGTGAATGATTTTGTTGCTATATCAAGTTTCTGAACCTAAAATAATGCATGTATTAACTTAATACACAGCCTGATAATAATCTAAAGGAGTCATGTTGCAAGGGAATGTTTGAAACTGGATTCAAACTAAGTTGTTTGGACAATAAATAGTATAGTTATACAGTCGCACTATAAGACCCTTTTAGTAAGGTGTTATCTCAGTTTGAGAATTAAACTGGTATTGGACAATATTGGTATGTTATTTTATTATTTTTGCCATGTTGTAATGAAGGCTTTTATCTTCTTAATTTTTTGAGTGTGTCAGTTTTTTTAAGTCTGCAATATTGGGTGTCTGTAAACCAAATTATGGAAATTGGTATAGAAATGAAAAGATGCATCCTTAATTGAATGCAAACCTTTACTAAAGCAAAATGCAAATAAACAAGATGCAAATGACTTGTCTCTAGAACTCCTGAAGGGATTTGTCAAAAGGAAAGAACACAGAGATGAGTTAGTCTTAAGCTAAACAAACATATTTTGTCCAGTTGTCTTCAGTTAAATCAAACTTGTATCAGACGATAAAGTGCTGCTGGTGTTTACACGAGCTGAGTCTGATTGGGCCCTGCAGTCACTTTCAGATTAGTAAAAAATATTCATTAATGATCAAAACCAATTATTACTCTTCAGGGCAAAAGATGTTTCTGCAAATCAGCACCAGGTCCAAGGTGGCCATGAAATATTTAGAGCTTGGACTGGAATCAAAGTAAAACTGGGTTTAATAACACAAAGTGAATGGCGTGAGTTTAAATATATTAAGAACATAAGCAAACAATCAGTTATGGAATAAATAAAATACAATTACTAAATGACTGCCACATGTTGCACAGTCCAAAGAACAAGGACAATCTCTGTCACTATTAAAGACCCTAAAACTGCTCTTTACCTCAAACAGATCAAAATTACACATTCTCTCAATAGGGGTAATTAGTTAAATCTGTCAGCAATCTTTACAAAATATTCAATCAATCAATCAATCATCAATCAACAATCAATCGAACATCTCTTATTTACAAAAATTACAAAAATAAAGATTTGTACCCATTAAGCACCACGGTAAGTAAAGCTCTCTGTCACAACACTCTAGGTTTTCAGTTTTTGCTTTCAGTAGCTTCAGTAGGAAAATTAAAGACTTAACACTATACCAGCAGCATAAAAAATACAATGGTTAAGATACTTTTATTTAGATTTTAGGGTGCATACTTAAAAAAAAAAGAAATAAAGTTTAAAACAATTGTCTCTCATAGCTATTCAGCCTTAATGTGTTGTTGGACAGTATTGATAGTTTAATGCAGGGTCACACCCGTCGATCGCGATCTACTAGTAGATCTCCGAGGCAGTGGAAGTAGATCCAAAGCCCCCTACGCGCGATGTACACACTGGAATACACACGCGAATTACAAATGCAGATGCGGCAGCTGGATTTCTCCAGTGTTCGCTGGAGACAGTTAGTAAGTGAAGGTAAAAGTACAAATCCTTTCTCAATGCTAATTTTCGTAGTCAGCAGCTAGTTTCCTTGTCAAAAGTTAGGATGTAGTTAACTAGTCTGTTTTTAGGTGTAGGTAGTCTTCGAGCTGTGCTTAGCTAAAGTCGCGAGCTTACCCCGGATTTTGGCTCACACTGCCTCTTGTCAGAGGATGTATCGATAGCTAGACCCGGGCTCACACTGCCTCCAGATCCAGATCCGGATCCGTCTGGGTCTGGTTGTCACTCACACTCCATTGTGTTTTTTCCAACTCCTTAGTAATAACCTAGAACATACATAGATCAGCAATTGCCAATTTGTCAATCCATTGCAAATCATCGTAAGAATACACATTTTTAAGGCATTTCAGAATCAGAATCAGAATCAGAAAGAATTTTATTGCCATTGTCAGTGAACAAACAGGACTAGGAACTTGCTGCGGTGCTAATGTGCAACATATAACACAGAAAACACAAATAAAGATAAAGAATCGAAAGAAAAAATATCAAATATAGTAAAAATATTTAAGATATATAAAATCAAGTATAAGGGCATGCAAAAATAGGCCAATAAAATTAGGCAATAAAAATATACACATTAATCAGAACAATCAAAACAACAGTGCAATCTGTCAGTGCAAGAGGTAGGACAATACTAAGATATTAACATACTGAATAAATGAACGAATGAATAAAGTGAATAAAGTGACAGGTGATGATATGACTGTTTAAAGTGACAATGCAGGAGATCAACAGAGTCGCAGGTTATAGAGTGTTCATGAGTCCAACAGCAGAGGGAAAGAAACTGTTCTTGTGGCGTGAGGTTCTGGTCCGGATGGACCGTAGCCTCCTGCCCGAGGGGAGTGGCTCAAAAGTCTATGTCCAGGGTGAGAAGGGTCAGCTGCTATCCGGCCTGCACGCCCCCGAGTCCTGAGACGTACAGGTCCTGGAGAGATGGAAGGCTGCAGCCAATCACCTTCTCAGCAGAGCGCACAATGCGCTGCAGTCTGTGTCTGTCCCTGACTGTGGCTCCAGCGTACCACACGGTGATGGAGGAGGTGAGGATGGACTCAATGATGGCCGTGTAAAACTGCACCATCATCTGTGCCGGCAGCTTGGCTTTCTTCAGCTGCCGCAGGAAGTACATCCTCTGCTGGGCCTTTTTGATCAGGGAGCTGATAGACGGCTCCCACTTCAGGTCCTGTGTGATGGTGGTGCCGAGGAAGCGGATGGAGTCCACAGTGGTGATGGGAGAGTCTGTCAGGGCGAGGGGGGGTGAGGGGGCTGTGACTTTCCTGAAGTCCACAATCATCTCCACTGTCTTCTGAGCGTTGAGCTCCAGGTTGTTGCTGCTGCACCAGGACACCAGCCGGTCTACCTCCCTCCTGTAGACAGACTCATCACCGTCCGAGATGAGTCCGATGAGGGTGGTGTCGTCCGCAAACTTGATCAGTTTAACAGAGTCGTGGCTGGAGGTGCAGCAGTTGGTGTACAGGGAGAAGAGCAGGGGAGAAAGTACACAGCCCTGCGGAGATCCTGTGTTGATAGTCGAGTGGTGGAGACATTCTTCCCCAGCCGCACGCACTGCCTCCGGTCCGTCAGGAAGTCAGTGATCCACCTGCAGGTGGAGTCGGGCACGTTGAGCTGGGAGAGCTTGTCCTGGAGCAGAGCAGGGAGGATGGTGTTGAACGCAGAGCTGAAGTCCACAAACAGGATCCTAGCGTAGGTTCCCGGGGAGTCCAGGTGCTGCAGGATGAAGTGGAGGGCCAGGTTGATGGCGTCGTCTACAGACCTGTTGGCTCTGTAGGCGAACTGCAGAGGGTCCAGGAGGGGGGAGGTGAAGGACTTGAGGTGAGGGAGGACCAGGCGCTCAAATGACTTCATGACTACAGACGTCAGCGCCACCGGCCTGTAGTCATTAAGTCCAGTGATACGGGGCTTCTTGGGACAGGGACGATGGTGGACAGCTTGAAGCAGGCAGGAACATGGCAGGACTCCAGGGAGATGTTGAAATGTCCGTGAAGACTGGAGTCAGTTCCTCTGCGCAGTGTCTCAGGGTGGCGGGAGAGACACCGTCCGGGCCCGGAGCTTTCCGTGGGTTTGTTGTTGGGATTTAATGTTATACTCTTTAACATTTCAATCAATAGAGCAAAGAACCTAAGCAAGAGAACAAATAGCTTCCAGAATCAACACATATTCTTTAGCTCATTTTAAGACAAACCTTTAGCCTCACTGAAACAAATTTAGCCTCTACCTCTCACATAATTCCACAGGTGTTTAGTATGATGATGTCTGCCACCGTTTCTTTCTCATTCGTCACCGAGCGTTCATTCACAGTCCCACAGATGCCAACCAGATTGAGGCACATGCAGCTCTGCACATGGGTCGTAACGTGACTGAACCTCATCACAAATATGTAACACAAACGCCTGCCATATGCCACCAAACGTAAAACAGACTGAATGAGACGCACAAAGCCTGTTTACGCTGACGTCAATCATCCGACGTTCATTCACAAACTAACAAGAAAGATCCAGATAATTCTTGTTTGTGCAAGTCTGTGTACTGCTATTCTTTGTTTTGAAATGACTTGACTTGACACAAATCACAAAAGCTACAAAATTATAGATAAAAGTCTTCTGCATTGATCAAAATATTGTTTAATAAAGTTATTCTCAACCTGGGAGATCTTTCGAGCGTGAACAAGCATTCCTTGAAAAGAGGTTCAAACTGTGCAAATGTCAATGAATTGCCCTTTTACTGGCTCTATACCATTTTGGTTTTATAACTTTTATTAACCAAAAAAAAAAAGGATATTTATCAATGAATGGGATTGCTAGGATAAAAATCTGTAATTTAGACACTTTGATTATCATCAAATTCTTGGGTTGCTGCAAGTTTATGATTTGTTCCCCAAAATGATAAAACCCTCAAACTTCCAATATAAGGTTGTTTCCCTATAGCCCACAATCTGTTACTTTAACCAACAGGAAAGCAATTGATTTTACAAGAAAATTTATCTTGAGAATGCCCAACCTAGAGACGCACTGATCCACTCATTTCAGCTGCAATACCAATACTGTTAGTTTGATGTTAAAGGGACTATACTCGATTTTTTTTTGCAACAATATAACTTAAATTTCCCCCTAGCATTGATGTCCTGTTAAAGTATCTATTCAGGTGCAAATTAGTCCGCAAAGCCCTGTTTATGTTTAATAAAATTCCGTTTGTGTCAAATTTTTTCTGTTGTTGTTTTTAGCATTGTGGCTTACTGTTGTTAGCATGGAAACTCACCTCGCTGCTAACAGCTGAGAAAAACACATTAAAACACATAATGATGAACAATTCTGAAGCTCAGAATGCATTAGCTAAGTGAACAAATCATGTAGACTAAAGTAGGAAGCTTAAAATGAATTATTTCTGTTTGCTTACATTTTTAAGGATGCAAATATCAGGTACAGTCCCTTTAAGCATCGGCCAAAAGACAAGCTGATAAATAATCATATTACATCCAATAAAAGATGACACCAAAGGAACAGTCTGGAACAGTCTGAGCTTCATAAAACTGAAATGCTATATAATTAAGAACAATAGTCTGAAACTATGAAGAGCAGTGTCATTGGTCACAACATATACAGTATTTGGCTTTGCAGGTTTGCATCTGGTATGGATTCAATCTCGCTAAAATTTTCGCTAATCCCGATAATATTTTTGGTCGATATTCTGTCACTCCAGCATAAATGTGTGAAAATTTGTCTTCAGATTCATTGATTGAGGTTTAATAATCAGACAAATTTGAAATATTCATCAAATCGTTCACAAAGGTGCAGCAATCTTTCATTATACCCTCATTTTCCTGTTTAATAGAGCACTTTAAAATGCTTAATGTACTACTTCTGCTATATACTGTAAACTTGCCTTGTCCATGGAAGGTAAACATCGTCAATTTCATTTTTATTGTTAAATAGCTCTTTTTGTAACATTTTTTACTGTACGATTTACTCATACCTTGCATATATCCTGATCACATAAACAGCTTAGTAGCAAACATTTTGATTGTGCTCTTAGTCCAACTTTTAAAACACAAAAACACAAAATCCAACCTGTCAGATTTCAAAAGCTAACATTTGGGTTTAGATTGGAATATTATGTGTTCCAAAAAATAAGAAATGACTCAATTTATGCATCACATTCTTCGACAGCTGGCATTGTCATTACTGTTTTCCTCATGCTTTTGCAATTTCACATGATTGTAAAATAAGTCCGTATTTACATTTCTGTGGTGGAGTTTTGCTGCTGTTGAAAATGGTTTTGATAAATGCACGTTGGGTTTATTTGGATCGCGTTACCTCAACTTACAAATTGGACAGCGTGCATTACTAATCCGACACTGACTCACAAACCAGACTTGGCTTATTTTGTGGTCAAACTTTTGGTGGTAGATTTTTGAATGAAATATTTGAGGCTGTCCTTTCATTGCGTTTGTTTACTACCGGCACTGCCAAGCTCCAAAACTGCTCTACATCATTGACCACATAAACCAGCGGAGGTGAAAGAGGGCATTTTTATGGTCCAGTGCCACAGAAGAGCTAAAAACGTTGAGGAAAAGTCAAGGCATTTTCACTGGAATTCTTCACTTTTTACGACATTCCGCAGACAAGCTCCAATAAACTGTAACCATTGGGAAAAACAGTGCATTATTGTACAAGGGAAAGGCCAAGGGATGGATTTGATCATTATGCAATCAACAAGAGCTTTTTTTTTCCCCCCTTTTTTATTTTGGATCATAAAAATATAAACCGAGCTACACTAAAAGTCAGATTCAAAAGATGCTATTGATCCCCAGAGGCCTGTTTTTGTGTCGTCTGCACCTGTTTAAGTTTATCAGGCAATGGGAAGAGTAAAGTGAGAGGGGGGAAACTCATATGGACGTCAGCACAATGAAATGAAAGATCAAATGTCATTTGAATGTTTATGTAAAATAGTTCATGAGTGCAATAGGAATAGCCAATTGATTGAACTGGCTAGCACTCACAGCTTCACAATAAGAAAGTTTAGAGGGGGACCTGGGCTTTTCTATGTGGGGTTTGCATGTTTCTCCCTGTGTCTAGGTTGGTTTTCTCCATCAACCAAAACAAGCAGTATAGAAAAATTCTCCAGTATCACCATCAAGGGCGCACTCACACTAGGGCTTTGTAATCGTGCCGCGCTCAAACCCGGTTGCAGAAAATTCTCAGACTTGCGCCGGCCTGCACTCACACTTGCATAAACGATCCGTGCCACAGGCCGGTGACGTCATCCTCTAGCGCCGTTTGTTTACATGTCGCGGTGAAGAGTGGATCAAGCGCTGAGGTGCTAGTAGCGGCGAAA
This sequence comes from Mugilogobius chulae, assembly GCA_038363315.1. Classification (NCBI taxonomy): domain Eukaryota; kingdom Metazoa; phylum Chordata; class Actinopteri; order Gobiiformes; family Gobiidae; genus Mugilogobius; species Mugilogobius chulae. The sequence goes on along the minus strand of CM076401.1, from coordinate 24,014,687 downwards.
ATAAGTCCTGCAGGGCGTTATATCTTTGATATAATGAGGCAGACGAGAGTTTACCCGTGATACCGCTCCTTGCCATCTGGATTAATAATCACGTGGAGCAGCAAAAACAACAGGAGAAGAGAGACTTAACCACTTTTCGCTCTGGTCATGATGCTAACTCAAGGTAAGCGCATTTCCAGGATTTGGTGCGTGTTTCTTTCTTCTTGTGACAAATATCAGCGTCACAGTGGCTTGTATGCTAAAGTCGTGCGTGTGCGTGTTCATGAGTAACTGTGCCGAGCTCTGGCCACCACCTCCAACCGTGCCAGAGACACAACCGTGCCGAGTCTGAGCGGCGTTGCACACACTGCACAAAAGAACCGCGCTGTATGGGCCATCCAGGCCTGGCACGGTTCGGTTGTGCCAGTGTGAGTGCACCCTTGATTAAGCCTAGCAAGAATATTGAAGGTAGGAATGGGTATTGCCAAGAGCCTTCCAATGTATCCCAATACAGGGATCATGAAACAATACGCATTCCGATACATGTTTGTATTGATGCAACTCCCTGAATACGATACATAAAGATAGATTTTGCTGACCAAAATGAGAAAAAGTAGAAACAGTGGTACCACTTTATATTAACTACACCTTTATTGGCCTTAGTAAACCATAAAAAAGCATAAATAAAGCCTTAATTATTCATGAACGTATGAGAATTAATGAATGAAAAAGTTTATTATTGCTTTGTAACTACTTAACTAACGAGCTAAGGTTAGGATTCAGGTTTAGGGGTCAGGATTCGGAGTAATTAGCTAGTTACTAAGCATTAATAAGATTTTCATCTATTAATTAATCATTTGTTCATACTGAATTAAGTCTTTATTAAGGTGTTATTAGTGATTTATTAAGACTAATTATTCTGTAGTTATTCTATAGTGTTACCGAAAAAGCTATAGAAAAGTATTGTAAGCTAGCCTTATTTGTATAGCGCTCTTCACAAAGTCACAAAGCACTTCACGTAAGATGATTTACAGCAACTTGACAATGCTCCAGTCATGCACTCAATTATTTCACTGACAAATAAAAATGTACAGTTTGTTGAATTTTGTCATTCCTAAATTGTGATTGCAATTCAAGCTCTAGCTATAGTTGAACACTGTAACATGATTATTGTCCAAAACTACATCTTTTGTGGACACAACAAATATTATTCAATGCCATATAGTCAAACTGGGCAATCATAAAAATCCATGCTTGCCGCTTCCTCCTTGTCTCTAGGCTTTTACTCTGCCCAATAATAATTTTTTAATTTTTGATTTATTTTTCATAAATACCTTTAACAGCATGTCTCCTTTCCACAAATCTGAGCTGTAACTTGGCCTGGTTGTGTCATTTATGTGTCTCCATAAACATAAACACTCTTAATGACATTGTGTAATATTCCAAGTAAAACGGCTACATCTTAGACACAAACACATGTAGACAATGCATCAGAAAAGTTACACAGTTCACCTATAAATTGTGGAGTAGAATATGGTGGAGTTTACAACCACATCAGACATGGAAAGTGCTTTACATTCTTGTCTTACACATGTGCAAAAGATGAAGAGAAGATGAAGCAGTGGAAATGGCTTTTCAGACTTTTTATGGAGCTCCACATCTGGGCGTTTGATTGACAGGTGCAGACAGGGATCAGCGATACAAGTGGACTGTGGTTACTCGGTTCGGGCCGCGGTCGGGACAGGAATGAGGAGCGGAGGGTCTCTCAGCTGTGACAAATCCAGGCACCTCCGGAGTTCAAAAGGGTCGCACTCGTAAAGAGAAGAGGAGCGTGTTTTTCCACGTTTGGGAAGTGGAACCGAGCACATGTGGATCTGAGCAGGAAGTCAATGGTTTTGCTTTGAGGATGTCAACACCTCATCTAGAAAGTATATTTTTCTTTGCACATATCATAACTAGGACTTTATGGAGTGAACGACAATTTAAATAATTGGTTTTCTAATCAGCGCTTTTGTCAACATTTACAAACCAATCAACAGGTGAAAAAAAAGAGAGGCTTTTTAGAAATTGGTTCTTTCATTGATTTTATGAGTTGGTCAAATCCTACACAAGTTTATATTTGTTCTGTGTTTACTTAATATCGCAACCTGCAAGTTTTGGTAAGACGTTTGCATGTTTGGGTTTATTGACTTCTCATAGCTAGTCTTTTGCTTCTGTGTTATCATTCTCCTGCCCTTTCAGTCTAGACCGAGACATTTTTTGTTTTTGGTCGTTTTTCATCCAGGAAGTAGAGCATAAACGTGTGTCAGTAATTGTTGCCATTTTGATATGGTAAACTTACAAATTAAAAGCTACAATAGCATTTTGCACAAGGTCAAAGGAGATTTGACACAGTCTGCATATCCATATGACAGATTATCACATTATTCATATTTTGCCTTAGTTTGGAGTGATAGTCCTTGTTGTATTTGTATAGCTTTACAGAATCCCTCCACATATACTGTATCATCAAAAAGCACCAAAATGCAAAAAAGTGTTCAATCATACCATTGGCTGTATTTATGTGTTTTTGGTCCACATTTACAATGAAGTTGCTAAGTAACAGTTGTGGGTTTCCCTCTATATATGTCAATTTGCTGGACAAAACTACAAACGTAATAAAAATGTTGATAAAAATAAACAAATTATTTGATGAAATCTTAAATATTATGATGAATAATTTCCCTGTGTACTTTCTTTTGCAGCCATGAAACTTTAACTCAATTCCTAAAGAAGGCAGCACATTAGTCATGTCTGCTTTATACCGCCCGTTTTTATTTAATGTAATACATTTTTTTGTTTTAACACATAGGATGCCATCAGTCTTCAAGAGCAAGTTTGAAAGACAAGAACAAATCTTTTCATGCTAAACTAGTACTGCGGTTGTTTACTCAATTAATCACTTGATAAGTCTAAGTGAATTAGTGGAAGATGTATCAAATAATTGATTTAATCTGCCTTTGTAGATACAAATACAGTTTCCTTTTCACTTTTCGTTGTTTTTCTTTTGTCTTTTCCAGCACAGTTTGGGTAAAATACATGATCTGATCAGTTAGATGCTTTTTAGCTACAAAGTCCCTCTTTTAATCAAATATTGGGCCGATTGGACATGTCTTTAGTTGACCAGGAATTTTGTTCTCTAAAATTTAATGTTGATTTGAGCATTTAACATAATATTGCAAAAGTTCATACATTTCGAGTACATGTATTTTGGATATTTATACCTCTGTATTTATTCATGGCAGTTTACTACACCGCTCTCTATCTCTCACCCCTGTGACTCTCTCCATGGCCTTGTGCTGATATGGCTGGCAGAACGATGCATGGAAACATTTGGGGGAGGTACAGGGCAGCAGATTTGGGCGCTGTGGGGGATTTGGCTTGGTCCTGACTCTTTTGGGAGAGGTCTGTCCACCTGGCTGGCCTTGGCTGAGCTCCGGGTGAAGTGTAGATAAAGCCTGGGACCAGCCTGTGTGCTCTGTGGAGGTCTGGAGGTGCTCCTGCATGGGGAAAGTGAGCTTTAGAGTCCTTATCAGAGCTCAGATAAGACGAGACAGGAACGAGAGTCAGGGAGATATACAGGAGAAATATAATGGCCACATTGTTGTTAAAAGAATAGAACTTTCAAGTTACGGACGTCATCTGAGTTTCTAGTCTATGTCTGTAAAAAAATCTGTAAGGTTTTTACGAATTGTACTTACTGTAACTCGCCAAACTGACTCTCTCTTATGATTGCATATCTATGTCTATGTGTTTTCAGTTTTTGAATAATTGATTTTGTGGCTTATTTTACCTTCAGATTTTGAACTCAGTTCCCATTATTATTCACCACGGACCATGTTGCTTTTTTCTACAATTAAAAATCCGTGACTTATTGTCGTGGCAATGGAAGGCTGAGAACATAGGAAGGTTTATACAGAGCGCTGCAAAGGTTGGATGGAGGGACACTCGAAATGGATTAATAGAGAGACTACGCCAAAAAAAATGTGATCGAGTTTCTAATCGACTGACCCAACAGACTTGGGAGGAAGCCGGAGTACCCGGAGAACCCACAGTAACATGAGGAGAACATGCAAAATCCACCCAGAGAGAGCGTGATGTGTTGACTTGGCTCAACTTGGGAGCAAAGCCATGAACTCCTTATTGAGCATGCAGAGCTAACTACTCTTGTTATACTATATGTTTATTGCTCTATTAGTGACTATTTTAGGAAAAGCACTAACACATGGAGTCAGACAGGGGACAAACTCAAGAATAAACCATCATGCATGTGTACAGTATATGCAGTTCTAAATTGATTTCTTTTAAAATATAAAATTGAAACAGAAAATAACTTAAAACGATTCCTATTAAAAAGGTCAGCAGAGTCTTTATCAAAGTCCAGATAAGTCCAGAAAGGAAGCGATGACCACAGCACACAGAGAAAGAGTGAGAGAGGAAGGAAGAATAAAGGTCATCGAGCAGACTTCAGACTTGGGTTTTGGACCCAGAGAAAACATTTAATAAATAGTTGGAGCTAAAATAGCAGCAGCCATTGTTTACATGTATGTGATTTATAGGACAAGGCTGATTAGGTTATCTGCCCACGTCATAAAATATGTCACAAAATAGCCACGCAGACGCCTCACAGAAATGCAGCCGAAATATACTATAACCCCAGAAGCAAAGCAACATCATAAGTTAAGCCCATATACATTGCTGTTATCTTACGTTTTTATTTAGAGTGACAAAAGGCATTTTCACACTGTAAGAACTTTTTGTTGTTCCTGTAACCTTTCAGCCCCTAGCTCTTTTTCTGGCATGTTCTCACATAAGAAGGACCAGGAACCAAGAAGGCCAATGTGGGAACCAACTTAGCTCCTGCTCTGGGGCAAGCACTTTTCCCTCAGACCAAGAACTTTTCAGTGTTACATCGTTATTTGTTGACGCTCGTTGCACATGATGCACATCAACAATGCCAGTGGATTTAAAAGGTCCAATTTATAGGCTTGTCGGAAAGTTTTTTATCAAGATAGTGATGGTATTGGAGTTTACAAATGGCAGTAAGTAACTTTCATGAGTGAAAAAGCCTAATGAATTCCACTCAAAGTTTTAAAGATCACTTTCAGGTAGTCTACGTATTACTGAACAAAAAAAATTTGACCTTTTGTTCACTTTAAACCACTAGAATGATTGGACTGATCTCGATTGACTGTTCAAACTTAAAGAACTGTAAACTTGACTCTTCTTTCTAACATCAGATCGCACATGGTCCAGCTCCGGTTCTGTCACAGCAGTGTTATTAAAAATACACACTGTAAAATCTGTCACTACATGGGGGAGTCTATTTGGATTCTTTTCGTTGGACTTTCACTGGACAGCTGCTATTTGCTATTTTTTTTCCTTCACAGATAAACAATTATGGTGAGAGCATGTCTTGCAGATGTCGTGATCAAAGGCAGTGACAGAAACAGCACAGCAGGAGCACAGGGCTTTATGTCTTCTATATTGTCCCTCTAATTGCCATTTATATACGATTTTTGTACAGTGGCTATCAGGGCTCCCGCGGAGTCTTAAAAAGTCTTAAATTTTAAATGGAAATTTAAGTTCTTAAAAAGTCTTAATTTGTCAAATTATGTGTTTAGGTCTTAAATTTGAAGTGGCTTTTTTAAGACCTTGTATTTCGAGCAGATTGATAAAAGTTAAATGAAGAATGTGCGTGTTTGTGTCAGAAGTTACATTTGCTGTGATGTCCGTCGTGTAAATGAGTGTCAGATGGAGCGACAGCGCAGTACAGAGGTGCGTGGAGCAGAGCGCATGAGCTCACGGTTAGCTTAGCACGAATGGCCTCACAACTTTGGGACTAAACAAGAACTGTTCAACTTGGTCAAAGGCATGTTTCCCTGAGCGAGTGAGTTTTAAGGTAAGCTCACAGCGCTTTAATTCGGACTAAAAATGTCTGACTTTACCATCACTAGCGCTGCAGATGCTGCGTAATGAGCCGTGAGCTTCACTTCGTGCATTCCGTAAATTATCTTTATTTATATATTTTTTGCGATAGTTCATATACATGTGGTGAAAATATCAGCTTTTAAATCGCAGCGTGTACAAAAAACGTTTCACTTATTTTCGCGTTAGCTTAAAGTTGTTAGCTGCTGTGTTCCATTCCATCCATTTACGCGTGTGCGTAAATGTGGATGTAGCCTGGCTTAATGACGTGCGGCACGGAATCTACGAGGTGTCAGGCGGTGCTAGGACCAGTTTCAGGACATGTGGGACAGGATTCGGGTTTCGGGACACATTCGTGAATTTTGGGACGTCTGGTCACATAAAGCTGGCCACTGCAGATGAGTGCAGTGAAGTAGAGACAGGTGCAGCACCTGTCTGTGATCATGTGACACGTGAACAGGCATCTACAAATGTTATTTTTAGTCATAAATATTGAAATGGATGTAATTTTGTGAGCCAATAAATATATGACAAAACAAAAAATAATATAGTTGTATTATTTTTTATTTATTAGAAATTTATTTTTTGTCACAAAAAAAATGTTTTTAAACGTGCACGTGGTCTTAAATTTTGCTATGCGAGGTCTTAAAAAGGTCTTAAAAAGTCTTAAATTTTGTTGTAGAAGGTGTGCAGGAACCCTGGCTATGTGAGATTTTAGTATGTAACGTGCATAGCTTGAAATAATTAAACGAAGTACAATGGTCGGTGAAAACTATTACTTTTTGAACACTCGAGTCTCAGTTGCAAGACAACTCCAAATAACATGAATGAAACGATCAAAATACAACTTTTTGAGCTCATAAATCTTGATTTTGTAGTTTTGTCTAATCCTTTAAATGTCATAATTACAAACTTTACTAAGGGTCAGTTGCAGAATATTTGCAGAGCTGTCATAAATACTTCAAGAAGGAATCACTTTTTCCAAATAAATTCAATATTAGATCCAAATAACCCTTGAAACCATACTCAGTCATATTTTTACTTTAAAAAGAACTGACATTACTGAGAACCAACAGCCAAATTGGCAACACATCCTTCTTGAATTCCTCCCTAAAGGTACAAGCAGTGATTTTGTGCTCAGTCATTGGGCTGGTCAGACTTGGTATTTCCCCAGCATAACCATGTATGCTCTCCATTAGAAACTATGCAATCAATAAGGTATGAGCTCTTTTCTTCATCATCACGACGTTACAGTAAGTAGATCTGACGCGGAGTTTGGAGCCAGCCCGGCAGCACCTAGCATACGGCCCTGTCCACATCCAGGCCTGCTATAAATCATCGTATTAGCGCTTGTCATAAGGTTAGCATCACATTCTCATACCGTTTATCCCTTTTTTCTGTTTGACACGTGGAATCGGAGCCAGACACTGCTGCCAGATGAGAAGAAGATAGAGGACATGCAAGCTTTCTGCAACAAAGAATATAATATACTTCTTTTGGCATGTGTAAGAAAGGTAGAAAGATTAAGTAATAGATTTAAATATTGTATTGTACGTAGCATGCGATATTCAATAAGCATAGTAGAAAATTCACACTAAAATGACAAAATTGATGTAAATATGACAAAAAGACAGTGAGAGTGAAGAAAGACCAGTGAAGACATCACATCTACTGTAGTAAACTCAATGAAACATCCTTGTTCTAAAATATTAAAAAGCAACTGGAATGCTGCAAGAGTGTATTCAGATGTACTATACTGTATATTACGAAATACTTATCCCAAATACCAAAGTAACATTGCAAAGCAAAAAGGTTTATAAAAAGTGAACACGTTTTGACCTGCTGGACCATCATCAGGGCAAGTTAGAGAAACAATATGGCTGCCGGGGTTCTGTTGAAATATTTAATGAAAAATATTCACTTCCACCACTGCATTGTCCTCATCTTTTGTGTTGCAGCTGCCAAAATAACGATTTTGCGAGTCGCAATCCCAAACTCAAAATGTAGGCTATAAGTGATTGTGTAAGCTTTAGTCTCATATTTTATTTTATTCTGAAGCTATAGGCTTAGATAAATTCATTTGGTAGACCAGCGAATAGGAATCTGTATTTATTACTACGATAAACTGTGTCAAACCTCATCGAAGATATCAGTGCTACATTTTTCACAACATCTGTGGGCCCCAGACATTATTTTGCAACCTCCAGGTTGAGAATTACTGAAATAATGTTATTCTTGTTATGTTTTAATGATAAAAAATTAGGTTGAATTTGATCTAAGAATATGATTTTATCAATAAATTAATTTGTTTACCACATGTGCACATGCACTGAGACAGAGAGAGTCTTGTCCAAGAACAAACAACAATCGGCGCTAGTGTCCCATTATGGAACCTGGTGTTCCAGACAATCAGGCATGGCCAAAATAAAGCCCTATTGAAATTTGAAAGAGAACCATGGGAGTCACTATCAAATCAAATCAAACTTTATTTATATAGCACTTTTCATACAAACCATGAATCACAAAGTGATTTACAGTGAATTAAAAACAACCCCATATGCCTGCCCCCCATGGATGGGAGCTGATGGCTGTTGCAGAGGGTGATATCCCTGCTTCATTTTAGTGTCTATAAAACACTAAAAAGTGAACAAAAAACATGTATGTGAAACTAGAGGAAGGGTTTGTGAGTTAGAAATATCAAATCCATTAAAAAAAAAAATTTGGGAATGTGTTTTGCTTTTATATTTAATTCATAAAAAATGTTCTGCCAAGGCTTTTATCTCGTCTGATAAAAATACATTTCGCACATTTTGGACTGTATCTTTGTAACAAATCTGAAAAAGGTGGAACATTTTGTCTTATGCATATAAATGAGCTATAGTTATTGCTTTGTTAAAAAGTTCTTTTAGTAAGATATTGTGCATCTGCAACTATGTCCAAACAAAGAAAAAGTCTTTCTATTGTGCAAAGCAATGTTAAAATGCAAACAAAGAACTCATACACGCCATAGTTTTTACTTTTTTTCCTCCTCTGAAATGAAATCCATCGTCTCGTCTGCTGCAAATTGCTTAATTACAGAAAAGCCCCTGAAGCCAATTTTACAGTCGAGGAATCCTTCTGTGGGTTTCCCTTTTTCCTTTAAAGCCTGAGTTGGTAATGATTTCCTACGGCCATTTTAGTTCTTGTTTTTCCTGAATAACTTCTCCGTGCCCTCTCCAAAGCAGAAACACTTCATACATAAATAATTGTAGGTAAATAGAAATGGAAGTACTTCAAAAAAAGTTCTGCCTTTTCTGCCGGGTTTAACTGGGAAATAGTGAAATAAAAACGTCTTATTTAGTGAACTAATTCTCATTCATATTACTTCAAAAAGCTTTATGTCCAATCTGTGCTATTTCCACACATATGTATGTCTTGCTCAAGGTAACAACAACTGCTGATGTTAGGTAAATGAGTGAACCTTAAAGCCACTGCTCAGCCAATGAGAAGTTATTTACCTTGGACAAGGCTTATTTGTGACCTGTGTTTTTGGTGTAATGGTCTAAAAGTGGATGATGAATATGTCTATTTTGTAATCTGGTTCGATCAGAATTTTTTCCACAAGACCGGTCCACATTTAGTCCTGACTCTGGCACCAGCAGGAGAACGGTCCATGTTTAGTTCTGACTCTGACACCAGCAGAAGTCCAAGATGGTTCATTAGGGACTAACATCTAAGAAATATACTTTTGTGCTAGGTGCTATTGAGAGACTTAAACACTAGCAATGCTAATTTAATGTCAATTTTCTGAGCCACTGGAAACAGGGCTAATGTGATTGTACTTTCTGTTTCTTGATTAAAGTCAGATTGCAGCATCTGAAAATGTGTAGAATTGTAAAATGTCTCACGACTATTATTAAAATGATCTGTCAGCTGAGTTTAATCCAATAACAGTCATTTGATATTCTGTGATTTTAAAACAATGTAACTTTTAAGTAAACTAATGGAGCAGCATTATTTCTATGCTTGATACTTTGTTAATGTTTTTGCTTTACAGGCTTGTTGAAGCCTCTCAAAAACACTGCACTGTCGTCATTATTGGTGGTGGTCAGTGACTTAAAGCTATTCTTTTGGGCAGACAGGCAGAAGCAAGACTGCCACTCTGAGTATTTATTCATTCACATTCACACTACTTGGGCAATGTCAAGTGTTTTGCACAAGACACCATGACACAGTAAATATACTGTGTCTGCACCAAAGTTTTGTACTTAAATACATCACTAAGACATCTTGAGCACTCAAATCTTGCTACAGTCCAAATAAGTGTTTTACCACCCAAAATAAACTCCAAAAGAAATGCATGTTATATTCATTGATACAAAATAAGTGATACTAACTACTGTTAAACTAGGCTAAAAATATAACAATAATGTATAGTGCTGTAGTCCTTAGTCGTTTAGTCGATTATCGGTCGATAGTCTTAGTCGACCAAAATTTTTTTTTAGTCGACCAATTATTTTAATTAGATTATAAGATTTATGAAATTCATTGGACCAAAATGTTGGTCTATTCTCCTTCTTGGAAATAAATACACAGTTTCCTATAAATTTTCTGTATAAATTGTTGTCATTGCCTTTTTGTTGTTTTTTTAAGCAGCTTGGTCGAATCAATATACTTTTAGTCAATTAATCGGTCGATGAGACATGTCTTTAGTCGACCAAGAATTTCTTTGGTCGTCTTCAGCCCTATGACATTGTCTCTGTATTGGAGACAGAAGAATCAACACTTCATAAAACACCTTTTCCCAACCACTTTGTCATCTCCATTGCTTTGAGTCTATCCACGTCCAGTCTTCCTTGAAAGCCCTTTTGATGTTCTGCTGTTATACGATGCTAAACCACCACACAAAAGAGGACTAAGACTTGACTAGACTGCTTTATCTAATCTTATCTCCTCTCAGACCACTGTTGGGGGAATGAGCTCCTTGTCTAGTCTTTTATAATGCCGCGGCTAAACTTCACCAGAGCTGCGAGCTATCAGTAAATCATGTGTTTGGGTTTGTACAGGCAACTTTGAACTTTGAACACTTTGAGGATTCTCACTATGACAGATTTGCTTTTACTTCATGTGTAGAAAAAAAAAAACTTTAAGCTGAGATAGTTCATCTAAGGTTTTTCTAACTAAAACTTGTCATTTGCATTCCTTTTTTTCTGAATTTTCGCTTGACATATTATGAAAGTGATTTAGGTTTTTCATATCTCAGGGAATCTTTTTGAATGCTTTTCCCATCAGTGGGTCTTAGTACATCTTGGCTTCTTCTTTACACTGATAATCACAGTCTTTTTAGTGTTGTATTCCACTTTTAGGTGCCTGGCCGTTAAACTTATTCACATTTTGGAGTAGATCTGTCTGATTTTTTCATATGTCCACGACGAACTTGAGTCAGAAGTTACTTTAACTTATGCAGTACAGTACTTATAATTGACAATAGCACAAGTCTGGTCTCATAGCAAGTTATCTTCAACTTTTTAAATATGCTCTATCGATTTGCTTTGTTTAGCGTTTAGCCTTGGTTTAGTATTTTTTTGTTCTATTCACTTAGTAGAGTCTGCTCCAGCAGATGTTCTTTTATTGACTACATGCTCATGTCAGACAGCTAATTACGCAAAAAAACAAAGCTTCATAAAAAAAATAATAATAGTAAATATACTGACAGACAAATGTCAAAATGGTCCTACATAAGCTTGACTTAAAAAAAAAATCTGATTAAAATTCAGTGAATGAAAGGCCAAGAGCCATCAGTGATCGTCTCAAGGAAAAGACTTCACAAATATTCTATTATTGATTTTTTTTCAAATGAAGCTGCTGTAAGTTCTCTTTGCGTATCCTAAGACTGCTCATTCAAGGTACATTTCATAATGAAAATAGCACACATCTGGTCCCCTTCTATAGACAGTTATCGAGAGACCCTGTCAACTCTTAAGAAGCTAGACCTAAAAAACAAATGGCTTATATGGAGTTCTTTCTGTGTCTGTGTTTAGTTTTTCTAAATGCTTCGGCTTCTACCACTAAAACATGTACAATGAACTCTTCTTTTCATTTGAGAACCGGTTCCATCCATCGGACTGTCCTTCCTTGTCCTTCCGATTTCTCTTGTGCGCTTTGAGGCAGTGTAGCCTACCTTTAATTGACGTGTCAACTTTGCCTACACTGCACTCTTTACTTTCAAGTTTTAGCTCTGGTAAAGACTACAACCCGCTGCACCTCACACCAAGTCTGTGGAGATAGTAGCACGTTTTCACCTGGCAAAGGACAGACAAAACATCGACAGTGACCATATCACTAGGTTGTCGTCCCTTAGTCGTTCAGTCGATTAATCGTCGATAATCTTGGTCAACCAAAATTTGTGTTGGCTAACTAATTATTTTATTGAAATAATATCCTAAGACTGAATAATGAATCGAATCTGAATTTTTAAATAAAAATACAGTGGCTTTTTTCATGTACAAATAGTGCATGAACATAGTTGTATTTTTTGCATGTTCTTTGCATGCTTTTACATCATAGTTTGGGACAAACAAGTTTTCCATCAAAAAGATATATTTTTAATTCAGAGCTTTTGCTGCACCCCCTTTTTAGTCGAATAATTGGTCAATGGAACATGTCTTTTGTTGCCGAACAATTTCTTTGGTCGATTACAGCCCTACGTAATATCACTGTGTAGGTAAGACACGTTCACATGTGAATGTTTGTTGGGCAAATGTGATGAGCAGAAAGATAAATAAGCATAAGCTCTCACTGTCTCTGTATTAGAACAGTTTGGCCCTTGTCCAAACTGTCTGCTTCACACTGTGCAACTTATTTGAGACATGTATCAGACAATGTATCTTTTCTGGTGCAAAACTGATTTAAAGTTATTTTATTAAATTGCATTAAGTAAGATACAGTGGATAGTTGTGTATCATCCTGGTCACTGAGCATTGCTCCTCTGCTCCTGTCTGCTCGTCTGTCTGCACTTGTGTCTGTGTAAACCATCACAGCAGCAGGATAAAGTCTGATTGTAACTGAAAACGTGCAGGAGACAGACTATGTGCCGTGCAGGGAAATGATCTATGAACTGACATCTTTGGGCCGTTGTGTTCTCAGACGGGCCATGTCCAAAGCTAACTTGTCTACCCACCCAAAAACCCTCAAATATTTTCCCAACAGGAGATTTCAACATGAATTCTGATACATGAGTCTAATATTGTTTATAGTTTCTGCAATTTATACTTCTGATCTAGATTTCATTGAGTTATAGTTATGAATAAACCATCTGCTGAATGAATAGAGCTTGAATTACGATGACGTATTTTAAAGCACAAGAATGATGTTGAACAAACTGATAAAATACAAGTTATGCATCTCCTTGACGATGTGCATATGGAGCTACCAAGTCAAGGTAAAGTCAGATCTGTGGAGTGTTGCTCATTCACTGCAAAAAAGCATGTTTGTCAATATATCTCTGATTAATGAAACTACAGACTAGGCTAGGGAACATTCTAGGCCTGTCATTCTCAGTCTTTTTTTTCCTCAAGACCTGATACATTCACAATGGTCTTGTCTTGGATATAATTAGTGAGGCTAGGACAGATATAACAACACAATACAGCCTTGCCTTATTACTTACATTTGCTTTGTTTACTATGTTCTCAATGACTATGTGATAGACTATAAAATCAAAATAAAATTTATTTTAAAAGATCTTCTGGGGCCCAGTAGCAGATGGTCTGCGGCTTGATTTTGGGCCTTGACTTGACATGGGGGGCCCCGTTCTACACAAAGCAATAACATCACCATGTAGGCATGAAGAGGTCACTACCAGAAAAGTTGCTTAGTACAACTTTACTTTGATACGATGTTTTAATAGCATTGTATACTGTTCTGAAAAATAAAATATATTGAAATAGAAACCAGGCAAATTTACAGAATTCTGGTCAAAAAATTGAAAATAGACTCTTTAATGATCTCTTTACACAAGCAAAAAGTGACATCACACAAGACTGTCTTGACTACAGCATGTACAGTTGCACAATTGGTGCAACTGTTAGACCAATCATACTGCTCCTTGCTTTAGACAGTATTTTCTGTATGTAAATTCCACTCCTAAATGAGGCACACGGAGGACAGCAGGGCAAACAGGCTGTGCAACAAGAGAGAGCACTGCATAGATTTGGAAAGGGATGGCTTCAACATGAAAATAGCCATGTTGTTAGTCTGTGTGTGGTAAAATCATGCAAAATCAGACAACAAAAAAACAAGTTACTCTGTTCATTTGTAGAATATTTAAAAAGCCTTCATTCAGTCAAGACAAAAAATATAATCAAAATTCCGCTAACACAAGCTTCATCAGGGTTTTTTCCTTTGTTTTCTAGTGTGTGAGTTTACATTTTCCTACAACAAGATACGAAGTCTTGCTAATTTTACAACTTCGCATAACCCTTTTGGTCCTCTCATCAAGTGAATTCAAGCTTAAACCAAGCCTTTTAGAATCACTCACTCTCTGCTTTAGTCTTTCAAGTTCTGTCCTGTTTTCCGCTCGCTAATCTTACATTTAAATTTTGTCTAGCTGATTCCTGCTGATCATGTCTGTAACCAAAATAAAACTAACAAGAATTTGGCTACTTCATCTTCCATCCAGTGCGTCCCTTTGTGTATTTGGGTTTCTTTGTTGTGTTTTTCCGTAGCGTGATGCATCTCAGCTGGTCTCTTACACCATTAGAATCTCATTCATGTGTCCATAGGGAAAAAAGGCCATTATGGTTCACAGAGATCATCAGTCCTGCCACTACGGAGCCTCTCACACATCATCAAGACAAGAAAAGACTTTGAAGATTGTAGTGACTTTTGAATATGACAAAAACAGACAAATATTAAGCTATTTACATTTTTGTATTAGATTTTTTTGGTATAATTGTGAGTTATACAGCATATTTATCATTTTTTATTTTATTTTATGGCACTATTAACCATCACTTTTCAGATGTAGTCCATATATAGAATGCATTATACAGCTGTTGTATGAGAGAAGTACAGTTCTCAGTCAGTTGTCAGTTCAAAGCAGAAGAGCTGGTTGTAAATGGAGACGGATTAAGTGTCTTCCGCTCAGTGTTGTGGCTGCTCCTCATCAGTGACGCTTCACACTGGCCTCTATACATCCGCCTCATCTTCAGAGCAGAGCTGTGTAAGAAATTCCACTCTGAGCTGGTTTTACATGATTTATAGATTTTTTTTCTTCCAAACGGGATCTTTGATGATATGGGTTAACCATCTTTTACATGAAATAGGGTTTAAAAACAGGATAATGTTTTACGCTTCTAAAAAATAAAAAAATAATTGAAAATCCCATGTTACATCCTAATACCTCTTTCATACAAAGAAGTAGTTTTCTGAAAAATTGAGTCTCTCCTGTTTCACCACCTATTCCCACCTGTTTCAACATTCTTAACCAATGACTAAATTGGCAGTCTTGTGGAGTCTTCAAAGATGACTATTGTTGTTATTTTACTCTCTACAAAAATAAATTGATTTTAAATTGACGCATGCATATTTCATTTGATACATGTCTCCTAGCCGCAACTATAAAATAATCCACTTTTTGTTAAAATAATCCACAGTAAATTATTACTATGATGAGGTAGAACTGATAAGTTTTGACCAAGAAGCCAATGGATCTGTTTCTAATATTAAGCCATTTTGGATCAGTATTATACTTTGAAAAAGATCGAATGTAAAATGATGATAATGTATAGTTCCTATGTTCAGTACAGTATCACAAGAAAGCGTATAGTATATACCACGACACATAAATAACTTATGATGAGCCCAACTTCACGGCTTTGCGTATATATGTTACTACGTAAATATTGCTCAATATGAAAAAGCATAAAATAGACACCAAATTCATATCGTGAAATACACATAAGTTTTAATTTAAATGGGGACATTTTCTTAGGTTTAACAAGTTTTGGCTTTAAAGTTACTAAAATTAGTAAGTTTAGTGCTGGGCTTGAGGTAGGTTAAGATTAGGATAGAGATTTCATTAATAATCATAATAACACATCTTCACAACAAAATAAACTGGGGCTGTAATGCGTTTCGTATTTACGCCAAAAAGGCGTGAAGTAGTGCTATTCATATGCTCTTCACATGACCTGTTATGTCGAGGTATATATACACTTTCTTGTGAGATCGGGTTGATATTTTTTAGTTAAATGCATGCACAAGCAAAGTTTTTGTAGCTTGTTAAGTAATTCAGTGCTCAAAATTTGCATAATTTGTTTATTATTACTCTAATAATTGTTTTATTATTTGCAGACTTTTTTGTTTTCAATGACTTGTGTTTGTTTATGTTACAGTATGTTCTCAATGAGTTAACTTTTTTTTTTTTAATTCAAGTCTAAATGTTTACTCTTGTAATTTCCAACCAATCTTGCAGTATTTTTTCCCCATTGCTATGAGAAACTCATGACTGCACAAGTAAAAATACAGAATCTTCTACAAACACAACATCTTCATCACAGCTCTTTCTAAAGACCTTCACATGCTGGTTTACATTATTTTCTCTTTAAGCTAAAATGAGATCTTTCACTGAATGAAACTAGAATCATATTAAACCCAATGGCAGTTTCTCTCATTCTTCAGCCTGTTCTTTCCATGATCTGGAGGGTGTTTCTGCAGGGTGGCCTGGGCGTGGTGCTGCTGGATTGTCTCTGCACAGTAAGTTTAATGGGGCTCATAATATACGGAATGCAGTTTTAGAGCTCGAAATGAAGTCCATCCAACAAATTTCTTCCCCTCACCTATCAAACTGCCGACCGTCAAATACCAAACGTTCATTTTTCTATGACAAACAGAAGTTGCAATCATTTGAAAATTGTAAAACTTATCTTAAGGGTCGTAATATTCTATATGAGCATGTGACACTCAGTTTCCAGACCACTCCTTTTTTACAGTGGTCTGTGTCTTGTTTGGCATCATGCTTATATATGTGATGCATCACTTTATTCCTCTTGTGTGTGTATTTTGAATTCACTCATGTCTGTTTACTTACATTTATGGGAGACTGGTCACATGATCTTTTACACGTGACCAGGTCATGTGATTTGTTACTACAAATTAAGAGTGCTACACACCTGTGAATGTTACATGCCCTGAAGAAGACATTAGTCGAAACGCGTTGGCGTTGAACTAATAAATATCAGCATACACATCGGAGTGCCTCAGATCTCCTTTTTGCTACTCTAGAAGTTGCAATCATTCAACACTAACATTGTGTAGGGAAATGGAAAACTAATATGCTTTGTTATAGATAACTTAAAATCATCTGCATATAATTTAAAAGACATTTTGTATTCACCTTCTCCAATGAAAAGTCCTGTAGTTCGAATTGGTCAAAAGGAAGCGAAAATGCTGATTGTTTGGACTTGACAGATTTGATTAATAATTGCTGACAAAAGGCAATGTTGCATCAATCGAACCACTTACAGCGCATGCCTTTTTCAGTGTTTTTTTTTTTTTCAATATGTGACAACAAACAGCACAGATGGTTTGATTAAATGTAAATACATAGGCTATATACATATATAGATTAACACAATCTATTCTTGTGTGCTGTGACTCATCTACATCCGACATTAGAGCGTTTTGTTTCCTAAAGGGTCTTTCACACCAAGCCGACTTTGGCAAGGCAGCTCACGTGTGATTAGTGTGAATGAGGCTGTTGTGGGTCAGAGGAGTGCGGAGAAAGTCATAGAGGCGGGTTTTTGAAGACTTTCTTGTAGAGTCTGCGCCGCCAGTTGCCGCATATGAAGCTGTTTGATTGGTCCGTGGCTTCTAGTAAACCAGCGAATCAGTGTACGGGGAAATCGTGCGGGAAACTGAAAATGACGCATACGAAAAAACAGTATTTAGCTGAGCATGGACGTAGGTACGGAAGAGAAAGGCTCTTTGGACCAAGGAAAACAAAGACGGAGGAGTTGTAGCAACTGCAATACAAAGTCTGGACTGTGGCGGGAAATAGAACTTGAGCATAATCCATTAGGTAAGATTAGAAACATCTGATCTCTGTAAGAGTTTGACAACTACGTTTTGTCATTTTTGTCAAGCATTACATCACGCACATTTGTTCTGCGACTGTTGGCCGTTGGGATCGTTCTTTTACTTTGGTGCGCCCCAAAGAGACTGCGTAGCTCCTCCGACAGCGACTGGGGGTTGTGTTGGTGTGAAAGACCCTTTAATCCTTGGATCTTCACTTATGTTGTTAATCCAACACACGCTCTTGTTAGCACACCAACAAGAACTCAGTTTTGCTCCTGAAAGTTGTGAGAAGCACTTTTAGGTACATCACAAATTACTAAGCTCAGAATAACTGTGTGACTACTGTGCAAAGTTTGAAAATTATTTTGGCCTTTTTTTCTCAAAACACATGACTAAAATCATCTGACATTGACACACTTCTAACCCTTTGGAGCACAAATAATTGGCTGGACTCTTTGTGAAGCTAAGGGTCTGTAATTTTAACCTCTGATGACTCTGACAATCATAAGTGATCATAATATTTACAAGCTCTGCGCAGAAGAAAACAGAATTTGGTACTACTTCATAAAAACTACACAATAATTTGTCTAGTAAAGCATAAATAAAGCCTTAACTGTTCGTGAACAAATGATCATGTTGAATGAAAAAGCATATTAACCCTTGTGTCCCGTTGGGGAGTTTTACTCCATTTTTTGGCACTTTTCATTTTTAAAGTGTCCACCATTGCTACAGTTATGGAGATATTTCAATGATTTCTTGTTACAAACCTTACATCGAGTCATATTTTCAAAAAATTAACTTGCAGTTTTGCCAAACCCAGAGTCTTGTCACTTACACATGAGCTGTCCTTATGTTCTGTTAGCGCCCTTTTACTCCACTTTTTTGACGGCTGTGAAATTATAGTAAAATGTTTATTTTTCAAACTTTTTTTGCTTAAATCCTTTAATCCACTTCTGTTCTGACTAAAAATACCAAATTTGAAAAAAATCCTCAGTGTTTTAATATTTTTACAGACTTATAAAAAAGTTGATTTTCAGAGGTGAAAATGTGACACAAAATGGCCATTTTTCAACTAAAATGAAAATATAATCTGGATTTTTTTGGACCTTTAATTACAGCCTTGGACATGTTAAAAATGAGTCCTGACTTTGACTTTGATGTATTTGTAGTTTTTGTGCAGAAGCAGTTAACAGTATTTTCTTCCTCTTGTTCTGTTAGTGCCATTTTTTCCCCCATTGACTTCCATTAGAAACACGTTTTTTTATTGCTCTGAAAATCCACTATAAAAGTGTGATTTTCCAAACTTTTATGTTTGTTCCTTTTCAGAAGAAGTGAAATAAGTCATTTTTAGACTTGGTGATGAAATGTGTGAATTTCCCATTGAAACAGGCTTGTGAATAGAAAGGCACAGTTTCCCCATGTAAACCTATGGAGCCACCCGGAGACAGGACATGTTTGGATTTAGGAGACTCCTGGGGGCGTGGCCTCACCTGGGGCGAGGCGTAGGTGTGTGGGGGGGCACTGGGGGGTGTTGGGAGTATTTGCGTGAATTTTGAACAATATGCATATTTGAATGTAGTGCCCTTATTACAATAGGATAAGCTGTCTTTGAACAGCTCTATTCTATACACCATTATATGCACAAACACCAAACTTCACACACATACTCCCCAACACCCCCCGGTGCCCCCCCACACACCTCCACCCCGCCCCAGGTGAGGCCACGCCCCCAGGAGTCTCCTAAACACAAACATGTTTAATCTATACATGGAGGCCCATGCTGTCCTATCTGTCCCATAGGTTTGAATGGGGAAACTGTGTCTTACTTTTCACAGGCCTGTTTCAATGGAAAATACACACATTTCATCACCAAGTCTAAAAATGACTTATTTCACTTCTTCTGAAAAGGAACAAACCTAAAAGTTTGGAAAATCACACTTTTATAGTGGATTTTCAGAGCAGTAAAAAAAAGTGTTTATAATGGAAGTCAATGGGGGAAAAAATGGCGCTAACAGAACAAGAGGAAGAAAATACTGTTAACTGCTTCTGCACAAAAACTACAAAATCACCAAAGTCAAAGTCGGGACTCATTTTTAACATGTCCAAGACTGTAATAAAAGGTCCAAAAAAATTCAGATTATATTTTCATTTTATATGAAAAATGGGCATTTTTGTGTCAGATTTTCACCTCCTCTGAAAATCAACTTTTTTATAAGTCTGTAAAAATATTAAAACACTGAGGATTTTTTTCAAATTTGGTATTTTAGTCAGAACAGAAGTGGATTAACAGATTTAAGCAAAAAAAGTTTGAAAAAAATATATTTTACTTTAATTTTACAGCCGTCAAAAAAAGTGGAGTAAAAGGGCGCTAACAGGAGATTAGGAACTTTTTTCTAACGGGACACAAGGGTTAAGGCTTAGTAACTTGATTCATTAATGAAAGAGCTAAGCTTAGGATTTAAGGTTGTGGGATAGGGCTTTAACTAAGTCCTAATAAGCTTTTTCATCTCATAATCAATTATTTGTTTGTGATTAATTAAGTGTTTATTAAGATTTTAAGCAGCACCTCTTACTGCTATGTCCAAAAATGCCAAAAAGTTCCAGGCACCTGCAATTGTTTCCTACTAAATCAACAGAGACTCCATTTAACTGTTTTTCTTGGTTAGAAAAAGCTGAAATATTATAAGTTACCAAGTTTTAAGTTTGCCATAAAGTCCTATGTGTATGAAGGTTTTTCCTTGACTTGATAAACTTCTGTTTACTGCTCAGATTAAATCTGGCGTTATGTAAGGGATGAATACTGGCTCTCAGGTGGATTCCAGTTAAGGAATGTGAACTCAAATATTGCTTTTTCCTGTGGTTGATTCGGCCAACAAGTGCTAACAAACCACACTTCATTTCCACTGCACTTGCACCGCAGCTGCCAATGGTCAGAATTTGTTTAAAAAAAAAAAAAATCTCATCTCATTGCAATACAACTTGGTTTAATTTAAAATATATTCATGCAATGTGAAAGTCATTCAGTCAGTTCAAAATTTGTAGATGTACTTTTCCAGATGCATTTGTAAACTGAAAAAGAATAATTTATGTTTCTTAAAGATTTGCAGCATTCCTCTCAATAGAGATGAAAAACTGAGATTGACAATTTGACAAAGAATAATGTTGGATATCTTGGCTCTAAATGACTCCATTGGTGGTGGTCAGCCCAAACAGAAACTGACTACGACTCTTCTATTTGAAATTGAAATGTTGTGGTGATGTGGGAAAGAGGCCACGGGATTCTTCAGCGATGCACAAGGAACAAATCTTTCCAAAACGGTTGATGTGGACATGACTTTGGACATGAATGAGTGCTTGTGAAAACAATGGGATCAAAGTAGAGTCTCTAGAACAGATGAAAGCTGGAGCAGTCATTTTCAGACATTAACCACGTGATGACCACTAAAGATGCACCACTGTTATTGTTTTCTAATGGAAAGTTAGAAACCTGGTCTGATATAATTCTGTTAAAAAATCCTTTATCATTATCTTTAATGCACATTTTGTAAGAAGAACTCCCTTATGTCTTTCTGAAAAAACTAAATTTGCAGATGCCTTTTGCTCAGGGATGTCGTTTGTTACTATTAGAAGTACATTTCTTTGTACATTGGAGAGTGTCCAGTTTGTCATGGTGGTTTTATCAAACCTGGACCTGGAAGGAGTTTGAAACTGGCCAGTGAATTGTGCAATGTCAGTTCTATTTTCCTAACCTAATCATGTCAAATTATCAGTTATTGGTTGTGGTTTTAGGATGGAGATCTTCATAGACTTGTTGTTTGCCAGTAAGAGCATGTGCTTTAGAGTGGAATCCAGAATTTGGACAAAGATATTCAATTTTCTTTTTCTGGTAGATGGCACAGAAGTCTGTATAGTTTACCTTCATGAAATCCTTACTAAAAGTCCTATTTATTTAGTTTTTGAAAAGACTACACAGTTGAATCAAAAATGGAAATTTGTCAATAAGAGGAACAAATATTTTTCCCAAGATTTCTCAGTCTTACTCTCACCTGTAGTCATGAGATCTATAAATGACACAAAGGAATTTCCTCAGAAGGGTGGCTGGGTGCTCCCTCAGAGCAGAGCACCGGATGGTCGAAACCTCTTTGAGAACGCATTCCAGGCATGTTCTACCGAGTGGAGGTCCTGAGGAAAACTTTGAGTTCTCAAAACAATGCTTTAGGATTCTCCTTGAGCAGAAGGAAGTATGTGTGAAGAGAATAACTAAAAATACAGTAACACATTGTATCCATTTTTCTTCATCTTCTATTTCCTAAAAGTACACAGACCACAAGATCCTGTAGCTAGAGCTGCTCTTGTGTTGACTTTCTTGTGGGTCTTTAACAGACCTATTTTCTCTTGTAAGTGTGAATGGTGCTCTCCACCACTATTAAGCCTGTCCCTGTTTCTGTGCCCTGTCCAACAGCCAGTGTGATTAATGACCACTCAGGCGCTAATGAAAGCATGCAAGAGCAAAGGAAGTACTTCAACAAGGCACTTGTGGAGACCACAGACTGAGGAGCTTGTGTTTAAAATGGAGAAAACAACATACAAGAAGCATATTTCTTTTCTGTTTGACCTGCAGTTACTCATTAGCTCCTTTTGAACTGGCTTTTGTCAGTGTGTTTGTTGTCCTTGAGTCTATTATGTCGCCATCATCGTCATCTGAAAGGAAAAGACAAACACTGCAGTGGTTGTTACGCTCAGCAGAGGTAAATAACACAGAGAGAGAGTCTGCCTAGGCAACACAGGCTACATCTGTCATGTCTCAGTTCAGTATTTTATAAGAGGAAAAGTGACAACAATAGACTGGAAGGTCTGGCTGCAAGATTAACCAAAATACTAATATCAATTCAATATGAATACAAACTAAAACATAAAAGATTAAAATGGCATCAACTGTTTCATGATATCCAAGTGATTAATTAAGTCCTGATTCACTATTAGTAACTTGTCACCTTTTTGTTTCCATGGAGATGATTCCTCTGCCTGGAATCTTTCACAATATGGCAATAATAAATACATTATATTTATTATTTCATTAAATGTGTGTTTTGTATCCAGATAAATCAATGTATAATGCTACATAATTCCATATGTAATGCCATATACCAGACAATTAGCAACTGGATACATTTTTTGGTTCTGTGCGCCCTCACTTTCGGCTACAGCAGTTGAACAATGATTCTAAGACAGCTTTACAGGTTAATCACAGCTAGAAGTTCACTGTCAAGGAAAGAGATTGGGGTGAAAATTCAAATTGTAACCCTTTCATAAAACCCCTGTCCCTTACTCTGTCTCCATGTGTGTGCCTGTGTGCTCACCTGCTGCTGGTCATTAGCCTGTCCATACTGTACAGTGGTGATTAGAGACATGCTGTTTAATGGAGCTGCTACATCTGCTGCTCAGGTCAGCCCGGGCTAATGTTTGGTCTGGCCTCAGAGTTCAGATGGCACCAGGAGACCCCGCTGTGGCTTTATATGGACCACTAATGACCAACCAATGACCAGCTCCTGTTCAATGATAATGATACTTTTGGTCATTAGGCTGTGCTATTGGGAGTTATGAGAGTGGCATGGAAATTACAGCAAAGTTGCATGATGAAGTGGACAAACATTGACCACAATTCCCAGTATGTACTCCTGGCTACACACTTGTGGGAATACTCTGAGATTAAACTGCTTTTCAAACAGAACAAGAAAGTCTAAAATCAGCAAAAAGTAATGTTAGGGCATGGGTAAATAGTTTGAGTTAACAACATATCATCTTTACTTGAGCAGAATTTACTTCTCAAGGAAAGTGATCTACTAATGAAACAAGATATTTTGTCTTTTGGCGACATAAGATTTATTTGCTAAATTTAGGGAACAAAGAGTCTTTGTAAAACAAGACGTGTTTTCTCTTTTTAAGCACAAAATGTCTTTTTGTTTCATTGGGAGATATTTTTATTTGAGACGGGAAATCGACGAAAATCACAATACTGTAATATGTTCTTCATTCAAGAAATTTGAACATACCTAGACTTGTGCAATATCAGACCACTGCAAAAGGAGCTTTGAAAAACGGCTCAAAGTTCAAATGCTAGATGAAGTAGTCCACTACAATAAGTGATTCATCACAGACCCCATCAGACTCTCTTGTCCAAAAATCACTGGGTGGCAGAAGGTGTGGTCAGTCTGACAGACCTGCCTGGTTATCATACTGTCTTGTTTCAACCAATGTGTTCTTATCTCACATCAAAAATATTTGTCAATAGAGTAAAATTCATTAACAACTTGTCCTCAAGCTGCATATAGTTGTCAATAGTCAAGTATTTTTTGTAACAAGCTAAAGATGCCCCATAAATTAAGTGATTGATTCTAATCTAGGTTTAAATTAGGATTAATATTCAGCATTAACCAAGGCAAGACATAACTCTTCTTGTTTGCAGGCAGACTACACCTTCAGGAAGTAACATGTCACCCCCTAAACCTGTGAGACTTCTGAAGATGGCTCACGGCATCTTAAACATGTAAATACACCCCATTAATAAAGTTGAATAAAGTAATTCGGATTTAAAAGTGGAATCACTTTCCTTGGAATTAAGTTTAAGTCCAAAATCATTTTCTATTCAAAATTAAATTGTCTTTGTTAGAAATTAAAGCGATCATATAAACACATAAAATGTCCAGCGTTTTCATGTTGATCTGATGTTTTCCATTGTTATCCAATCCACTTTTTTTCTCGTTTTAGTATTATTAACCATCACTTTTTCTTTTTGACAGCCTTTTTTTTAATTATTATTATTATTATTTTTTTTTTGAACTTTCACATTTGACCAACCATAAAACTATACCTTATATTTTCTTATCCCTCTCACTTGCATTGCCCATAGTAGTCTGTGTGTCCAGTGTGGAGTATATTTAGGTCACAACACATGCATATTTTAGCAAAGGCCAGTATCAAAGGCGGGGGTAATGGGGACAGATTGTGTGTTTTGGCCTGGCTGTAGATTGCTGCTGTGTTGAGAGCAAAAGGGGGGGAGCATATGGGCTGAATTCAGATGGATCTTGGCCCACCTTAACGTGACGGCTATGCAAAAAACGGCCCCCTGATGACACACTGGCCAACGCCAAGAATCTTAAGCCACGCGGCGGTTGTG
Source organism: Mugilogobius chulae (assembly GCA_038363315.1). NCBI lineage: Eukaryota > Metazoa > Chordata > Actinopteri > Gobiiformes > Gobiidae > Mugilogobius > Mugilogobius chulae. Next base: position 23,989,507 of record CM076401.1, on the reverse strand, counting down.
CCAGCAGTTTGCAATTGAAATCCTCCCCATTGATTTGGCTGAAACTGCATCACATCTCACTTTCATCCAGTTGTTTCCAGGCAGCCATTTTGTTTGTTTGTGTCTTCAAAGCGGAGCCCTGAGGTGATTAACCCATTTGGAGTGAGGATTGCTCTGTGGCCGACAAGATGAGCAAAGTGGCCACAGGGGCGAAGGAAGTGAGTGGAAAATCAAACAAACTGTCATCAGCTGGAGACGGTGAGAAGAGCAGGAGGACATGCAGACCTGAACAGAACACACACATTGAATGACATAACTCCTGAAGATCATTATATAATAGAGATTTGCCTGTAGTGACATTTAACGTCATAGCTTTCTGGGGGTAAAAATGAAATACATAATATCACTGAAATGGAAAGTTTAAACATTAGTTTGTTGCGTTCTTTAACATTGCATTATTTTCATACTGCGAGATAGAATAGCTAAAGAAACAACATTCCATGGAAACAAGCAAAAGGAGACCATCCTCTAGTACACAAATAAGCCAATCTTAGGGAAATGCAAATCTGCTAATAGTAAAGACAGATATTTTTATGTTTTTAGTCCAACAAAAGCATCCAAGGAATAAAACATTGCTTTTGTTCAGATCTAGATTATCGGTCAACAGCGTTTTATGCACTACTGCTCATGTCACCTGTCTAGTTTGTTGAGGTAACTTCTTTGATTAAAAAAGAGACATAAGCAGAGTTTTTTTCACTCACCTGAATGTAATGTGTAAGAGTTGTAAAGATGAATTTCATTCACAAATGTTGAGCAGTATAGCTTTTGTTTTCGCGCAGTGATAAAATCTTGTTTTTAGCTCACAACAGCTTTGACTAGTGTCGCTGCTACAGCTTGTGTCAATCAGCTGCGGCTCTTTCTGCCACCCGGTTGTACATGCATTGTCCATGTGGATAAACAAATATTGCCTCTATAACAGGGGACTCCAAGCTTTTTCGCCAGGAGAGCTATTTTAACATAACAAAACTGGTGGTGAGCTACTTTTAACGATTACAAAACTTAAGTTAAATGTGGCACAGTTATATGCCTTTTTGAAACATCAGCTATTATCCATTGGATTATATTATCCATATTATCCATTGGAAGTGGACACTATTAGGCATCTAAAAATGCCTTTACAACAGATAAAGGCATGCAATAAATGCAAGTTTGAGAAACAAAGTGCAGTAGGGACAGCAGATGAAAAATAGCCATCTGGGCTAATTCTGGTACATTTATAGAAATGTTTATTAATATACATTGTCCCTGTCAAATAAACTAATAAAATATGTCTGATTCCAAAATCTCTTGGTGAGCTACTTGGCAGCTGGTGGTGAGCTACTGGTAGCTCCCGAGCCATGTTGTAGACCCTTACATGATGCACCTTTAATAATATGATGTATCTACAACCGCACGCTGCACTCTGTCCTGCTCCAGTCTTGTCTCGATCCAGTCCTCTCACAGAGGATGGTTACTGTTAAGTGTACAGTACTGCTCCTCCGATGCTGCTCCTGCCAACGCCTTTGCTTCAAGCACACGCATGACCACTCTCTCGTGGGAATTGACAACTTGTGAAGGAAAAAGGGCTGTGGAGGGCTCCGCCGGTGAATTCAAAGTTCATTCCAACAGAACAGAATCTGGATCTTTAGAGCATCTCCGTGCAGAGCTTTGGACTGCACAGTATGCTTTGAGAGCCTCTTGTAGTATGTTTTAAGAAACGAAGAGCTCAAGGTAACTGCAACAGAACTGGATCAGAACTCGACAGTATCCAGTCTGAGTCAAGAGGAAAACTGTTTTTTGTTGTCTTCAATGTCTCATTAAGATTTAGAATCTCCTATCAAGATCTTCTTAAGATGCTAAGCTCCATCATCACGAACCATGATTTTTGAACACCTAAAGTTTCCTTAAATGTGCCTTGTTTATTCATTAGTTTGGATATAATTGTAATAGATTCTAACCCCAGAACGTTTGTGTTAGTAAAAACACATTTCAAATTCTTTGATCAAACCTATCTTGAATTAAAACATAAAAGTTGGTAATCAGTCAACTTATACTCTCTTCAGCATCTATGATTGCACTTTATTCTACCTATACCATAACTAACATACTACTGTAATCACTCATTTGCAGGCTGTGGTTCATGGTCAAAAGAACCACAATTATTCTAGTTTTGAAAAATTAGCTTGGCGTTGCTAACTGAAAACACGACTGCCTCTGTGTTTGTGAGGTTGGGTTTCCCTCTGGACTATTTGTGTCTGGAGCAGCCGCAGACACTGGCCAGAGCCTCACTGTGTTTATGTGCATTTAGCTTTGCACATGCTTTATTTACTCCACATGCATATGTGTTATAAATAAATCACTAGATGCTTTCACTTAGGACAAGAATCGAGTCGGTCGGTTCTGCAAATGACTCAACTTATGCAGCCGCAGCCATGGCACGCAACATGTATGTGCAGCGACATGAAAACAGCCACTGCATTTAACCACGCCAGAGACCTTTTGTTAAGGTATAATAAAATGTAATGTGGGAAAAGGAGTGAAACCTACTGATGCAGATGAATTAAAAGCAGACCACACTGAGGTTATTTTAACATTTTCTGGAACGAAGTCTTAGCCTGTTGCAGTTTAATTTTAGTTTGGCCTGCAAAAAGGTGCTGAAGTTTGTTTGGAGAGTCAATTGTTTGTTGAAGACTATCAAAGGATACCAAATCAACTCATGAGGCAATTTAATCATTCCTGTTTTGAAAATAAACTTTTTTAAATGCAATGCAAAGTTAGAATTGTCTCTTTGCACACTGAAGCTAAACATTTTGGCCCAGCAAGCAAAGAAAATTAGGACAGCACTGCTCTAACGTAATATTTAGCCTGACTAACTCGAAGAAGAAGTACAGTATTATCTGGGTTGGTTCTGGAACCACTCCATCTCTGTTCAATGATTGGCCAATTATTCTACTTCCTGCTTTTCGAGAACCATCTTTAGTGTTGCATATCTGGAGTAAAAATTATTTGAGACTAGGCACTATGTCAGAGGTTGGCAATTATTTTTTCTCGTGGACTATATTCAAACCCAGTTAGATGGTGCAGCGCCAGATCATCATTGGTGTAACAAATTATTATTGCAAGCACATTTTTGTACATGTTTTAGTCTACTGTTTTGACAGTTTATTGTAATAATATTAGAACAACAAGCTGAGACACCTTCTCCATACACTGCAAAAACTATTCAGACATGCTTAAAATGACTTGGAATCTTATGTGATGTGGAATATTTCAGTAGTTTCAAGTCTAGGTGATTATAAGAATTTATTGTAAAATAAGACCAAAAATGTGCCAATGAGGGTTTTCTTAACCCATTGGCAAATATTTTAGTTCAAAATAAGAAGCAATGTCCTCAAAACACAAGGAAACAAATCTAGGTCTCTACAAAAAAACAAGTCAAATTAGTCAAAATCCTTGAAATTACGGTTCAAATTCTAGAACCAAGCTACTTTAACTTGTCTTGTTATTCATTTTTTGCAATGTAGCCAAGTAAATCAAAGAAAAGAAATATAAAAGATGACTACCTTCAGTCTGGCTGAATGGAAAATTAGGCAGATATGCAAACATAACATGAACAAAACAAGAACTTTTTTATTTCTATCCTTCTGAAGCCTGGTAAACTGATATTTGCAAAGTACAACCAACCATGCAACACCAACAGTTTTGCAGCTTTGCTTTAATAAAATTAATTTTCATGATTTATAAAACCCAAGCCAATAATTACTCATCACCTTCTGAAAATCTGACTTGCATTTTTCAAACCATTTAGCGAGTCTCTACCCTCCACTGAAGAGTCCTCATTCCCTAATAAATCTTGACTGAAACAGCTTGTGCGTTTGCCAGGACACACACCATGGAAGCTCCGTCTATTCAATGTAAATGAGCCTTTAATGAAGACTGGCAGTGGAAACACGTCTCCAGACTCACTCTATTTGTGTTCACTTCTCTTCTGACGCTGCAGAGGAGCTCGAGATGACTCCACAAATACCAACCAGATTGATAAAGCACTCCAAAAGCCCTGACACGTATTAGACAAGTCCAGTTCTCTCTTATGCAAGTGTCTGAGAAGATTATTTCTAATGGAACACCCACGTGGAGCTGTAGGTTTTGGCGACCGCTGCACAAATACAAACGTCTGGGCAGATCCAAGATGGCGGCCGTAGAGAGACAGTTGCAGGGTTATTGATGGGAACTAAATGATGTGTCTCTTTTTTAAACTAAAGCCGACTGCGCACGAGTTTAAAGTCTTTTGAAATGTTTAGATGTGTCAAAGAAAGAACAAGCCACAGACATTTTACACCAATTATTTGTCTCACAGACAGGGGCGTAGCACCAAATTCTGGGCCCAGGTACAAACTTAGTGATGGGCCCCTAATACATGATCTTGTGTTTTAATTATTGAGATCTCTCTCGTCATTTTTCTATTCATTGGGTTTATTTCCTTCAAGAATATTCATATACAGCCAATTGATTTAATTTCTACAATCCACATATATAGTGTGGCTTTTTTGGTTTTTGCAGGGAAATTAAATGCTTTTTAATGCTACCTTTCAAGATTTGTATTGCCATCAACGGCTAAAAAACAAGACATTTATGTGTTTTTGTGTCAAAACCATTGAGTTGGAACCGCTGCCTTAACTCAAATAAGACGAGAAAAAAATGAAATGTGTTTTAATCTTACTTTTTAATTTTTAGCTAACTTGTTTTAAGCTAGCTAGTCTAAATGATGCCAAAAACACACTTAGAAAATCCTTGTGACATTTTAGATGTTTTATAATGTTGAAGTTGTGTCATTTATTGACACTTTTCAAGTTAATATGCATATTTTTTACTGATCATTTGTGTCAAACCCTGGCTATTTGTTCACTGAAAACTGCAAACTCGTGCTCATAATATTATATTTCTAGCTATTGTATTTGTTAAAATTTTAGCCAAATAATAGTGCTCTTTTTTCAGCCATTTTCTTTAGCCAAAGTCTGTTGCCACGTTTTATAGGAGATGGAGCTCTCTGATATCACAAATAATTACATTTAAAGGAACAATGTATCGCACAAACAAAATGCTTTTTGGGCCCTTTCCTGTCCTGGGCCCTGGGGAAACTAGCACCATTTACCCCCTAGTCCGACACCCCTGCTCACAGAGAAGACAGCAAAGACAGGTGTTTTTACTTGCACAACTTGTTGAAAACTTACAATGATACAATTTTATATAAGTTGTAAGAGAGTGGCTCTGACTCATAGAGAAGCACACTGAATATCAGACCAGGTAAAGTGAATCAGACGGATGAATACTTAAACTACCTGATAATATTCCTTTTTGGGTTAGGGTACATACGGAAAAAAAGCACCTCTCTGCTTTTTGTGTCTCTTTCCATCACACACTCTCTCTCTCTCTCTCTCTCTCTCTCTTTCTCTGTCTCTCTCTCCCCCACTCTCTCTTTGTGTGTTTCTCTATCTGTCTCTCTCTCACTCTTTCTCTCTGCCCCCCGTGTGTGTCTCTCTCTCTGTCTGTCTCTCTCCCTCTCTGTTTGTGTCTCCCTCTCTTTCTCTACCCCCTTTCTTTCTCTGTCTCTCACCCCCTCTTTCTGTCTCTCTCCCTCTTCCCTTCTTTTTCTTTCTCTTTCACTCTCTCTCCCTCTCTTTCTCTGCCCCCACCTCTCTCTCTATTTCTGTCTCTCTTTCTTTTTCTCTCTCTCTCTCTCTTTCACACCCCCTCTCTCTTTCTTTCTCTCTCTTTCTCCCCCGCTCTCTTTCTCTGCCCCCTCTTTCTTTCTCTCTCTCTCCCTATCTTTTTCTGTCTCTCTCCCCCCTCTTTTTTTCTCCCCATCTCTCTTTATCTGCCCCCCTTTCTCTCTTTCTTTCTCTTTCTATCCCCCTCTCTTTCTCTGCCCCATCTCTCTACATTTCTTTCTTTCTCTCTTTGTCTCTTTCTCTCTCTCTCTTTGTCTCTCTCTGTCTCTCCCTCTCTTTCTCTGCCCCTTCTATTTCTCTGTCTCTCTCCCACTCTCTTTCTCTGTCCCATCTCTCTCTCTTTCTTTCTCTCTCGTTGTCTCTATCTCTCTCGTTGTCTCTTTTTCCTCTCTCTCTCTTCGTCTCTCTCCCTGTTTCTCCCTCTCTTTTTCTCTGCCCCCTCTTTCTTTCTCTGTGTCTCTCTGCCCCCCCTCTCTCTCTCTCTGTCTGTCTCTCTCTCTCTCTGTGTGTGTGTGTCTCTCTCTCTGTGTGTCTCTCTCTCTGTGTGTCTCTCTCTCTCTCTCTCTCTCTCTGTCTCTCTCTCTCTCTGTGTCTCTCTCTCTCTTTCTCTGGGGGTGATTGCTTGTTTCCTGTTTGCCTGGGGGACAGTGGTGGTGCCTCTGGCTGATTAGAGGAAACCCCATATCAGATGTCTCACTCACTCCCTCAGACTATAGTTTAATATGTACCCAGATCGTTTCCATATTATACCATCTTGCACTAAAGAGATAATGTTGAACTTTTGTGATGTTGTCATTAAAATAAAAAAATGCAACTGTACAATATGCAAAAGCAGCAGCCATAAAAGCACATGTAGGTAATATGAAAGGCAGTTTATTTCAGGTGTTCTCCACTTAATCAAGTCAAAGAGCCATGTTTGTACGATGTTGCTGTGGTTAAACCAGTGATGCTTTGTGACAGGCTCTGTTCTTGCTGAATATCCTCATGGTATGTTTGGTACCACCTGCGGACTAATTCATTCACATGAAAAAGAATATTTCATAGGTTCACATTTTCTGGTTTTCTGTTGAGGCACCAGGGTACGCTCTGTCAAACTATGTACGGTTCTTCTGCCTCCTTTTGCCATCAATGTGACTTGTAAAAGTTGTAAATTGTAAAAGTTTTCAACTGGAATTAATCTCTCAACACTCTGGCTAAAGTGAATAAAACAGTGGGGTATTTATGTGTAACCTTACCTGTAAAATGTCTAGGTGGAATTCCAGAGGGGTTGTTTTTTGTTTAGTTTTATAGTTTATTTTGAATCTTTATGTTAAAGAGGACCTAATATGTCAAATTCACTTTTCTAAGTTTTTAACCTTGTTATGATGGCCTTCCTTCATCATTAGTTCACTCAAAGTTATATTTAAAGTGATTCATTCATGTTTGTGTAATCTTGTTTTGTTCTTCAGCTGGAGCTCAGGTGCTCAGAAATCCCTGTTCTCACCTACCACCTATTCCCTCCCACTTGTCTGTATTTACTTGTTATAATTCAAAAGATTAAAACTCAAAGTGAAGCTTATTTGGTTCAATACTGTCCCATATTCCCTTTCCAACAATAAAAATTAGTTTTTAAAAATCTGTTGCTTTTTGCAGTTACATTTTAAAATGAAGAGGCGGGGCTTATCAGTTCTGCAGTTTTGAACAGGAAGTCAATAGAGCTGTTCCTATTTTTAAGTTGTTTTAGATCAACTTTGTGTTTTACAATGAACAAAAGGTAAATTACTGATCTGCATATGTTCTAGTTTCTTACAAAAAAAAACAAAAAAAAAACACAATAGGACCCCTTTAAATTAGATTATGCTAACTCTTGGTATGCCACATATTGTAGTAATCTACTATTTTGTTGTTGATTCTGAAAATGTAATTACGTTTAAACAAGAAATCCTATTAGGGTTATCTTAATGACATTCAACTGTAATATGGGTTACAGGTCCTGCTTTTTTACTTCAGCTATTGAACAGTATTGAACATAAAATATAATTCCAAAGTGTATGTTGAACTTTAATCTCTGGCCCTACATCATGCAGCTGTCCAGAGAGAGGTTCATATATGCCGCTGGTCACCTGACCTTTGGAGCCGAGGTAATATCACTGAGCACACATCGTCCTGTATGTTTTGATCACACATAACAGTCTCTGCAGCCACAGGCATAAATCCATTCACCTTATTTCCCCTGACAGTCCCAGGCCAGCACTCAGCTTTGCATGACAATTATGAAAGCGTGCACTTGGGCCTCACAAAAGAATGCTGAGCTAATCAATAAGGCTGAGCTGCAATATCAAGATTACAGGACTTTTTCATCATTTTAATTATTTATTTCCACTTATAAAGAAACATTGCTGAATAGTTGGCCTGCCGTTTTCAGGACATAACTACTGTATTTCTTATAACTAATTTCTGGCAGTTTATAGTATGGCATTAAAAATCTATTTTCATCGAGACAAGGAATATAAAGTTCAGGAAATGTCAAAAACCATCAACTTTGGTAAATTTTTGTAGAACTACATTAGCCAAAACAATGTAAAAAATAAAAAAGCACCCTATTTTTGCAATCTTTTTGAAATGGTGACTATAGCAAATGAGAATGGTAAAGGTAAATTATATGTATTTGGGAGGGAATAGGATTTGATCAACGCTAACTTCAATATTTAGCATTTTAAAATCTCCATTGATTTAACATTGGGCCAACTGAAAAATTTACAGGTAATGTCGCAATCCCAAATTATTCATTCATTCTCTACCGCTTATTCTCATTAGGGGACATTCATTCTCTACCGCTTATTCTCATTAGGGGTCGCGGGTGACTGGAGCCTATCCCAGTGACTTTGGGCCTTTTCAGTTATTTACCGATTGCAATTTTTTGCAATGCATCTTATGTCTCATGACCCGTGCGCTTCTGTGCAGGCTCCGTGTCAGAAATCAGCTACAAAAACATAAGCAGCAATAAACTAACTAAACAAAATTAAGCCTAGTGTAACCACTGCTTTGAAGCCCTATTGCGAAACATCTCCATGGAAATATACAAAGTAGATCTCGAACCAGAGAAGACAGAGCAAATAAGTGGCTTTATGCAAACACATATTCCACTTTAAATCACATTTATTAGATATAATATGGTTTAAAAATATTTCCATTCCAAATGGTGATGCAACAATTTTACTCTGAAACTCAGCAGTTACTTTTGCACTTTATAAATACTGTAAGTACTTTCTCAAAAGAATACCTCATATTGCAAAAATTAAATTAATTATAGCCAAAATATACTATCAAGTGAAAATTGGGTTTCAGGCTTTGCAAATGAGAGATGTGGAAGTGTCCTCTTTGATTAAGTTGATGATGTGGTCACTTTCTCTGCCGAAATCCACATGGAGGGTGTGGCAAAGCTTCGCTTCAACTGCTTCACTTTTTTATACATACAATAGATTAATAATTCAATATTTTTCCCAGTCTGTATCTTTATTACTCCTATGCCATTATAGTGACACGCTTTGTACATTTGTAATATGTTTCAGTTCATCTAAAAACTTATAAATAAATAATAAATACATAAATGAACACATATTTTCATAAACGAACAAACAATTAGATCTAGTTCATTGCAAAAATGTATATTTTGCTTTGCAGTTTCAGACTGAAGATTATTTTGCAGTGAACTTGATCAGAAGAAAAATGAAAACAAAACAAAAACAAAACTAATAACAATAATTAAATACTTAGACCATACCCAACCTGTGTAGTTTTGTTATTCAGTAGCCTAGAAAATTATCTAATATTTGCCAGATTCTGTTAGACCAGTGGTTCTCAAAGTGGGTCCGGGGACGCCTGAGGGTCCCTGGACCATGTGTAGGGGGTCCCCAAAATTTTCTGAAACATTGGTAATTTTTTCAATATAAATATTTTTTATGATTTACCATCCTAAACATAGATTTTTGGATTGAAATCACTTTGAAATAAAACAAGTAAACCAGTAAAAATTATCATAGGAAATTAATTATTATTATTCAAATTTGATATATAGCTTTATAGCTTAGCTTTAATTTCATTTTTTTTTTAAAAGAGCGAAAAGTGACAGGGGGTCCTGGGAAGATTTTTGAGCCGATAAGGGGTCCCTTGGTCTGAAAAAGTTTGAGAACCCCCTTTGTTAGATCACTTAAAAGCCAGGACATTGACAACAAAATGTGCTTTTTTTTTGCACAGTTGCTATTGCTGTTGTTGCTTTATGCTAACAGCAGTTGAATATTTGAGTTTCAACTGCTGCACAACAACTATTTTCCTCAACAAACAGAATCAAAAACATTTTATTTAAGAACCAAAATTTATTGCGTTGAACTGTGAGTGATCCTAGCATCTGTCAATGAAAAATGTGAGAGAATCCCCAGTGTTCCTGTTGTTTATCTAGTTATTTCTTAAAGTTTTATTGTTCTAGTCAATAGTACCATTTCAGGTTATAGTTGTTTGTAGTTCAGTTTTGTAGTCCGGCCCTCAGACTTTAGCCCTCTGAAAAATTGGCTTGTTCAGTTTGACTTTCGCCGAAATTAAGCACCAAAAAATCAATTTCTCCCCAAACCCTCACCATCCTCTCCTTGCCTCATTTACACTTTAACAAATGGAACATGTTCGGCCAAAACTGTGCATCGGGGGCTTGGATACAGTGGAAGTGTGGGGCAGGCGGTCTCATCAGTCTTACACAAATATTTACTCTGTGCACTGTTTCCATTTTAGCATCGCCTTACCACTTAGCGCTCCCTTAGCCTGCTTCACTTCTGTCAAAGCTACTGTCTTGCACCTGCTGTACAACCATCTTGACATTGCCTAAACAGCTTCTTAGCAACTCCTGTGTCGCCCGGATTTGCAAATGAATCACTCATTGTGCGCCCGCGGAGTCGTTAAAGCATAAAACTAAATTGGCCGTAGTGATGCTTTGGCCGAGCTGGCGTTGATGGAACATTTTGGGGAGAACTTATACAGTAATATTCAGAAAGTGTGAGTCACGGTTGTAACTTGTGAACAGCTGCTGGAATTGTGTTTAAACAAATGTGCGGTCGACATAGGAAAGTTCTTTGTTACGCGGCGTGCACAAGAATCTGTTTAGGTGAAGGAGGGAAGCGCTTTTGGCGTTGTAAATTATAGCAGAGGATGTGCTGCGGCCAAATGTTCAGGAACATAATGTGTCCGGATAATACGTGCAGACATCCTGGAATGCTCTGAATGTTCTACGGAATGAACGGTGATTAAGACAAAGTGATAACTTGAATTTGAAGATCCTATATTATGCAAAATGTAGTCTTTTTTGTTTTTTTTTTTGTCTTTTTTTAGTTTGTTGTTCTTTCATTAAAAACATCCCTGGAGTTGTATTTAGTTTTATTCCCAAATGTCTGAGTAATCCTGCTTTTTAGATGGTCTACATTTGCAAAGCTGAAAATGCTAAGTTACACCTTGTTATGTGATTAAGTGCTAGTTTTTAAGTTTTAGTCCCATTTGAAGTGACTTACATTCAGAATTGTCTTAAATGGTCATTCTTTGTGAATCTTTTGGCTTTTGTCTTTCCACAGAATGCCTCCAATATTGTCTGTTTTACACAGAAGTTGATGCAGTTTAAACAAGACTAAAACCGTGGCTGATATCTCAAAATCGGGCAAACCCAGGGCTGAAGTTTTCATGTGATTCTTGTCGAGATTCGTGAAGCTTAAAAAGACAAAGTAGCACTTACTGTTTTGCCACAGGTGGAACGGATTGAGTTCAGTTTGAGGAAAGAATGCAGTCTAAATAAGGAAGATTTCATTTGTAAGCAAAGAATAACACAACTCCTAGTATGTTTTTGATGACGAAACAACATTGTGACCAAATATAATATAATATAATATAATATAATAATATAATATAATAGGCCCTTTAAACTATGATCACAAATCCTATTGCATATGACTAGTTTGAAATTATTCTAGCTTGCACTTTTTGCTGCTGTCATTCCAAAGAGTCATAAATTCTGTATGCTGTATGATAAAATATATAAATATCCATATGTGACATAAAGTTTTTTTCTTTGCACATTATGAGGATAAAATAAGTCAAAACTAGCCCCGCTTCTAAATTAGAGGTCTGCAGTTCATCAAAGTTTATCAATATTTTTTTTGCCTTCCCACTTTTTTAAATGGCATAGCTTAAAATCAGTTTAGTTCCAGTGCATATATATTGTAGTTTGGAGTTTCCCAACTCCTTTCTATTCTCCAAGAAAGTGTACTGTTAGCATGCTATGTTGTTGTTGGCTTTGATGGGAAGACTCACTTTGACTTGTGTTGTGAAAATTACTTATAAACTCATCATTGTAAATCATTTTTTAGACTTCGATTAAGTAAATGAGCCAAAACACGTAGACTGCTGCAAATGAATCAAGTCTGTTGTTATACAGATATTTTCCACAGAATTTCTGATAACTGTCTAAGGCGCAGTGTGATTGGTCAGAACGAATATCTGCAAGAGGTGCTATAATCAGGGCAATCCAGTATATCCAGCATTATTTCAACTACAAATGTCAATGGCTATTGCAGCGAGTTTGGAACTATTTTTGACTTGAAAGCTGTAAATCTGCCTAGCTTGCACTAAATTTGCTTCAAAAATGACTCAACCCTCTTTAAAGACATGTACAAAACACATTTTATGAAACTTTTATTATTACACATTGGCAACAACTCACTGGCTCTCTCTTTATCCAACAACTGTATTGCCAGCAGAATTTTATTGAAAAATGTCTTCTACCTCAGCTAACCTTATCTCTTCTTTTCATAGATAATCTTGCAAAAACCTACACACATATGAGGGCTCAGACTCCACAAGCCAATTTCCTATCTCTTCAAATCAGGAAGATCGCAGAACCTAAAGTATCCACGTAGCCACAGCTAAAGGCTTCAGCTCAAATGATTCATCACATGTTGATTAGTTGCGGTTGCCGGCGTTCTCTCTCCTCTAACCACGGCCATATTGGAGGCTATTTTGGACCGGCTCGGGCCTCAGCGCTCTCCGATCTTCAGATGTGGTGAGGAGATAAGTGTGATGTCTCCTCACAATCTGACAAACCTGCGAACCATATGAGCGGCTCAGAGATACGGTTTCACATCTGGACTCGGTGAATATTTGTGAACATCCACAAGGCCAAACCAGAGACAGGAGCGTCTGCTGCCAGTGATTCAACACATCTGGAACTGACAGTTTACTGTTTGATCCAAAATTTAGATCCCAGTTTTTATCCAAATTGTATATTTACTTGTTATAGTAGCACCTGGAATTTATGGAAGGAGAGTTTTTTTATGTCCGTTTTTTTAAGTATATTTTAATGTGGTCATGCCAGGTGTGCCTTTAAAAGTTTAGAATTAGAGTTAACAGATTCAAACTGATCTCTTTAAAGTGCATATGAGAGGTTAGACCACACTTTTTAGTAAACTCCTTTGAAGCTAAATATTTAAGGTGAGACACTACCGGCAATGTTCCATTCCATTTTTCTGTTTCTTGGTCATACAAGCGATTAAAATTAGTTTTCCTGCAGGGTGAATAGGTGCTCTGTTAGTGATACCTGACTCACCTGGGCAAAACTCAGGTAGAACCTCTGCTCCTGGGAGGGGCCAACTGAGATGGTTCAGGCAGATGTTCTATATGCCCCCTGGACACCTCTTTGGGAAGGTTTTCCAGGCATGTCCCATCGAAGCTAAAATGGAAAATCTAGAATTCTAATCTGAGACGCAATGGTGGGAGAGTACCAGACCCACTCTTCACAAAATACTGCTGAAGCACGGAGACTCTGAAGAAGAACCAGTACACATTTGGAGGAACTATGTCTCTGACTGAAGTGACTTGGCATCTCCCCACAAGAGCTGGAGGAGGTGTGTAGACACATAGGTGTCCTTGTTCAGACTGCTGCCTCCGCGACCCGAACCTCGGTAAAACAGAAGAAAATGGATGGATGGATGGATGGATACCAAACCTTTAATTAAAGGAGACCTATATTATTCTGTATATTTTAGAACAAAATGCCATGCACATTTTATTCATTGTAAAACACAGAAATGATCTAAAACAACTTGGATAATACACAGGTCTGATGACTTCCTGTTCAAAACTGCAGAACTGATAAGTGCCGTCTCTTCATTGTAAAATTTAACTTTCATCAGACATAGATTATAATTTGCTATTTTTCTGGCTTTAGAAAGTGGCTTTATGACACTTTGGAACCCTATATGTTTTACTTGGAATCTGATTTTTTGAGTAAACACAAGTAAATACAGACAAGTAGGTGGTAAGTGAAGACATGGATTTTCTGAGTAACATTATGCATGAATCAACCTAAATACAACTTAAACTAGTGAGGAGAGAACACCGCCGTAACATGGTTGATTTCACATAATAGGTAAAGAATCGACTGATAATGTGACACATTTCTGGAAAAGAACGTTGGCGACATCATTCATCGCAGCGTCTTTTTACTCACGTCGATACATATTGTAACAATTTAATGCTTATGTGCAAATAACAAACAGCTCTTCTTTTTAATATTTGTTTATAAATCCAGTACAAACCACTGATGAAGCCAAGGGACCATTTTGGGGGGTCCCATTCTTTACCCATGACATGTTCTAAATACCTAAAATATGGCTGTGTGTGGATTATGGCTTGCGGTAAACACTTGCATTCATCTGTTATTACTTCTCATTTCTGGTCGCATGTTTATTCCCCCTGATGCATCGTCCCAGACTTGGATGTAAACAGTAAGCCATAGGTCTGCTGTTTTGGGGCCCCGTGTTTCCCCCCTTTACGACTCCTCTCCGGGTGGTGATGTTTTAACGGCCTTCTTCCTTTTGAAAATTATCCGGCAGCACAGATCAGGCACTGGGGGATAATTAATTAATCATGTTTGTGAGTTGTTCATACACCATAAAATGCTTGGAGGGTCGTATTACATTATATTAGCAGCATGTTGTTTTTCGGGAGTCTGGATTTTAACGACGTGCTGTTTTATGCGAGAGCGTACACTGCTGTGAATGAGAAATATGTTGTCTAGGCGGTAAAGGGCACAGACAGTTAAAAATGTGAGCTAAAATGGGGTTTTGTTGTGGTTTAACTTGGAATAATGTGCTGAACTAAAGGTAAGGCTATAACAGGAGAAAATTCAGTTTTTGAAGTCACAATACAAATCAATTACTTTGTCCTCAGGCTATTCAACTTAATTTTGCTGAGGGCAAGATTTGTCCAAGATCCATGGCTGTAAAATTGCATTCAACCACTTTTGCCAGAATTAGGGTTTGTACAAAATATCCATGCACTATGCAAGTCTGTTTCTATAATGTAAGTAACTACAGCTATGGCGTCCGTTAGATCTCTGTAACCGACAATAAGTTTATGCCAGGTCAAGTCTAATGCTGAATTAGATCAAGATAAAACCAATTTAAGTCTTAGATACAACAAGAGCTTAACCTGCAAACAAGACAAAAACATTTATATTTGCAGTGTTTGGAAGATGGCGTGGAGACAGATCAGATCTTTGGAGAGCCAATTGAATATACTGGTATGTTTTTTTTTTTACATAGATTAGGGTTATTCATCTAAAGTAAATCATCTTCTAAAGTAAAAGTGGTTTCATCTGTAGCAGACAGTTGAATGAGAAACCCTCATATGTTTCTATGGTCATTTACACAAGATACAGTTGGCTTCAGAGGAAACGCCCACAAATGGGTGGGGAAACTTAACATTGAGAGTGGATCAGAACAACAGTTTTATCACTCACAACTCAACAACTGCAACAGAAAATGTGTTCTTTAGGAAATATATTGTGTCAAATATAGATACGAAGACATGGAGATGAATAAAGTGATCCAATGGCCCAACATGTAAATACAATGATAACAGAGTCTGCGAGCTAAATGCTAAGGTAATGCTAGCACCGCCTACTGTATTTTTGTGTCTTTCTGTACTTTGTTTCCTTTTATGACATGACACCGCATCAACAACCTCCAAATTAATCTGATTGTGACTTAACTTGATTTGGTTGTGCTAAAAAATACACTTAATTTGCCAGAAAACATCTTAATAGAAGTAAAAGTTTATCTTCCCATCCTTTAGCAAGGGTTTCCAACATGTTGTCGATTGTTCAACACAGTCTCACAAGAAGGCGTACATATAGCACGATACAAAATAGCATATTTTAGCACAATATCAGTCTTTTTGCGACTTATGTTACGCCGTACATATAGCACGATATGAAAAAGCGTAAAAATGACACGAGATTCACAGCGTAAAACCACAATTTTGGTTGAAGCAGGTGAGACGTTTTCTTCAGGTGAAACGGTAAGTTCAGCAAAAAGTTACTAAAATGGTTAACATAGGGTTGGGCTTGGGGTAGGTTAAGATTAGATGTAGGATTTGTTAATTTCATAAATAAGAACACATCTAACAACCACCATTGAATGAACGGGACTGTGACGCGTACTATAATTACGCAAAAGAGCCTTAAACTCGTGCTAATCATACGCAATTTACATGTTGCGTTATGTCGTGGTATATGTACACTTTCTTGTGAGATCGAGCTGATTGTTCCAGCAACTGGATATTTCCCAGTTGAAAAATACCAAAGCGTTTCAACTCTATCACTCGTATGTAAACATTATGGCTAATGCTAAGTTTAGATTAAACCAAAGTAACGTTAAATGACCTGAAACAATGTTTACATAGTTTTCGCAAACTCATCAGATTCATTTTGCTTTGATTGTTGATCTTTTATGTGAAGTGGGCCTCATCCCATTTCCAGAGTTACCAGTTCGAGCAGCTTCCAGTGCATTTTTGCAAATGGATGTTGGAAATATCCCAGTTCCTGGAATGCACCATTAGATAGTCTTGTCTAAAGGAACGGAATCGAGCTGGTTGCCATTGTAAAGATTTTTTTCTATTGCTAAACTGACCTAAACTGTTATAATTTTGATCTAAACCTGGACTCAAACACTTTGTTTTCCTAAACTCACCCCTTTTCCTAAACTTAATCATTGCCTCTTAGGATTTGATGTTCTAGTGTTAACAGTTATTTTTTATTTTACCATTAGAAAAAGTCAAGCAAGCTTACCGCTGTCACACACCCAACAAGCTCTCAATCTAAAGTGTCTAATGAAGAAAGTATGTATAGGAATCTATTGTTCCATATCAGTTGAATAGAAATGGTATATTAAAGTAAACTGTCAGCAGTTCAATAAAGCTCCATATGCAGCAGCCAGTAACTAACAAATTGGTTTTCAGTCTTGAGACCATTGCATTTGTCCAAAATGTCAAACAAAATTAAAGTCAGTTCTGTTTCTTATATTTGCAAACAGTCCCTAATTTGAATTATAGCCCAGAATTTGACCTGACGGCATTAGCTTGAAGTCATTCAGATTATATTAACTCATTTGTGCTAGTTCCTTTTGTTTTTCAGCCAAAAATTGTTCCAGAAACGCAGCTCTGTCTCCTGTCCGTCTTCTCTAAATTCCCTCTCCTCTTCCCCCAATTATGTATTCAAGCCGACAGATCAGTCCAAATCCCTCTCTAAGTACCGGCCTCCTTCGTCTAATCAGGCAAATTGTAGCTGAACTCGTGCCTGAGGGGAAGCTTTGATTCTGCTCGGAAACATTACTTAATATTGTCAAAGCAGCCATTGAGAAGTGCTTAAGTGCTGTGTACCTGAGATTGTAGAAAGTGAGGTACTGCTGGTTTATGAGGACTAGGTCAAAGACAGAGGACAAATGTACATTATTTAACTAGTTATATGACTATCTATGCAGAAGAGGATAGGTAGTGTACTGTATGTGTTGTATATGTTGTGGAAAAGCATTTAATATTATGTTTGTCCAATGTAAAATAGTGTAAGAACTGGTTTGTATGATATGTTACAGAATAAAAAGAGATTCATTTTCGATGCCTGAAGAAGAAATAATGTGTTGGTTATTTGAAAAAGAAATATGGGACCTTTGTTGAGAAACTTTGGACTTTAAGAATGAGGCCTTGTACTCTGACAGGACTTGACTTGTGTGATTGTCTATTATTTTGTGAAGGCCACTCTTCCTATTTCAAATTCAGTGTCATATAAGTTACACTTAACAAAATATTCATTCAACAATTCATATGATCAATCTAAAGCAAGAAGTTCTTGTCCATGGAGTTTTCTGTGATGTTTAAGTTTCAGTCGCTGTCTTACAAATCAGTTCACCAATGTCAAATAGCTATCATTCTGGCTGGATGTTGGGAGGTGTGCTGGAAAGAAAAAGAGCTATGTTTATTTTTTGAAAATTGCAAAATTCAATTCAAATCTGTAACACTTTAGAATAACTACATAATAATTAGCTTAATACATCATTAAAACGCCTTAATAAAGACTTAATTCAATATGAACAAATGAATATAAGATGAAAAAGCTTATTAATGCTTAGTAACTACTTAGTTACTCCGAATCTTGCCCCATAACCCTAAATCCTAACCTTAGCTCCTTAGTTAAGTAGTTACTAAGCATTAATAAACTTTTTCATTCATTAATTTACCATTAGTTCATAAATAATTAAGGCTTTATTTATGCTTTATTCATGGTTTACTAAGGCCAATTAAGGTGTAGTTAATATAAAGTGGTACCCAAAATCTTTCTGTAAAGAAAAGAAAAAAAAATAAATCTAAAAAAAATATTTAAAGAAGACACGGTACCATTTTATATTAACTACACCTTAATTGGCCTTAGTAAACCATGGATAAAGCATAAATAAAGCCTTAATTATTCATGAACTAATGATGAATTAATGAATGAAAAAGTTTTTTAATGCTTAGTAACTACTTAACTAAGGAGCTAAGGTTAGGATTTAGGGTTAGGGGGCAGGATTCGGGTAATTAAGTAGTTACTAAGCATTAATAAGCTTTTTCATCTTTTCTTTAATAATTTGTTTATATTGAATTCGGTTTTTATTAAGGTGTTCTTAATGACTTATTAAGCCTAATTATTCTGTAGTTATTCTAAAGAGTTACCGAAGACACATTTTTAACCTCGTCTCAGTCGGATTTGGTCATCATATTTGTATTATTTTTGAATAACAGATGTTTGAGAAAACCTACATTGCCCTGTATTTGAGGCTTTGAGTGCTCAGAAAATTCCTTACCTCTTACACACCCAATATTCAATCACTTAAGCAAGATTATTTAACAGGCTCTGAATCACAAAGGCTACAAAGCCACTTTTCAAAACTACAATTTCAGTTTTGTATCACTAAGCCTTTCTCAATCATAAGTAGGATTTAAGAATGACATAATTAAATTCGTGAAAAAAGCATATGTCTCAATACAACAAATAACACTTATAACTAAAATATCAGTTAGCTTGGATTGTCGATCAGTTTGAAAGGTACTTGTTTACATCTAAAAGGCAGAATGTTTGATATTAGACCATGGTGACATGATCATGATTGACTGGTCCTCAGAAATAAACATACACCTAAAGCAACGCTAAACCAGGTATTAAACAGCCAAAAACCTTGCTGCAAAAGTAAAACAATACAACCATTTTTCCACAAACTGTTTTGAGAATCACTGTCTACAACACAATACCTTATGAAGACCTACATCACCTGCTATTCACTGCAACTGAAGACTTTTATTCTACAATCCTAGCCTCCAACCACCTTCCATTACTTCAGAGCCCAAATGGAATTTCAGAGACTCATTGAGAGTAAATGAGGAAATAAACCTTTTCCGTCTGCAATAGTGTCTGCTCTCTCTTTTCCCATAATAGTCGTCTTTGGATCCCATGCTTTTCTATGATTACTTGTCTCCTGAAAGCTCTTGTTGTGGACGTACAGTGTGTGAACAGTGCGACTGGAGTGGGCTGTTGGAGTGCGTTGGTGTTGGCCAAGGACACACACTTTAGCAGCAGCAGCAGCAGGAAGACTTTATCAGAGCAGCTCATGTCCTCCGGTTCACAGCCTTGGCTTGGATCCGGTCTCTCAGACTGAACTGGCCAAGGAGAGGGGCTTTTCTGTGATGTGATATGTGGCAAACAAGCAGAGGCCAAACACTGCCATGGACACAAGGTTCTGCACTAGATGAGATACTGTATGTGCTCATTGACAATAATAACTGTATATATGAACATAACGATTTGAAACAGTAGATTGTAACCATAGGAACCTGTCATTTTACTGAAGTACAATTTGAAAAACTCATTATTCGTGTTCTAATTGTAGTTATTATGATATGTTTATGTTGCATTGTAGCTTTTAATTGAGGGTTTTTGGAAGCATGATACAACAATATTAAACACACACAAAAAAAACATGTTACAAAATCAACTTGTAACTTTTAGGTATAGAGTTTTTTCTCTCCTTGACTCAACATTGACCAGATGAAATTTTGGATAACATTGATTAGTACTTAAATATTACATGTTTTTATAACGTATTAGCTCAAAGACTCAATAGTTTTGATTGAATCAACCGCACAGATGAGATTAGGACTACAAAAAGTTGATTCTTCATCTAAATTTGGTTATAAACATTTTGACATTAATGTCACAATACTATTTAGCATGGGGCCACATGATGATATTTAAGTTTAAAGCCATATCGTGTAACATTTTAGGCAAAGCAATAACATCACCATGGAGAAAAGGTGATTGTAGACACCCCCCCTTTAAGAGCTTTTATCATTATACAGTACATCAGTTACCCTTGTCATTTACTTTCTGCTGTAGGTTATTTCCTGTAATCAAGAGATATTCGGTCAATGCCAGTTTCCGCCCTACTGTGCATGCTCC
Organism: Mugilogobius chulae; assembly: GCA_038363315.1. Classification (NCBI taxonomy): domain Eukaryota; kingdom Metazoa; phylum Chordata; class Actinopteri; order Gobiiformes; family Gobiidae; genus Mugilogobius; species Mugilogobius chulae. The sequence continues at coordinate 23,968,924 of CM076401.1, read as the reverse complement.
ATGCAGAAAGAGCCCCTCTCCATTTGGTTAGCTGATGAAACTTCTTTGAATAAAACAACAAAACAGAGCAGCTGATTTGATCAGGTCTGAACCGGCCTGACAGACGTCTGTCTTCTGAAGCTTGAGACTGTTTTTCTCGCTGTTATTTCACTCACCTGAATGTAACTTTAAGGGTCGTAGGGTCGAATTTCATTCACAAATGTTGATTTAGCAGCATAACTTTTGTTTTCACACAGTGAAAAACCTTTGTAGTTAGCTGTCAGCGGTGCTTTTTCGATTTGCTTCCACTGTTTGTGTCTATGAGCGGTGGCTCTTAATGGAGGCTGGATGCAAGGGTGTAACTTTGGCATCAGGGTTGGTGGGGACACTCGGGCATATATATATATATATATATATATATTATAATATAATATAATATAATATAATATAATATAATATAATATAATATAATATAATATAATATAATTAATATATTAATATAATATAATATAATATAATATAATATAAGTAATAATAATAAGTATATAGAAGTTTTCATTTTGTTAAATCCTTGGAAATGCACTGTCATGCGAACCAACAGTTCACATAGAGAATAACTAGGCTACAAGACAACAAGTGTTATTTATTTATTTTACTTATAGACTAAAAATATAACTATCAGCCAATTCTTTGCAATTAAAAATAAGTCAAAGTCTATTTGCATGTGTGCGATGGGCGGAGTCTGTCGCTCTGACAAATCTGTCTTGTGGTCTATGCATGGATGTAATAGGCTATTATGCTTCCATGGGTCAGTGAAGGAAACACAAGTCCACGTGAAGCTATGGTTCTAAACACTCTCTGCGGTCAATCCCACAAACCTGCTGTCAACGACCGAAAAACTATTTGATCCAGATCGTCCGCTCCAGGTCTGCGCTTGGAGAATGCAGAACTGCGCATTTCGAGGCGAACGCACTGCGTTCTCCGGAGCGGGCAATCAGCGCTATACAGATGCAGGCACAGCACAACAGTCGTACACGCTACGAAGGGGGCACAGCTCGCTTCAAGGTGGATAATTCATGCGCTCCAAGGCGCGGGCACAGCTGATAGTTGTGTGACCCGTCGGAGGAGAGAGAGCGCGAGCGAGCGAGAGAGAGAGAGCGAGTGAGAGAGCAAGTGAGAGAGACAGAGAGAGAGAGAGTGAGAGAGAACTCGCCAGGCAGGCTCGAAGAAAACGCACACAAAGAGCGCATTAGGAGCGCGGAAAGACAGAAACAGTTTATAGACCCCCAGCTGACGGTAGATGCATGAACCAGTAGAAGGACGCTCGGAGATTTTGTGAAAAGTTGGTGGGGACTGTCCCTGTTGGCTCAGAATTGGTGTGGACATGTCCACACCGGTCCTACGTAAAGTTACGCCAATGGCTGGATGCACGCACATCTCCCGTGTTGATAAGCAAAAAATCCCTCTATTGCTCTTCAGATAATCAAATCAATCAAAGTTTATTTATAAAGTTCATTTCATAAACGGTACCGCATATTTAATACTAAGAAATTCTACTGTAAATGATGAGAAAGATTGCATCAGTTGATGAAGCACTATGAGACCATTTTCTGACACATCTGGTGATCTATTTTTGTTTAATTATGTGTATAATCACTGTCCCAATAAGGGGATTGTGGGTTTGACTTCTGGGTCAAATCAAGTCAACATCTCATCATTTCTCTGGGTGGAGTTTGCATGTTCTTTCTAAGTTACTGTTGGTTCTCTTTGGGTAATCCGGATTCCTCCCACCTCCAAACACGTGTATAGATCAATGAATGAGAGTGTCTGTGTCAAACTAATCCTGTGATGAGTTGGCCTCTGTCCAGGGTGTTCCCTGCCTCAGGCCCGAAGTCACAGTGATAAGCTCCTTTCACTCATGACACCTAATGGGAAGCAGTAGAAAATGAATGAATAATCACTGTCCTGTTCCTATTTTGTTGTAAAAAACAAGAAAACAGTAGCCTTTCTATAAGTTGTAGGTCCAAAATATAGTTTAATGATCTGAGGATGCAATGAATGTGTTTTTAACAGCACATGCAGTTATTTGGCCCATTTTCTTCCTTCACCTAGAAGTCCAAAGTCCCTGAGCGTGGATCATTTGCATTCACACTGGACAAACACATTTCGGGGGTTTCTGTTCTTGGCACGGTTCATTTGGCGTTGTACGAGCTTACCCTAAAGGTTCAAAACTACATATATCTTTAACTGTGAATAGCTGGATTCAAAACAGACTTCTTCAAAGCCATTTTAGGTCAAAGAGACGAGATACTATAGTAAAACCTATATTGGTTTCATTCACCTGCAAATGTTCTATGATGTCACTTTAAATACACGATCGTCTTGGGAGATTATGACAGGAATTCCATTGTTTACTTTCAAATGATTTGGGAAATTCCAAGCCAAATCCCAATTCGACCAAGTTAACTAATTCAGTGGAAAATTATCTAATTACTTTGGCTTCCCAGTTCATCCATCTGCAATTTGCGGCTGAATATTTTTATGATATAACCACCGCGTTTTGTCAATCAATTTTTGTCTTTGGGACTCGTGAAGATGAGATTTCTGTTGGTCAAGGTCTTGTGGAGACGCGGAGATGGAGGAAGGTTATGGAAGAAGGAGAGAGGATGTGGTATTGTAAATCTCTGACACGGCCAAGTTTATGACAGAGGAGGATAATGCATGTCTGGAAGCGTGAGGGGATTCATTTGGCCAGTAACTGTGGTGCTCTGGTCAGAAAGGCTCACGATCCAAGAAGATCACGTTTTTTGACTGAGATCGTTGCTTTGTTTGAGGATTGATGGATGGAAAAGAAAGAAGAGATACATTTCTGCTCTTTTTGGGGTGTGATTAATGATTGACTCTTGATTCTGGATTTTGTTTGCAGAATCAGAAAGTTGCTTATTAAACAATAATAATGGTCTTTGTTTATTTCTACTGCCGTTCTTGTACTTGACATTTGACTGTTGTGGTATGGTATACAGTTGGACAATATATTGAATTGTAGATATTATCATACAGTATTATGCAAAAATTGGATATTGAGTTAAAAAAGGCAGTCTTCAAAAACAGCTGTTTAAAAACACAAATTTTAAGAACAATATATTGTAAACATTTTAAATGACTAGAAAGCCAATATTTTCTATTCATTTTTATTTTCACCTTTTTTCTTAAGTCAGCCTAGTCTTTAGCTCAGTGGTGTATTTGTTGACCAAATTGTGTATTATTTTACTGGGATAAGATGGATTTGAAAGCACTTTCCAACTTTTTTTTAGAATGTGAAAATCTTGTTTACCTGCATTTGGTCAAATCATTGTGACAATACTGAAAAGGGGCTTGTCTTTTTGACCCTTTGATTACTAGAACATGTCTCAAGTCATATCCTACATCATATTTGTTTATTAAGTTTCAACCATTATGTTTAAAGAAACTTTTTTCAGACCAAATTTTCTGTTGGATGACATAATATTATCTAAATATTGCAATGAGATGCGATTAAAGGCTCACTAAACAACACACAAAAAACACAACTTAAAAATATATTGATAACCACATCATCAAATTTGATGTGTTATTTTTTTTAGATGCTGTTGGACTAAAAAAAGTTATAAAATTGGTGTCTCCCCAAAATAGTTTGGATTGCCTTTTCTTGCATTTTTAGTTCCTTTAGAAGCAGTATTCCACGGTTTGGAATATAAACGATTGCTCCAATTTTCGGTTTTAAAATTTCACCTCAATGGGACTGTATAAAGATGAATGTCCACCTTCAGGAAGTTACACAGTGTCACCTTAAAGTTACTTAATGTTAGTGTACGGTGTGGTGAAAATTGTTTTCTCTGTTGCGTTTTGATCACAAAAATCCAGGAAGTCTGCTTGGTAATGTTGTTAGCATACTGACACAGTTAGCTTTTACAGTTGTCAAAAGTGCTTTCAACACTTTGTAGTGAATGAATTGCATGCTCAGAATGCATTTCTGAAGTCGGCAAAACGTGTGGTCTGATGTTAAAGCTTCAAATTCCTGCTTACATTTTTAAAGAAAAAAAATGTGTCTTATTATGTAGTATTACCACTCTACCAACTGTCATCCCAAAAATCACAATTTCACTTCAGGAAATGCGCCGATAACAACTAGATCTAGTAATATTACACGCCATTGTCTGTGACTGCCCACGTTATCCGGGTCATCTTTAGGATATTTCATTAACTCTTTATTACCCCCTTTAGTTCAGTTCTTTCTTATTGAATTTCCTCATATCACTGCCTTTACCACATCTAACGCTCAATTGATAAACCTTCCTATCACACCCAGCCAGTTCACTTCATATACAGTCACACCTTTAGGCCTTTTCGCTGACATTTCGGGCCAACATTGAACCGATTAGCTCTTATCACCTTCCCTCATAGTATATCAATTCCCTCTATTGGCTTTGCTCCTCTTGCCTTTGGGGTTAATGACACCAATAGGAGTCTAGTCACTTCCACCCATCGTCATAGTAACAGCGGTGTTCTGTTGTGTTGCGTTTCGGCGGTGGAGAAGGAAGAGGAAATGAATCGCCATGGGGAAATGCAGGTCATCATCACGCGGGGTCAAAGGTGAACGCTGGATCCCCTCTCAACATGGCCGCCCATTTCTTGGCAGCTATGATTAGAAAGGAAAACCTCATACCTCAATGTCAGAGCGTGTCCACTTGTGTTTAGCAGAAGGAGGTAAATGAGCGGTTTGTAGAGACTTGACGTGGAGTAAAGCCTACGCACTATCGCTGTGGGACGTTAGGGAGACCACTGTTTTTCGGTGACATGTTAAACAGGCAAAGATGAAGGTTTTGAAATGGCTAAGGTTGCAAAATACTTGACTTACTGGTCTCATCTTGGCAAAAGTTAGTTGTATTCATGTATTTTTAGCAACATATTCATATTTATTTTCTGTTCATACTGTCACAATCACTAATCACAACATTTTGAGCTAAACCTCATCTGGACCAGGAGTAAAACTAAGTCAAAGTAAAGCAAGGTGAGACACATGTATTTGTGAAGGATATTTCAAGCACAAGCAGGCCAAAGTGCCAAACAATTCATGGTTAGGAAAAATACATAAATATAATTAAGCTAGTGTCAAGACAGCACTAATCAAGACCTTTCCGAGAGAGTGGAGATCCAGACAAAACCAAGACTTTGTAATTTTATACAAAAAGAAAAGGAATGACCTCCTGGTGCAAGTTTAGCAGAGCGTGGTGTGATGAAATGTGGTCTTAGTGTCCAAGACAAGATTGAGTCCAAGACCAGACCGAGTCCAGCATGCTCGAGTCCGAGACGAGACCAAGACCTTAAAAGCGGTCTCAAGACCAAGACCGGTCTCGAATATTACTACACTAGCAATTTATATCCAATAAGTCATATTATAGGCTTTTTGAGCTTTTAGTCATGTATTAACATTGCTCCTGATTAAAAACTGGAGTTTTGTCTGTGAGGTGCTATATTTTTTCCTCCAAAAACTATTGTGAATGTGAGATTTGTGATGTCAAAGACAGATCTTTGAGGTCCACTGCACTGTTTTGAAGTCCATAAATTAACCAGACTTTTTCAGAGCAAGATTAGCTTAAATATTTCTTCTGTTTACTTTTTTTGTAGTCACTAATTGGGGCTCTATCTCACTTAGAGCATTTTATTGCCAAAAATGCACAAGAGTGGATTGTGTAACTTTCTGGAGGTGAAGAGTAAACTGCGCACTTCCCAAGAATTAGACATTTAAAGCTATGCTGTAGGACATTCTGAATGAGTCTAAATACTTGTTATGCCATAGTGTGAAAAAATACAATACTGCTACAGCAGCTCTTTTCTTTAGAAACAAACATGAGTGGGGCTTCCTCTAGGCCAAATAATAGTTCAATAATGTACAATACAAGCTCTCCCCAACTAAAAACACAGATTTTTATTATTTGTTTAGTGCAACAAAGAAATCTAAATAACTAAATCATGCTTTTATTCTAGTCTATTAGTGACAAAAAAAAGCACCTTTAAAAGATATGAAAGGGTGCTTGACAAACAACTTAATATGAATAAAATGCCAAACTTTCTGGGTTAACATTGTTAACCAATTAAGGGCACAAACATAATATAAGCTAAATGCACCAAACCAGTATTATGAGACCAATACCTGAGCCCACCAAATGTCCTATTCACCTGTTGTGTCTGACCTTAAACCCACTCTACTGAAGATGTTTGGCAAAACATGAAGAAGATGAGCAGAGAAATGACATGGTGCAGAATGATATTCGGTGAAACGAGAGCACTGTTGTTAGGCTTGTATTGCTGGACACACTCTCTCAACTTATCCTTTGCGATCTGCTGGTGTTTTGCCAACACTTTTGAGACAGATTGTGCTCTCCATCACGACTTGGCATTATCTTTACTCTTTTATCGATTCTGAGGGCAAGGGTACAAATTTTGAAAAATGGTCCTCGGCTTTTCAGATTTTCAAGATTAATTTCAGTCTTTCTCTGCAAGCAAAGAACTACCGAAGAAATACGGTTTGCTCCAACGACCTCATAAATAAAACCATTACAGCAATCAAAGAGCGGTATAAAAAACGGGCGGATTTTGGTTTAAAAAACGTCAGGGCAGGAAGGCTTTTATTAAGGACACAGATGAATCTTTAGGAAGGGCCAAGCTGTCCCGGGACGGTGCTAAATCAATCCTAATACCCCACAGTGTCATCAGAGTCCTAATGGTTATGAAAGATCCCATTGAGAGCAGCAGCTGAACTTTTAACTCCCTTTACCCACAGTTGAACCTGTCGACTTTCCTTCAACGGCTCAAGAAAGAGAGGAATCACTTTAAACTCATAATATTTGTACAATATATTGTATAATTCAGAACTTTCACCACTTGAAGGATAATCATCTGAATCACGACTCACTAGCTGTTGCAAAGTCTTTTTATGGATACTTTATTATTGTATGAGGTGTGTCTTTTTAAACATACATTTTGAAGCTGTAGAAAATCTGCCGTGTTTATCTTGATCAATTACAATGGAATGTTAGTATGACATTTTGTATTCAAAATTTAGTTAAGCTAATTTGGAACCGAGGAAGAGTATAGTCTCTGTTATTAGAGACTAATGGGGATCATTATCAGAGGTGTGGACTTGGACTCAAGTCAGGATGAGTCACTATATTAATGACTTGAGACTTATTTTGACTTGAACATGGGGTCCTGTGACTTAAGACAGGACCCCATGTCTCATGTCACAGGACCCCCATACCCTTTGTAAACATAAAAATAATGTAATTTTACTTTAGCAAATTGTAACATGTCCCTCAGTTTTTTTTTACTTCTGACTGGAATTCCATTTGAAATAAGAATATGTAATAATTGTCTGATGAAAATACAAGTAATTTGATATAAATACTTGAAGACTTGGACTAGAGACTTACTTGAGATTTTCAAAGCAATAACTTGCCCCCACCTCTTGCTTAAATAAATAAATAAACCCTGTATTTTCAGGTGATGTCATCAGACAAAGTTACAAGTCAGATCTGTGGAATGACGAGCTAACTCGCAGTAGAGAAGAATCTTTTTGAAGGTATGTGCAAAAAATAAAACGACCATTTTAGCATACTTGTTTAAAATATATTTTTGCACACCATCTACGAAAAAAACTGTCACATTTCTTTAAGAGAAAAAAAAAAATCTATGTAACTGTGCATGTGTCTGGCTTTCAAAATGTTGCATTCATGGCCATTTGTGTCTTTTTGGGTTCAGAATTTCAAATTAGTAATTGCATCATAACCTTTAATATTGTATCATGTGTACAATGGTGGTATATAGCAAATGTAGATGCTATGAATGTAGCAATCTTGACTGTTTATAGCAAAACAATGTTGCATAAAAATGGCTAAAACTATGTGACAAATAAACATGAAGTTATTAATTTAATTGGCTCTGTGTACGGAACTTCAGTTGATTTGTGTTTGTTCAAAATAGCTAACTTCTGTACATACTGTACGACCATTTCCTGTTAGCGTTAGCATTTAGACACAATCATGTCACCTATTCATCTGCTTGTAAAGTCTTTAACATGTTTTCTGTAACATTCACCACAACTGTCTGATCTAAAGAGTATTTATTTGTTTTAAACTGATATAGTGAAAACCTCATAGAAATGAATTGAACAGGAAATGCCTGTACTAGAATGTACTATTTTGAACAAAAACAAGCCAACTGCACAGAGTCAATTGCATGTTTAGTACATTTCTGCAGCCTATAAATGTACTTTTAGTTCTTTTTTGAATCTAGTGTGTTTTTATATTCAGGATAACTCAATAGTAAAAACATTAAGATGATTTGAATAATGTTCTGGATGGTCAAAAATACGAAATAGGCCTATTGTTTTTTGGAGTTACTCAATATCTACTTTGTTAAACAACAGAACCAATACATCTTAGCATCAGTACATGTTTTGCTCAATTATCAAATGCATTCTGAGCCTTCGAATTGTTCACAACAATGTGTTTTAAGCTTTTTTCACCAGCAACTAGGAGCGAGACATTAACAAGATTTTATTATAACAAGATATTAACAAGAGATGACATTTGTGTAAGTTACTTTATGGTAAAACAATAAAAAGGGTATAGCACCTTGAATAGATATTGCATTACACATTTTACAAGTAGTTGCAATTCAATAAGTATATGGTTTGAGAATTTAAACTAACAGTAGTGGAAAGTGTCTTGCTAGAAGACACAACAACACAATGACTCAGCCCCAAAACCAGCCCACCTCATACAGTAAGCTACAGTTTTGAGTGAGTATCCTCCCACCTCCGCACACATGGCATTGAGACGAAAAGACCTGCTCCACTATCTATCAAAAGTGCTTGTGTTGTCATAGCGATCATATTTACGACCCCTAACTCCAAGCACTGGCTGTGTGCCCTTGGGCCTGACCTCCCCGTCCACTGTACCCTTCACACAAATCACTGCTTCATCCTCAAACGCACAAATAACTCATCGTGCTGAACTGGGAAGCGGCTCCAAACACCTGCCTCTAGTTTCAACTCCAACTCTGACAGATTCAGATCAATGCTTCATCATTTTGAGTGATAAAAAGTTCCCCGGACAGGCTGTAAATTTGAAGAGATCCAAGAAAGAAACACAGTGTGAGTTCAGATGTGTTTTGTATGTTATTTTATTTAGAAATATTGGAAATCTGGTGATTCTAACCCATCTGTGATGTTTTGTTGGATTGATTTGTAGAAACCCATGACAACAAAACCATCTGGACACATGTAGATCAAGGTTCTCTATTAGATATTCAGTACCTTCCAAGTAACTTTCCAAAGGATTTTGAATCACACATTTGTGCTTTACTGCTCTGAGGTTGATTTATGGAAAAAAGCTGAATAGAATGAATAGCTGTGTTAGACAGTTCCTTCACAAAAGTATTTAGTTATTGTTACCTATTACTAACAGAACAGAATGATTTATTGTCATTCTCTTAGTGTACAACAAAATTAAGTTTGTAGTGAGTCCCCGGGCCGCTGCGCCTTTTGCGTGCCGCCACTCGCTCTTCTGAAAATCTATGTTCATTTTTAGGAGAGTGGCAGGCAGATAGTACAAGAAAAGTCAGATGGGATAAAAAACAAGACAGCAAAGTAAGAAATGGCGAGAGATGGACGAGACAAGATAGAAAGACGTCTGCCCTGTACAGAAACAGGAAGTGGAATAGGTTAGCAGAGAGAACTGCCATATGTCCGTCATACCGATTCAGACTTGATCGAAACAAACAGCTAACCCTGGTCCCGTTTTGTTGTTTTTATTTTTTTTTTATTTATTTATTTCTTTAGAGGGACAATGCATATTAATGAACATACAATGTAAATATGCCAGATTTAGCCAAAATGGCTACTTTCCATCTGTTTATCAAAGAAGTTTCCCCAGCCAAATCGATGGACAGCGTATCTTTCTGCAGGTGACATGCGCAGTAGAGTGGAAAATGACATTCTATACGTCCTCGATAAAGTATGTCTACTTACAGTTTATATTGGCAAGGCAAATTTATTTGTTCAGCACAATTCATACACAAAGCAATTCAAAGTGCTTTATAAGGCAGGAAAAGATGCATAAAATTACAATATATAACAAAAAATATAAATAATCATAAAATGTATTTTAAAATAAATAAAGAGTGCAGACAAAGCTTGTCCAGTCATATCCACATAGAAATGTTTTGGGCCTAGATTTAAACACTGTCACAGTAGTGGCCTGTCTTACATTTTCTAGAAGACTGTTCCAGATCTTAGCTGCATAAAACTGAAACGCTGATGTCTCTGAGGTTCTCAGAGTGCGAGATGGTTCACAGGGCACTAACATGTCAGAGATGTACTTTGGTGCTATCCATGAAGAGAATATCTACATATACAATAATAACATTTTAGAAAGTGCACCTCACCCTGTAAACTTGCAGATATCATTATAAGTTGTGATCATAGATCCCTGTTCCTCATTACGCAGCTTGGAGCCACGTGCAGCTCTTAGAGCCTTACTTGGCAGCTCTCGGCTAGATTCCGTTTTTTATAATACACTAACAAATATTTTAACACACTTATTAACACACATTTTTGCTCTATTTCACACGTACAAACACACATTTGAGTTCCATACGGTCAGTGTTTACAGCGCCGCCTTTGTTGACTGTTGTGCATCATTCTAATAGCGCGCTAACTCGTGGCATCAAGAAGGATCAAAATGGATCAATTTCTGACAAAAAGAGAACAAAATACAGCTAAACGGACTCAAAACATTTAAAGGACAACTAAGATGCAGGTGAGGGGATGAAAATGCCAATTTATCGGGCAAAAGAAGAAAAGTAAGAGAAATGCAAGACAAGCACAGGAAAGAGAAATGGACAAACGGATGTTTAGATTAAAAAATTGGTTTGCTCGCCTCTTCTCTTTGGTTCGTCAATATGGCTCTTCTTCAAAAAAATAGCGAGTACCACTGTCATAGATCTTAGTGGAGATCATAGATATGAAATGTATTAAAAAGATGGTTTTAGTCAAGCATTTTTTCCCCAAAAGAACCTGTTTCATATTGCAGCTAAACAAGCAACTATTTATTCAACTGATTATTACAGTATTCTAAGCGTTTTAACTTATTTCTCTTGTATTACTTTTTCAGAAAAACTTTGTACGTAACCATTTTTGCATGCATTTACATTTTGGATTCTTCAGCCATGTGCACATTTCATCAGACAATACTTTCTCTTTCTGCTTGTACTCGACTCTGGCTGTGTTCCTGGCTGTGTTCCCGGCTGTGTCTGCTCTCTTGTACCTGCCGCTGCACGTCCAGGTCCTGTAGGGATGAGAGCAGCAGAAAAAAAAGACTTTGTAGAGCTGGAAAACTTTGATAATATGGAGGGTAAATCCGAGGAGGCTCAGGCAGAGGAAGTACAAGCCTCTGTTACATCTCTGAACTTCTTAAACTCTGGCTTTTTGTTGTTGTTCAAAGCCACAGATCTCTAAAAATCCCACAGGCCAGACAGGACTTTGAGAGCAGAGCAAACACACTTCTGACTCTTACATTGGGTTGCATTGTCTTCACCGAGTCTGCCATCTTTAAATGCAAAGACTTTCATCCTCCATGCTCAGATCTGGCTGCTCTGTGAGAAATACAAGGAGAATTTTGAATTAAATTAAAATTTTGTTTGCTTGAAAGCTTTTGGAATGATGCCATTTCCAGAAATTCTGCATATTTATGATTTGATTTTACCATTTATCAAGGTATCCCGTTTTTCTTGAAACATCTGACAATATTAGGGTGCATTCACAATTATTCACTCTGAGACGCACGTGAGGCTCAGAATCAACAAACAGCATGTGTGAGATCGATAACGAGACAAATAATACACAAAGACACATTCAACTAACAGGAGAAGACGGGGATGATTCGGGTATAATTATTATGATCACACGACCGTATGTCACAATCAAAAAAGGAAGAAAATATGACCTTATGGATCACAGTAGAAACCTTTGGTCCAGATTAGACTTTCCTCTTTGGTTGTCCAGATGTGAATGTATGAATGGTCAGGACAAAACAGCTGGTTCTTTGGTCCAGAAACAAAGTGGTGACCAAGGTTTGAGACCAAATCCAGGAAAGGAGGACTAAAATGTGTTTAGAAAAGAAACAGACACAGCGTGAAAAACTACGAGAGTTAAGTCCGTCAAAAAAAACTACAAACAAACTAAACAAACTGATGTAAAAGCCTTAAATGGCCAACAATGAGCCTATTCTCAAAGTTCAAAGACACTAATGCAGTGAAAAAGCAACACTCTACATTCTCATTGCTGTGACAACTTTATAGAATGTGACTTTATGGAGGCAGTGTGAAACAAAACTCTGGGGACCAAATCAAAATAATAGAACACTTTTGAATGTTTTACGTCTGGACTTTGGTGCAGACTTTCCAGTGTGAATCAGCCCTAAGTTCAGAGGGTACTTGGGATCAAAAGCCACATCACGCGTTAAACTCCTTATTGTTTACTGCTTACATATAAAACGTGTAATTGTAAATAATGATGACCTTGAACCTAATCCAAAGCCCAGCCTGAGGTCAGCTCCTGCAGCGCGTCCATAATCGTCTGTAAATCACATCTGAGGAGAAAACCCAGTGGACATCATTACATCTAAACCTCCTCTGAGACAAAGAACCGGACAATTGGCCACAAATAAAACCCGTTCTCCTGTTATTGCCTTCACTCCTGATGGCTCCCTGGGGTCAAAGTTCACGTGTTGGGGGACCACTACTGTGCCCATAGGGAATGTCGGGTAATGGGATGGGAGATTCAGGTCAAACGCTATGATTTGGGTGTAACCTCCAGCACGTTTTGGATTTGAGCAGGTCTGAAGAAGTGATGCTTGATTTGAGGCCACGAGAGGCAATAATGACCATTAAAAGTCCATCCGGGGGCACAGACGGCTGTAAATCTAATCCTGGATTGGCCCCAGCTCATGTGTTGACGCTAATTCACTTACTCACAGAACCCTGACGTCTTTGTAATCAGACGGCAGTATTTTAGATTCTCAGCTTCGCAAAATCATTTGACAGTGATTGATAATGTGTTTATAAAAGGATATTATTTAGGAGATTTTAATAGAATCTTTATACAGGACAATGCAATCAAAATCTAAAGGTTGTAAAGAGAATTTTTGGGGGATTTTGGTTGTCAGCCTCCTGAACAGCCTTGCGTTTAAGTTAATTCCAAAAATTACAAAAAAAAAAAAATCAACTGCGGATGTGATGGGGCCAGTGAAACTAGGTACAGTTTGTTTCGGCTTTCTAGTTTTTCAGTAAGTTTGCAACAGTGACAGACAGGAATGCAAAACCAGGAAGCTGCAAAAGAAAGTCTGTTTTGAAGTTGCTGAAAAGATGAGAGAAGAAGAAAATGAGCCAAATTAAAGTGATTTTCATGCAGTGAAGTACTTGATGTGTCTATATACCATAATGTCTTCGGAACATGAAACGTGTATTTGTCATTTAAAAACGTACTTTTCAAAATCTTGAGAATGTTATTAAAGCGATAGGCTTTGTTGTGTAAGGCGGAGGAGTTCAATCTCAGGGTGCAGTGGAAGATGAAAGCCGTGTGTCTAATCTGAAAAAGGAATAACAATCGTTGGATTCTCTTTGGAAAATCCTCTTTAGTTGTATTTGAACTGTTTCATCCATGTTTGAGTAATCTTGTATAATTCTTCAGATGATCCTTGAGTGATCAAAAAGTCCTGTTATAAAAACATAGACTCCTAAATATGTTAAGGTATTGGGAAGCTGAACTTTTTACTTCTTTTAAGATGTTGTATGGTGAATTAAGTGTATTGTTAGCACAATTATTTCAGGTCGAGTCACAGCCACGTTTAAATGGAGGTTGTCAATGTGACGTTATGTCAAAAAAGTAAACATAAAAGCTGTGAAAACAAGTCAGGCATCAAGTTAGCATTTAGCTCGCAGCTACCTTTAGCATTGTTAGATCTATTTACATATTTGGATCGTTGAATCACTGTATTCATATGAATGTTTTCGTATCCATAGTTGGCACAGTATATCTCCTTAAGGTCACATTTGCAGTTTTAGTGGTTGAGCAGTGTGTTGTAAAGCTGTTGTTCTGACTGTTCATGCCCTGTTTCCCCCATGGAGGTTTGCTAATCGGCGTTCCCTCTGATACTGACAGTATCTATTACAAACAAGTAAATTGCAATCTGCTAAAGTTATAAATCTTAGATAGGACCAAGCAACAACACTAACACTACAGCAAAATTGCCTATATTTATTCAGTATATATCATACGGCTAAGTGAGCAGATGACAGACCTTTCAGAAACAATGTCACTCAAATTGATGAACATTTTGTTACTTACATTACTCCCTCTTCTCTTGTCTGTGAAAGTCCATGTTGTCCGTGCTCCGTCACTGACATTGGGCTTGTTAATGTGAGAGAGGTCATAGGATAGATCCATAAACAAAAATATAATGTTGAGAAGTGTGTTTGTTCTGATGTAGTGTAGTCCCTAAAGTAGCTGAGAAGCCAGGTGTCTTCTTTGCTGTTTGCCTGTGTGTTTCTGTCCCACAGCGCCTCTACAGGCGAAAGGCAGATGTGTCTACTTTTTAGCAAAAAGTGTATTGTGAGCGCGAATTGGGCCAGTTTAGAGAAAGATACGACGCTGCAACTTTGACACCTTATCCAGCCTGGTTGAGTTTGTATTGTGAGCGCAGCCTATAAAAAGCCGGGGCTAATGATAAATCAACTAATCTGTTTCTATTTCAAAACTATTTTACAATGAACAATCACTGATTAAAGAAATTCATAGAGAAATCTTATAAAAATGATTAGTATTCTTGAAGAGCCAGGTCAGAGGAAGGTTTTGTAGCATTTCTGGTGTATTGAATTGCCAAAAGAAATGCAAATATACAGTTGTTTTATTAATTTTAAGGCTGTTGAGCTTGGTGAGGTTAACTTCAAACATTTTCAATATTTGAAGGAGTTCAAAGTTTCATATGGCAAAAAACAGACAAAATCTAAAATATTCACCTCAGAGGATTTGATTTGACCCTGTGTTATATTTTCGACAGATTCAAAGCCATAAGTAACTTCAGATTTCACCCTGCAGCCTGACCTCACATTCCCTCAGGTAAATGTCACCAAACTGTTGACAGTGCATTTAAATCAGACACTATCAGACCTTATGGGAAGTGTCCGAATGGTGGAGCCTGTGTCTGTGTGGCTGTCTTCACCTGTCACCTGTCATTCTGTCTCTGCTCCTGACAGGACGTCCCCTGCCGCTCAGGCCCTGGCAGCTCCGGGGGGACGAGGAGGGAGACATGCAGACAGACAGACCATACAAGCATCCGCACACAAGATGGAGGCAACTGGGAGAGGTGGAAGCTGAGCAGAAGTGAATAGATCAGCCAAAAATTAGACTCAAGTGAAGCTACTCATTTATAAAGCAGTGCAGTTTTCTCTATGTCCTATTCACACGGCATAGTATTTACCTCGGAAGCAAGTTAGGGCCTGGTTAGTACTTGGATGGGAGAACGCTGGAACACCAGGTGCCACAGTGGGACGACATAAGTGGAATGTCGTTGTGTCCTTGTGCAAGACACCCACATTGCCTCAGTGTCTGGGTACACTGGATGAGTGGATCCCTAATTGTTAGGAGCCTTAAAAGGTGGAAAAGCGCTAAATAAATAGAGACCATTTACCATTTAATTCTAATGTCAAATGAATGTGTATGTCTGTGTTTTCAATTTGACTGACTCTGCTGCCTTTTTACTTTTAGATTTGTACTAAATTATATTACTATTCGCCGCAATCATTCTCCAATGAAATTATTGATTTTTTCTTTGTCTAAAAAGCTAAAAAATTAAACAAATGGTAGTTTGGGAAATTTTGTACAAAGTGCTGCAAAGTTTGGAATGAGAGACTTTATAATCGTAAATTGAATCTGTTCATATGGATGTGATTTGGACCGACTGACGCAGCAAAGTGAAGAGGAGCCACATGGGATGTTGTGATGTAGCAAATTAGCCTCGATAATCCATGTGCGAATCTCTGTAAAAACAGTATTTAAAGTTTACAGATGTCCTTCTGTAAAAAGTATGCTGTGTGAATGGGACATTAGCATAACAGTGTTTCATAAGCCACATGGAGTTCACTGTTATGTTCATAAAACATCATTTCTTCCCCCATGATAAAAATCCATTTAACATTGCTGCCATTGATAACACTGAATATAATAAATAGACCAGTTTTTTCATAGCGAAGATTTCTATTTTTTTGCAAGTGAATCCTTCAATTGTTTATTAATTTATTTTCATAGCATTTTCTTTTGGAGCTCACCATTTGGCATTCTGAATGAATTACATTCAACAGAAACACCGATGGAAAGGAGAGACAACTTGAATTTCAGACCAGTCTTGCTTACTCTGGAAAAGAAAATATTGACCAAAACCCTACAGTAAATCTCTTTATTGGTCTGTGAGCGCCGGGTTGTAAACATCATTTTAAAAGGCTGGTAAAAGCACGGCAACAAACACAGTTTTGGATCAGTTTGATCTGAGCGCCACATCTAAACTGTAACAACATCTGACTCCTGCACATTTTATGACTGTTTCCACTTCATGAATGGTCTCAATGTGTTTTTACAACTAGTGTTAATCTAGAAAATCAAATTATAATGGGAAATACGCTTTTTAAAGTCCAAATCTGAGTCCAGTTTATGAAGTCAAATTTCAAGTAATCAAAATTGTGAGTCAAGTCTGACTGAAACTTAAGTCACGACTTGCAGGTCCACTCCTCTTAGCAGTAAAAATGCTTTTTAAAAACAAAAATGTCCTTTAAATCAAAATGTATTGTTAGACTTGAGGACCAGATATGCACTGCTACAAATGTCCAAAATAAAATAAGATATCCTTCGTCATTGACAGTAATAATGTAAATAAAGTGTTCAAGCTCTTCCGGCCTGACCAAACCAAACCCAGTCATGTGCGTAGTGACCACGTCCTGTGTGATGTATCTGTCCCTGGAGACTCCTGTGGGACAGAACCTGATGATCCAAGACCAAAGGAAGGTCACACGACTCCCCCATTTTAACAACACCAATATTTATGTAGGGGACTTTAAAAAGATATATTTCATTCTCAGTTCAAGCCCCCATTGACTCAACTTCCTGGGTCAGAAATTCATATGCTTCCTGTTTTTGATCTTTTAGTTTACTGTCTGATCTGGTCTGTGTCACTCAGCACATTTCCTTATCACTTACACTGTTTGACCAAAGACATGACTAATGTTTATGTTTTCACAAAAGGAAGCAAAGTAATAAGTCATATTTATTGAAGTGGGTTCTTGTCAAACACACCAGTCCTTTGATGGTCGACGGCTGTATTATAGTGATAGAAGTACAGCTACAATAATGGCTTTATAATAACGTCACCTTAACTTGTCTCAGTAAAGCATGAATAAAGCCTTCATTAGTCATGAACAAATGATGATTTAAGGAATAAAATGTTTATTGAGGCTTAGTAACTACTTAATTAGTTAATGAGCGAAGGGTATGATTTAAGGTTGAGGGAAAGAGTTTGGAGTAATAGCCTTAATAAACATTGAATCTATCAATTGTTCATGATGAATGAAGTCTTTATTAATGTTTTAATATGACTAATTAAGGTGTAGTTGTTATAAAGTATATGTGCTGTAATAAATAAACAAAACATTGTCTGTCATAGTAAATATGATGCAATAAGTTATTAATATGTTAATGTTTTATTAAGAATTTATAGCATTTGCACAATTAAATATACATGTAGTTAATCACTACTCAATGTTTGTAACGTTAAGTAATGATCAGTTAATGTTCTCTTAATGATATACTGACATTTCTAAAGTTTTTGTCTATTCATTAGAGATCAACCAATATGTGTTTTTCTTGGGTCGATACCGATTTTCAAAGCCAATTTCTGAGGCCGATTTTCTTATTTAGTTTTTAAAAAACTCAGCTGAGATGAGATTGTATATCCAAAAAAGAAAAAGTTCAATCTAAATTATAATTTTTGTCTCATTGTTAAATGAATACAACATGTTTATGCACATTACGGAACATTTTAAAGAGTAATTCAAGAAAGTTTTTATTTCCAAAACACAGCAAAATGGAGATATACGTATAGAAAAAACATATAATTTCTCTACAAAAATAGAACTTGGAGCTCAACTGATCACTGTGAGTGCTGCTCTACTTGTGCAGATGACGATTTAAACAACTACAGGATGAAATATAGGCCAAAATAAGGCAGATGTGGCCAATGTGCAAAAAAAAAAAAAGAAAAAAAAAAATCAAATATTGGCTGAAAATATTGGCCAGCTGATATCAGTCTATCTCTACTATTCATTATTATAAAATGTTATTTTTAGAGACATATTTCAAGTTTAAAACAAACTTGCTCGTTTCGTTGCTGTGTTTTAACATGGCTACAACCATATAGTATATTGTTAAGAACTAAATAAAATGATCCACTTAATTTTCCAACACTGCATGAGTTAACAAACAACATAACTTGAGGCATATCTTCTTCAATAAGATGCAATGATTATGCATTTCTGAGCTCCAGAGTAAACTTCTTTTTAAGCTCTCTCGCCAAGCAATTAAAAGATATGGTGAGATAAAATGTTTTCCAAAAGAAGCTTCACTAACTTATTTCTTATCAGGTTTTCATTAATCTCGCTCTGCGCTTTGGTGGATTAAAAGGTCAGCAGATATTTGCGTTGGGGTCGCAGATGTCCAAAATGGCTGCCGAATCAAAGCGTTACCCATTAGTACCTTTAGGAAGAAGATTGAGCCTTAGAAAAGTATCGAGGCGTTGTGAGGAAACAGACAGGCGGTGTAAGATAAGGATCTCCACTTGATCTAGACAATTAGCCTCGTGTTTATTTGAGGAAGCCACTTCAAAAGGACTTGGGGCAGTATCGGTGGCTCCAAAGGTTGTGTGCCGTCTCCTGTGTTCAATCATGTTGTATCAGTCTGCTGCTCAGGCTCTATTTGATTTGGCTTTGAATAACCTTAAGGGAACTTCAGCTCACTGCTTAAGGACAGATTTGGCTGTTAGCACCAGTGTGCGAGTGTCCTTTTAGAATTAGATAATGGTTCAGGGGCTTATTTGTGCAAAACTGGTTATAAAACTCTGTGTGAGAAAAGTAGCAGTAACAGGGTACCATGGAAGGCATTCAGTGAGTGAAGGTTTTGGTTATTTGAGCAATTTTGTTGCATTATAGACTAAATTGCTGTTTTATGTAATAAAGTAAACATGTATTTAGTTTAGTTACATTTTTAGAAGTTTTATGGGTCAAATAAGACGAAAGTGCTCTACTATATAGTGTCATTTGCAAGCTACAGTGTGCTGTTGCAAGTTATCATCAAATCAATTTGTTTTTGTGTAGCCTAACAGTCATCTCTGAGGAACTTCCCAAATTGTTAATTTAGCAAACATCAGTGGTAGAAAATAAAACAATAAACATTTAATTGGTCTTAGCCAAGCAGTAATAGAGAATATAAGAAACGGGGATTGGTTAAGAGCAAATTATTAGTAAACAAGCAAATGAATAATTGTCCCTGAGCCTCTCCTGTCCTTAGATCTTCATTTTTGGCAAGAGAAAAAAAATATGAGAAAAAGAGAAACCTCAAGAAAACCACAGTGAATTAGCGATCTACTTCCATGGACGACAGGTTAAAGATGTATAGTTTAAGTCTGTAGAGCCAGAGTCTAATAGCAGAGAAAAAATACTTATCTAGCAGGACTAGGATAGACTAATCCAAGAAAGAAAGAGGAGGTGGATGTCCACTGAGTCTTCTAAAGCTGTGAAAAGACGATCTTGGTGAATTATTATGATGCGTATAATGCAAGAAGAAAGTACATTGAACTAGTTTGTGTTTAATAGGAGCTTAACTTTTCTGATGAGGTCAACCCTTTCTTGTCTTCATGGAGATTTTGCTGCTTTGACAGGAATACTACACAGTATCATTACATAGAACTTGGTCCCTATCTACTGTACGTACTAGCTAAATAATTTTAAATTTGACCTTTATTTAACAAATTCCAGCTGAGATTGAATCTCATTTTTCAGGGAAATACTTGGGGATTGGAGTGAGGAAAAGCCCATAGTTCATTTTTTAGTGATAGGGGGAAACAGAAAGGCCTGGAACGCCTGGAAGTGGAGCTCGGACCTTTTGTTATGTCACTGTGTTGCCCTTGAGAACTGATGTTGTAAAGTGATGTCTTATGTCTTATAAGGGGTCACTGGCTCCAGAAAGTTTGAGAACCTCTCTTCTATTATAGTTTTTATTCCTGTCTTTTTGAGTTTTTATCTTTTTGCTCCCTCTTCAAAACACAGTTTTTGCAAGTACTTGTAAGTGATGCTTCACATTCCAGACAAAGCAAGACATTAGGAGGCAACAGAACATTACATAAGCACTTTAGTTCTTTGCTGAGGCAGTTATTGTACGACTGACAAGAAAAATACATTTTAGTAAAATAAAATAATCATTACCAAAACACCAGGATAATAGTCTGGAATAAACGCCTGTCTTGGAAGTAGAACACAAAAAAAAATACATAATTTATTTATTTCAAACAAGAATATCTTGTATGTTTGACATGTTCAGTTGTTGGTTTTGTACAGAAATATTTCATGACATCTGGAGATACTTATTTCACCAGCACAATATTTATTTTCACACACTGTTGCTTTTGTAATGAACCTGAAAAGTTACAATGTGGAACTACCATAATTTTACCGACCACCCAAACAGCTCTTCTTCAGAATCTCCAAATCCTCCAAAATCGAGCCTTTGTAGATGTCACGATTCATTTTTCACTTTATAAACCCATTAGTACGTGACAATCTTCAAAAAGTTCCACATTATCGTCTTCCCAAATGAAGTATGGTACATCTGCTCTGTGCATGGATGGTATTTCACACTTTGGCTCTAGCTTAGCCCCATCACTCTACCCAAAACTCCACTGTTCCCTGTGGCCCCGAGGCTTCTGTGGCTGGTAGTTAGAGCCTGGGACGTGGAGACACACGGCTCATAAAAGTACAGTTAGCTGGGGATTCATAGCGGACATTAAAATACTCTTCCTGCATATTTGTTATGGTACTTTAGCTTTGTCCCATGTCAGAATAGAGGTGTAAGTCGAACCAAGATTTTCCTTTGTGTGGGCCAAAGCAGTGTTACATAATGGAGTGATAGATTTGATGGTTTAGTGTTGCAAATATTAATTTATGTCACTGGTATTTTCCTATTTGCCATTACTACCAAGTCAAAGAAATAAAAAAAAAAGGAAATGAAATTTGGAGACAAGGCTTAATCAGTCATATAAGTGAAAACAGGAGATATTTCGGAAATATTTAGAATTTTTTTTAAGATATTTTGAAAATAACATGTTTTTTTAATATGTATATTTTATAGAAAACCTTTAGATACAGTCATTATCATGTCAT
Organism: Mugilogobius chulae; assembly: GCA_038363315.1. Lineage (NCBI taxonomy): Eukaryota > Metazoa > Chordata > Actinopteri > Gobiiformes > Gobiidae > Mugilogobius > Mugilogobius chulae. Next base: position 23,947,366 of record CM076401.1, on the reverse strand, counting down.
ATTTGGCGGCTTTGTCTGAAATGGGGTAAACTCTCCGTGATTCATTAGAACACATTTTTCGCTCTTTTATAGCTTTTTCTGACAGGTTCGGTGTACTTTCAACAAGTCTGTATCTACATCTGTACTGAAGTGATCGAGGCTTCATTTTCAAGGTTTCCAGTTGTCATCTTGACCAAGTTTTAAAAGACTGAAATGTTTTGACTTTCATCTAAAAGTATTTAGCATAAGTGTTCCAAGTGGAATCACAACAATGCTATGCCCCAAAAAGACCTTTTGGTCAAAACGTGCAGGCGTCCCTTTTCGATTAAAAGATTTTAATCAGAGTGCCTCAAACCTTTGCCCTTCTTGTGCCAGTTTTATGGACCTTTTTAACTTTACATGGCTTTTGTGGCAATTTATGTTTTCAATGTTTGATGAGTACCTAATTGTTGTACTCCCTTTGATCCAGCAGCACTCACTACTCTTGTTTTTTTTTTCTTTTATCTTAATGGAGGCTGTTGATGTAGCATTATCTTGGAAAAATAAACACTAAAAAAGTTCATTTTCTGTAGATTTTAAAACAGTGGCAGTCAATGCTAACCTAGCGTTAGCATTTAGCTCACAGCTGTTGTTGGTATTGCTCATACAGTATAGTTGATATATGTTTGCAAACTTGTACTTTTTAATTACTTGATGTATGATCTATGTACGTCTCTTTGGAACAATAAACCTCATGAAGTCCACATTTGCCATGGAAGTAGTTGAGCAGTGAACAAAGAACTCTTGTTTCTAGAATGTATAAATTGAGTGTTTCCCCTCTCATAGGTCCGTCATGGGTGTTCTTTCAGATGCCGACTGTATCTATTGAATATATCTTCTACATTTAGATTTAAACAGCTACATATTGATCTTAGATATATGTCATATCTCTAAATGCCGTGCAAAGACCTTGAGTCGAACCTCTTAGACTTTCCATGATCTAGAGATGAACATACGGCATTCGTTTGCGTGATTCATGCCATCCGTAGCTGCTCTCTTACGTCTGATGAATGGTGATCAAAGGCAGTTTTGAAGGCAGTCTGCAACCTCTAACCAACAGACAAACCACAGTTCCCATGATGCCTCGCTCTCCTTGGAATCGACTGGAAACTTACCTTATGGCACCTCTTCACGTCTCGCCTCTGCTTCGGGATCTTGGCTCTTTTACTGTCACGCTCCACCTTGTTCACATTCACATAGTTTAAAAATGTAAGCTTTGGATAAAATCGAATGTTGAAGCACGGATTTAGGTCAGATCGGCCTCTTTTCTAATGTGAGTTATTCCAGGGCAGATAAATCATTCATCATAATGGGGATTTGAAGTGGTAAAGTTGGGGCTGTTGTCAAAGAAAGAGAAGGGTTTTGAATGAACTTTGGACGATACACAGTTGGAACACAGGAGACATCGGTGTTTTCCAATCTGTAATCTTTTGTCTTGGCTTTTTTTCTCAAGAAATGTCACCAATTATAGCGTTTCCATATTTCTGATTGCATTCTGAATCCTTTTATACACATTAAAGTTGCAAAAAGAGCCGTTGCAATGTTGAAATGCATTTAGTTTAAAGAAGAATGGTGCCTCTGTCTGGAATATAGGTCTAATCTACAACACATGTGGATCGTTATTTTCATCTTAAGTTGCAATAGTGACCTAAAATGACTTAACTAAAAATAAGTTAGCTTCTTTCAGTGTTTGGAGAGTTGTTTTAATTCCAGCACCAGTCCCAAAGCAGCGGTTAATCTATTTGCACATTGACCTTACCTACTTTTAATCCTGTTTGTTTAAGTTGTTACAAAAAACATAAATCAGGACCAGGTGCAGTCTCCCACGCACCTGCTTGTTTCCATAGTGATGGCATTGCTTTACCTGGATGTTCCTAACACTTTTTTAGGAGAGCTCAAAAACGTGACATTGCTCAGTTTCCAGTTGTCCTAATAGAGATTTTAAACTGCTAAATGCTGAAGATAGAGTTATCAAAGCATATTCTGAAAAGTTATAAATGTTCTAGTATTGGCTCAGCAGTGTATTGGGCCTTAGCTCTTTTGTTGATACTGTTTTTCCTATGAAAATGTACAAACCTGCAACAAACATGAGAAAATTGCCATTTTTAGTGCTTATTGTTTTGTGATGTCGCTTCCTGAGCACTGATTGTGTTTTTTATTGTTAAAAAATATATATATTTTCATTTGAGATACTCTACCGTTCAAAAGTATGGGGTCAATGCAATAACCTTTATTTCTAAGAATAAGAATAGACAGTTAAGTTTCACATGAAAGTTCTCTCTTTCTGGCCATTTTGAGGATTTAATTAATCCCACATATGTGATGCTCCAGTTACACACCCAGCTCAAAGAAAAGACTGTTTTATAGATTCTCTAAACAGCTAAGCTCTTTTCAGCTGTGCTAACATGATTGTACTAGGGTTTTCTAATCATCCATTAGCCTTCTGACACATTGAGCAAACACAGATTACCATTAGAACACTGGAGTGAATAGTCATTTACTACAGTAACACTGCATTAAGTGTAGTTCTGATTACTTTAAAGTAACTTAATTGAAGAAAAACAGTGCTTTTCTTTCAAATAGTGACATTTTTGTGTGACCTCAAACTTTTGAACTGTAGTGTATGTCTCCTTTCAATACCTCAGACTTGCAATTTAGCCTGGCACCTTTACTTGCTCTCGAGTAAGCAAAACAATAGATATCTCCTTTAAGACAAACAGGACACCGGAAAAGTTACTATGTGCAGAATAAATAAAACTATTTTCATATAACAAATTTTCCTAAACCCACAAACCGAGTAAAGACATTCTGTCCATATTATATAACTTTTGAAGCATTTTGACTTTCACAAAGAGTTTGATGAGGAGATCCATTTATAAGTCTTCAAAGCTAATTATTGCCTTTGACTTGCTTTGGTTTTAACCTCCTTCTGCCCGTGTCCTCTTAGTCTCCTAAGTATAAACAATGTTATCACACACATCCACAAAAGCCTTCCTGATCCCAAGTTTGTTAGTTTTGGATCTGGGGGTCGCTTCAGGTCTGCAGCAAGTGGCCAAGTCCTAATGACCCCAAAAGCAAACAGCCCGGGGGTTAACACGGGGTTAGCGTCCCGACCGGAGGAGGGCAGAGATCAGGAGGCTACTTTAGGTTTGGCCTGAACACCTCTCGCCTCTGTGTACGCCCCTTAGACAAAGACAACCAGATGTATCAAGCTTCAAAGCACCTTCCTAACGCGGGGTCAACCCTGGGGCTCACTGTGTACGAGAGAAATCTGATACCACCATGTAACGTCACTGGTGGTAACAATGGAATATGTGTTAAAAGCTTTAAAATTAGCAACAACTAATGTTCTTATTGAAATATAATGGACTGCAAACATGAAGACAACAAAAAAATCCCAATTTATGCTATAAATAAAGTAAAATAAACATTCCAGTAAAAAATAGTTCATAGGGACTCTGTCTATCTAACTGCAGAGGATTTATTCCTTGCTAAACAAGAAGTTAGCAGTTCGCAGCCTATGTTAACGTTAGCTTCCCTGCCAAGGCTACTGTACCGGATTTTGTAGACGTAAATCCGTTTTAAATCAGTTTTCCTCTATGTATCTAGTACCTAGTCTAATAAGTGTTTGTCCACTAGAATCCAAAAAAATGCGTTGCTTTCTTTGTTAGCTTTTGGCTAACTGCTATTAGCATGCTCACACTGCTCGACTTTAAAAATGTATTTAACACTTTTTAACTCTTTTTCTGATTACAGATAATCTTTTTTTTTAATGTAGCATTTAACGCCAAAAGTGAATTGAGAGCTTTTGATGCATGTTTGAGCTAGCTTTACTCTCTTGTGGACAAAACACCGTTGTTCTGCCAAGTGGCGTTGACTCCTATAAGAAGGCCAGGTCATATTATTCTAATTACACACAATCTTTTCAACTGTTGCATTTTTAAAAGACATAAGACGAATGTATTTAATTCTTATACCACTGTGGCCATACCTGCGTGACAAAGCCTGATCCTGTCAGATCTCAGAAGCTAGGCAAGTTAGGGCCTGGTTAGTACTTGGATGGGAGACCGCTGGAACACCAGGTGCCACAGTGGGACGACAAAAGTGGATTGTCATTGTGTCTTTGGGCAAGACACTTAAACCACATTGCCTCAGTGTCTGTGTACACTGGCTGAGTGGATACTAGGCACTTTGACTGCCTGGAAAGAAAAGTGCTATATAAATAGACCATTTACCTTTTTTAATTACATAGCCTATTTATATGTTTATAGCTGTATCTCAATCAAGTGACAATATTTAAAATAAATAATTCCTGTCACATCATGAGAAATGTCATAGTTCATTTAACAAATTAAAGCTGTTGGCAGGTATTGTAATGTATGACATTTTAATAAATGATATAGTTTGACATGTTTTGTTCTTGTTTATGGTTACTTTATAATTCCTTTGTCACATCTGCTCCTTACGTCCAACGTTCTATATTATATTACTTTATAAGATTGGAAGAAAGATAATGGGAATGTGATATGTTGGACGATAACTTGTCTTGTTATGGGTGGTTAGCTCTGCATAGAAACAACATAGCCCCATATAATGGCTCCCTCCAAAACTGGACAGTGATGAGTGATGTGTCGCTGTTTGCTGGATGACCCCTCGGAGGTAGCGGCCGGAACAGGATGCCCCGGCTCTGGCCCCAGTCATGTGGCTCATTTGGGACGTCCCGGGAATGCCCCTGGATGAACCATTGTTACCTGATGAAGAGTGTCAGTAATCATCCTGATAAGTGCTCATTCTTGGACGATTAGATCAGACGCTACCTGTGACCCAAACTCAGGTCAATTGTTTTAATAAAGACATCAAGGAATCTGGTCTTTATGGGAAAATGATGGTGTTGGTTTCAAAGGATTTGCTAAGACCTCGGCTTAACTTCTGATGTTGGTCGGTTTTGTTCTTGTTCTTGGTGTCAACTACATAAACCCAGAGTCAGATGTACTGGTTTGATTTTAGTTTAATTCTTTAGTGTTGATGTGTAGATAATAATTTTAAAAACCCTTGTCATTTTTTGTATGAATATTAGTATATGGTTATGTTCAATTATATGTTTAGCAAATTAGAATGAAAACAAATGCATATTTTGTGTAAACTGGTTACTTTTTATTCCTCAAGAATAAAAATGACTGTTATGAGAGGTCTTTTGTTCTTCTTTACTTTAAAAAAATAAAATAACAATAGTAAATCTTTTTTCAACACATATGCTCTGACCTAAGTTCCACCGTATCTCAACTTCAAATACATCAAATCTCACAAATGTATATTTGATAATAAGGCCTAGTGATGCCACGTTTATATTTACGTAAAAAATTATCAAGCACAGACTTTTTGACAAGTTTTCTAACAAAATACTTCTTCACTCATATAGTCATCTTATAGTTGTGTTGATAAAAGAAAATAACTTTTATTTTCTCCTTAAATGGGGGCATTTTAGTGTTTTAACATGCATTTGAAGAACAGCATAAGAATAAAAACATACAATAAAAATAACTTATATATTCACGCCGCCCACTCAACAGTGCACTTCCTGTGTAGCTTGTTAGCTTGTCTGTCTTACAGGGTGATTCCAAAAAACATTTTGCAAATTCTACAGGACTTAAGCTTTCAAGCAAGGTATAGCTGTATATGCACTATAATCATTAAAATTTTTGATTGTTTTCAGATTTTAGAGTATGATGTCACAACACCAATAACAACTAGCAGCAAACAAAAAACAACAACATGAACAACACCACAATCCAACACGCAACACAAACAAACTACTACAAACAACAGCTGACTAACAAAAACACTAAACAACAAAATTAACAACTCCAACAAACAACACCAGGGTTTCCGCTAATGTAATTGATCGTAGCGCACCGCCACGGCTAAATAAAAGCCGCCACACTTTCAGAATGCCTTTTTTTTCAACATTTTCTTTTGTCATTTGTTATAGACGCACCGACGACTGTAACAGGAGGAAAGGTGCTGCTTCTGATCGGGGTTTTCATGAGGGAAGGTTATAGAGGTGGGCGGAGTGCGCGCGTGGGCCGGCACTTGCTGCTTGTGGGCCCGGGCAGAAGTGCTGTGGGCCGGGAAGAAGTGAGAACTCGATATTGCCAGAGTGTAAAGTGACAGCCCCCAGCCCGGGGCGCCTCTGCCCAGGCTAGTGGGCAGCGGGTGCTGGCCTGTGCGGGGCTCACGTAGTTCGCTCGCTTTTGTAGTCTTTACTTGTGAAAACCTTTGTAGGCGCACGGCTTGCGTTCGCTCGCCACACGTGCTCCGTGCACCTACCCCTCTGACATCGAACAACAACAACGAACAACCTCCCCGGTCATCGAGTGCCACACTCTCGAAAAATCCTAGCGGCAACCCTGAACACCACAAACAAAAATGACTACAAACAACAAAAAACAACAAACAAAAACAGCAACATGAACACCACAACTAAAACAAACTACTCCAAACAACAACAACAAACAAAATTAACACACATAGCCAAACATCAACACTTATGAACAATATCAACAAAACACAACACAACAACAAATTACTAGAAACAACAACAACCAATAAACAAAAACATCAAACACTGACAACTTCAAACTAACAAGAACAAACAAAGTACTACACATTATTTGCTTAAATACTGTGATGTCACTAGAAAATCAGCATTTCTGTACAAGAAGGGTGTACAGTAAGACCACAGTGGAGAATAATGTCATTAAAACCTCTGCACATATTTACAAATGAGGGTAAAATAAATGACATTAGGCATAATTTCCATGTTGACTCAGTGCTGGGGTTTAGGAGAATAAGCCTTTGGACTTCCACACCTCCGTCTCACCCGCCCCGCTCCGACACTCCCTCTGCGCCCTTCCCCTGTCGCTGTTGTCATTAATAATTTCTTTATTTCCGCACATTTTGCCTGTCAGTGACTTTAAAGCTTTTTGGCTAATAAGTCTCATTTTGCATCATTAACTTCTGGCTTGGGGGTCCATTCAAGCTGAGATGATATATTACACACTGACACACACACATATGCAGAAGGGGGGTCGTCTGGGGCTTCTTTGGGCATGTTTTCAGCTAACTAGCCCGAGGTGGTTCACTTCCTGGTTTGACGGAGGAGACAGAGGGGCACACAGGAAGACTATGAGGGTCCAGTAATACGTGCTAATAGACGTAATTGAGGCTGGTACTCGAGAGGTAATGGGGTAGAATTGGGGAAGAGCAGGGAGAGACTTAAGTAAACTCAAATATGAAAATTAGGGTGCATTACATTAGTTACTGTTTTTACATGACAAGATTCATAGATCAATATTTACTCACCTCCATTGGTTAGTTATTTGGTTTTATTTTTGTATTGCCCAAAATCACAACAGCATCTCTGGGGACTTCTGAAGAGTGTTGATTTAGCAAGAAAATCAAACATTGATTGGTCAATACCAAACGAAAACACTAGTAAATCAGATCCATTCATTGGTCAAAAATGCTGAGTAGTATTCAACAAAAAACAAGTAAATGGATAATTGTCCTAGAGCAGCGTTTCCCAAACAGGGGTAGGTGGACTCCAGGGGGAACGCAACCTCTTGCCTGGGTTTACATGGAATGAATGCAATTAAAAAAAAAAAAAAAGATAGAATTAACCATATTTTAATGTATATGTATATCGTGTTATTTGTGGAGCATTTACATGTTAATAGTGAAATTAACATTTTCTAAGCTAAGTTAGAAGCTTATTAACTTAATAGACTAGCTTAAAAAAACAAAGCCAGACTTTGAAAGAAAAAAGTTATCATATATTGTTTACGTCTAACAATAAAACCACTTTTTAATTTGATTTTGCAAAGACTATGTAAATCAAATGAAAAAATCTAAACCAATCAGTATAAGAAAGTTACCTTTGTCCATAAAAGCTTACAACTCTTCTTTTTATTTAGGTCCTATACCTGCCACCAGATTAAGTAATTGTTAATCAGTTGTTTAAATATCAATCATCAGATTCGAATAGTGGTTTTGTAAAAGGAAAATAAAGTAAATAGTAGACAACCAGGTAAACAGCAGAAACACTCAAGCTACACTGACATTTATGACAGATTTATGCAAACTTTGCCCATTGAATAAAACTAACTAAATGCAAATAACTCAACCTTCTTTCTGAGGTGCTAACCCTCATACTCTAACCCCAAATCCACCACAAAGGTCCAAGGTTTTAAAAATGTTTTCAATCAGTTTCTTGATTCTAAACTTCCTCCTCTCATCATCATCAGGATGTTGTTTATTCCATCTGCACTGCCTCTGGCCTGTACAACAATCTTCTGTTTATCTCTGCTTGTTATTATATCTCAATCATCACTATTTATGACTTTTTCTCTCATATTTTGTAATCAGTAAACTAGTTCTCTTTTCACTAAGCTCATTTCCTCGGTGCGTGGTTCTCAGCTGAGGCCATGGACTTTTTGGCCAGAAGGAGCAGTGTTTTGTGATTTTAATGTGGATTTTCTGAGGGGAGTATGTGCCCAGTCCTGAGCTAACCCTTATTTGCTCTGATCTGAAAAGCGGGACAGCACGTCTCATTAGTTAAGTTAATGAAGATTCACGGTCCTCTTCTGCAGAGCGGTTTGATCCAGACGCTGGTGCTGGCTGACATAACAGATAATTAAGAAGAGGCTTGAGAACATTTACACTTTATTAACATAATGCCACTATCTGATCTACCCACGTTCTCAGAGATGAATGTGCAGCCAGACTGGGAATAGAAAAGAGTCAAGTCCCAGCTGGTTTAACAAGACTTTCTCTAACCTTTTTTCATCTGTTTATTAAGACCTACTTGATGTGCCTTGGTCTCTTTCTTGTATAGATTATTCATTTATTTTAAAACACAGTGTTATAGTAAGACTTCTATGGCATATAAACAGCATGTCATATATAATTTTATTTTCCTTACACAGTATTGGGTGGACTGGTCATAAAACCAGCAGAAATGGTAGACTATTTTGATGCGGTGTTTCCACTTGGCCCTACTCTGCTCGGCTCTACTTGGCACTGTTTCCAGACGCCCTGTTTCTCTGGGACCACTCTTTAGTACCTGATTCAAAACAGGAAAGATATTAAACACGCCAGGCGACATTAGCATTACGTTAGCATTTAGCTTGCAGCTATCGTGAGCAATATGTATTTGGACTGTTGGATTACTTCATTCATCTCTATGTCTTATCTACATTTGCTGTTGTAGTTGCTGAGCAGTGAGTAAGTGATAAAACTGTTATTCTGATGCACTGTTCATGCTATGTTTCCCCCACAGAGTCCATTAGTGGGTGTGGCCTCTGTATATTGTAAAAGAAGCCAAAATTGCATATTGTTCACAAAGGTTCATATAGTTTAGTAGCAAAGGTTTGTACAGTAGTTTTGTATGTCAGTTAGTTAGTAACTTTAACAAAAAAAAAAAAAAAAACTTTTTTTTTAGATATAAAGATTCATAAGTTAATAGACATAAACAAATACTTCATGTTTAAATAATAAGCTATTTTGGCCTCACATGTGCTCTGAAATATTTAAGTCCAACATTGTACTTTTTGTTCACTAGAGTGTCTAGTATCACAACATCAGAACCTATGAACATTGGAATCTACAGTATATTTTGGCGTTGATTTGCACATTTCCTTCAACTGTAGATTCTTGTCAGAACCATGACCATAGCTCAGGATCTGGAGAACACATGGCCTCCCGTAAATATAGCACTAGAAGTTAGCCTTTGCTTTACTTCCATGAAGAAATGAACTAATCTCTACAGATTTGTCTTTAACTGGATTATGCAACAATGCTGAAACCATGCAGGTGGTGTTCAAACTGTTGGTAAATGATATTTTCCCAGCCTCCTCGACGTGTCAGCTCTAAATACAGTATTGGTATAGCCTGCTCCGGTCATGTGATTTGAGTGACAGCTGAGCTCGGGCCGCACATTGTTTCCTGAAGGATTTACGGCCAATCCAAATTCCCAAGACGCTCCGGTTGCAGTTGTATAAATTATATCTTCTGCTACTGGAGATGAAATACAAGACTGATACGAAGACAGCTTTATGAGGCACTTGTGGACATAATCTGGACTCGTCTGTGGAACAATGGGCCGTCCAACAAGTGCAAAGTTATTAGATATCTACCATGTGTCAGGAAAGTAGATAAATAATTACATACTTTCACACAGAGTTTTGAAATGCAGGCATTATGGGAATTTGTTTGTAGAACTACACTGACTATCTTTATATATGAAGGTTAAACGTACTATTCTGGCTCAACAATGACTAGTAACACGGCTCTGACCTTTTTGAATGCGGTCAGCAGGTTTGAACCAGTTGACACTTTCTGGATCATTTGCATATTTCTTGGGCTATGCTAACGGCTAAGGCAGAGATGCTTAAATTTTCAGTACCGGTGCACTCCTAAACGTAGTCCCAAGCCCAAGGCCCCCCCTATACAATTTTACATTGTATTTTACTTTAAATTTACCATTTTAGCTTTTTACCTTTTGTTTTTAGTTCATTACAATTCACAATGCAAACTTCTAAAACTATTGAGACGTGTAAACTCTTTGCCCTCCCACAGGGAAAATTTTTAATAAATTCAAAGCAATTTTCTGTATATTTTAGATGCTATTCTCTTAATACATAATGCAATTTTACTATTATTAAAAAGGTATAAGGCATTTAAAATCAGAAGCCCCAACCCCCTATCTAGGTCCGCTCCTGTAAACCCGGCATTCAAAAGCTGTCAAGGATAATATAGAAGGGCCGAGAGGGGCAATAGAAAAGTGGCTAAAACATTGAAAAATTCTATTGGATGCTTTTTTAACAACTTAATTGAGCCAGGAGAAAGTATTTAGGCTTAAAATCTCACTGTGAAATGCATTGCTTATTACTGTTTGGCACAGTTCTTTAGGAGGTCAGAGAATCAACAGAAATTGGTATAATATGATCATCCTCCATTTTTGTTTTTTGTATTATTGCTGTTTTGCTTTTGCAAGGGTTACTAACTGCATGATCCTAGTCTGAGTGTGGATACTTGATGCTTTTACATTGAGTTAATGAACAATAGAAGTTCTAGCAGTTGTAGATGAACATTGAACAAACGTGTGTCACTTGAACTTTCCATATTCCAACCTTTTTATGTCAGCTTTGTCTGCTTTTTTCTACCTAGGCACAGTTTTCCATCAGAGCGTTATTGCAAGAACACTCCTGCACAATTGTAATCTTTAAGTGTTTACTATAACACTTTTATTGCTGGAAAAGTTGGTCTTGGATCAAAAATCTTTCCACTTGAAGATTAAGCAATTAGTTTGAGACGAGTTTCAAAGGCTGTTATTTAGTGAAGCTGAATGAGGAGAGGAAACTTTTCTCTTTTACAAGCCTCTAAAATCATGCTATAAAAGAGAGCATTTATTGCATGTCTGCTTATAAATTAACTTGACTGTGTGTTTACTAAATAACTGTGGCTTCACACTGCATGCCTTTTATAAATGAGACATTTCAATTTCAATGTTGGAAGTAAAAAAAAAAGTAACCACAAACAAAATACACATCTAGGCAATTCACAAAAAGTAAATTCAGCATTGTTGTTAACTTTTTGTTGCATTCAGCATATAGTTTATCATTTGGAGATACATAGAATCCAGGTGATCATTTGTGTGGAATGTTAATTTTCTACTAATTGTTATTTTATTTTTTGTCTTTTATTTCACCTGAGTCTGCATTGTTCAATCATCTCACTCATAACTTTCTTGGAAAAAGAGACAGCTACATTGAATAACTGATCCTTCTCTGGGATCACATCGGTTCTCTGGTAGGCTAATTTGTATTTTGAAAATTGTAAGTATAAGTAATTACAAATACAACAACAACAACAAAACTACTACTACTACTACTACTACAATGACATCACCAACAACAACATCAATGCCATTACAACAACAGCAATACCACCACCAACAACAACAACAATACCACCAACATCATCAACAACAACAATACCACCACCAGCAACAACAACAACAGCAGCAGCAATCCATTACAACAGCAATACCACCAACATCACCTACAACAACAATGCCGCCACCACACAACCAACAACAACAAAATACCATCAACAACATTACCAACAATACCACCAACAACTACAACGACAACCAACCAACCACAACAACCAACACTACCACCGACAACAACCATTACCACCACCAACAACAACCATTACCTCCACCACCAACAACAACAACAAAACAACAGACCCACAACACCAGCACCAACAACAACAATACCACCAACAACAACAATACCACAACAACAACACCACCAACAGCAACAACCTCAGTAGCAATAAATCAAAAATGTCCAAAGTATTCTTCCCACACATAACTGTAAATTATAATGCGGAACATTCCAGGCACAATCACATAAGTGAATGGGAGAAAAGAGAGAGAGAGTTTGAAGTACTGCTCTTGTCCCCTTGTCCCTCCATTTCTGATTGATCACACTTCTAGAAGCACTCAGATTTGGTTTAATATTTAGAGACTCTGGATACTAGCATTTAAAATGTATTACTTTGGATAAAAGAACAGGGCAATGTTGTCAAAATTATGCATAGAAAAACAAAAGTAATTCAATAAAAATACCTACATTGATTTTATTGTTGCCGTACACATACCACATAGTGCACCACACACACGGCAAATACCCACATAGACCTTTTTAACCCAACACTATGGCACTTGTTCACTACATTTCACCAACCTGTTCATGTTTTAACCCTTTGCCCTCTCCACCTGCCTCTCCAACCTGCCCTGTTTGGCCCCCGCATGCCCCTCATACCGGAACTCGTGCTCCTCTGATCCTGGGACAGTTTGGGTCACTGCTAAAACATATGCATGCACTTTTCTGACAGGTGCAGGGAGGCAGGGGCACGGCAGGTCCAGAAGGCTCGGACCTGTAGCCCGCTCTGGTTGTTGCTAGAAAGACCAACCTCAAAGCAAAGATAAATAACCCAAAGGTCACATAATGGGAAAAGAATGACTCAAGATATGTTGTTTTGAAATATAACACAACTTAGAAATGCAAGTACAATTTCAGCCTTAATTTTTTTTTATGTCAGGTAAATGTGTGAGTTTTTCTGTCTCTGTCTCTCTCCCCCTCCTTCAACCTCCTTTCCTCCAACTATCTCACCCCCTCTTTCTTTTTCTCCCTTCCCTCTCTCTCTCCCTCCCCTCTCTCCCCGCTCTCTTTCTCTCTCTCCTCTCTCCCTCAATCGTCTTTCCTCCCACTCTCTTACCTTCTCCCTCTTTCTCTCCCCCCCTCTCTTCCCTTCCCTCTCTCCTTTCTCTCTATAACTGTCTCTCTACACCTCCACCTCCTTTTCTCCCACTCTCTCATCCCCCTCTTTTTTCTCCTTTCCCTCTCTCTCCCTCCTCTCTCTTTTTTCTCTCTCACCTTCCCTCCTCTCTCTCTCTTTCTCCCTCCCTCAACCTTCTTTCCTCCCACTCTCACCTTCCCCTCTCTCTTTCTTTTTCTCTCTCTCATCTTCTCTCTCATCTTCCCACATCTCTCCTGCCTCTCTCTCTCTACCCTTCCCTCTCTCCTTTCTCTCTTGCTCTCTCTACACCTCAACTTCCTTTCTCCCATTCTCCCACCCCTCTTTTTTCTCCCTTCCCTCTCTTTCTCCTCTCCTCTCTACCCCTCTCTTTTTTCTCTCTCACTTTCATTCCTCCCTCCCTCCCTTCCTCAAACTTCTTTCCCCCCACTGTCTCTTTCTTTCTCTCCTTCTCACCTTCCCACATCTCTCTCTTCCTTCCCTCTCCTTTCTTTCTCACTTCCTCTCTGTACACCTCAACCTCCTTTTCACCCACTCTCTAACCCCCTCTTTCTTTTTTTCGCTCTCTCTCTCTCACCTTCTTCCTCTCTCTCTCTCTCTCTCTCTCTCTCTCTCTCTCTTCTCTCTCTTCTTTCTCTCTCCTCTCTCTTTCTCAACTCAGCTCACATTGTGAGTTTGTCATTTTATGTTTCTAATCACATTCTCTTGCTTGCTTTTCAGTATTTTATATTATTGCAATAGTCCTCATTTGTCATTATTCTAAATCCCAGGAAAGTAAACTAGGTTGTGACCAATTTAGGCTTGACTCCAAAGGGTATTTTTATACTGTACGTTGTTATTCAACATTTTAACATTGCATAGTGACAATAAATATAAGCTAGATTATCAAAAGCCAACATGTGGTTTTTAGCATTGGTTTTACGAGATCACAATACTGACCAAGATCTTTTTTCGCTTTGATGGTCAGGCCTCGGGCAGACTATACATTTCCAAAGCCCTCTCCACTTCTCAAAGCTTGAAAATGGCAGTAAATAAGAAGAAGAGAAGAATGCTGAGAGCAGAGACACAGACGTCTATCAGTCACCTCGGTCTCAAGCCATTTTCTGCACATTTAACGGTGCTCCGGAGTCTATAGGATTCATTGGAATGCAAAACGCGGATAAAAGAGCTCCTCCAAGCATCCTGGGTCCCCCCAAAAGGACACGCACATAAACCGGAACGAAGGGAGATTCAAAGTCTATCTCCATCAAAATAAACAAAGACAGGCCGGTATTCTTTTCAGTAGATGCAGACGGAGTAAAGAAGTGAGATGTTATATGAAATGTGAGGTCTGCAGAGACTTCACCAGAAAACTAGCTTTAAAATCTCCAACTGTATTTTGACAATTTTCAATACTAACAGAAAAAAACACACTAAATAATCATACATTTATTCACCTCAGCGAGTCAGCGATATGAGTGAGGGCAACACTTATTTTATTTAAAGGAGACCTATTGTAATTTTTCTGTATATTTAGAAAGAAACTATGGCATCAGTAAATCAACAATTCACATTTTGTTCACTGCAAAACACAAAAATGATCTAAAACAGCTTAAAAATAGAAACTGTTCCTGTGATTTCCTGTTTAAAACTGCAGAACTGATAAACACCGCCTCATCCTGGTAATATTTCATTTTAATATACTACAGATTTAAAAAACTACTATTTTTTGTTGTTAGAAAGCGTCTGCATGGTCATTTTAAACCTTACATGTTTTACACGCCATCCAAATTTTGAGTAATGGCAAGTAAATACAGAGAACTGGGCGGGGATAGGTGGTAAGTGGAGACAGGGATTTTCTGAGCATGCGAACAGGAGATGCTGAACCAACACAGTCTCACAAGAAGGCGTACATATAGCACGACACAAAAATAGCGTATTTTTAGCACGATATCAGTCCTGTTTTGCGTACTTATGTTGCGCCGTACATATAGCACGATATGAAAAAGCGAAAAAATGACACGAGATTGGTTGAAGCACGTGGAGACGTTTTCTTCAGGTGAAACGGGTAAGTTCAGACAAAAAGTTACTAAAATGGTTAACATTAGGGTTGGGGCTTGGGGCAGGTTAAGATTAGATGTAGGATTTTGTTAATTTTCATAAATAAGAACACGTCTTAACAACCACCATTGAAATGAACGGGGACTGTGACGCGTACTATAATTACGCAAAAGAGCCGTAAACTCGTGCTAATCATACGCAATTACGTGTTGCGTTATGTCGTGGTATATGTACGCTTTCTTGTGAGATCGGGCTGGCTGAACAATACAAGATTAGTCAAACATGCAGGAATCAATCCAAAAACAACTTTGATTAAACTAATGAAGAGGCAACACTTTTGTAACATGGTTAAATTTTAGGTCCCCCTTTAAGGTACGCCTGAACCCCTTATTGATATGAACATTTTCAAGGACCCCTCAAAACCAAGTTCAAACTCTGTTTAAATCAAAAAGGAAATCAAATATACATTTCTTGGAATCCTTAAGGTACAGGTCTAGTCGTTTCTATCAAAAATATTATGTTTGACATTGTACAGTATATTATAGAATAGTATTTAAAAAAAATCAATATCAACAAAGATTTTTGAGGGACCCCCAACATACTGTATGGGCCACTTTTAGATCCAATGATTCAGGGTCTTTAAATTAGTTTCTTCCTTAAAGAGCATAACATGAACACATATTTCATATTGGCTGACCCATCAGATCAAGTTTGCTTTGATCTGTATCAAATATAAGACACCGGATGCATCATTTTGTGGGTATTTTTAGGCAACCCAACTTTACAATGTCATTGATTTGTACTTTTAGGTAAAATTATTATTCTCTAAAAGCAGCTGGTAGATTTGTGTATCGAGCACCTTTTGGTTGATGAGGGAAAACCTTTACGCATTTCCAAAGTATGCTCTATTTTTCTCTTTCCTTGTCTTGATACCTCTGGCTTCTGATGCAGGCCTGACTCAAACATTTGCTCCACACATGCCCCAGAATGAAGCCAGCGTCCTCTGAAGCAAAGCCGGGTTTAGAAAAATGGGGGTGGAATGAAAAGTGTTGAGTGAAAGAGAGAGGAGGGATCAACAACAATACAGACTGAGAGAGGAAGTGGCTCAGAGACTAAAGGCGGGTTTAACTCCACAGACAGGAGACTAAGAAGGAGAACCAAGGCCTGGAAATGGTGTCCTACTGTTATGAATGATGTCATCTTAAAGTGCAACCTCTGGCTGAATAAAGTTAAGATCATTGTATGTAAGATTGTACTAAACATTTTACAGTTTTCATCTCAGTTTAGCCATTTTTGGAACAAAAATTTGCTTTCTATTTGTAAATGATGACATCACACTAGAAAGTTTCATACAAAAGACATATAATTAGACGCGCAATCAGCATCTCTGCTCTGTTGCTACAACTCGAACAGCGCGATGCCATATTCCTCCGGTAGAGGTGATGACGCAAATCCATTGAACACAATGGCAGAAGTTGCACTTTTATGGACAAAACAAGCTTAAACAAGTGATTTCAGCAAAACCACGAGCAAAACGGACTGATTTGTGTCTTATGAAGCTTTTTTAAACAACTTTGGAGATGTGAAATTATATTTCTCAAACTTCTATATTCTTAGGCTGAAAATGCTCCGCACTTGCCGATGCGACAGACGCACCTCCACAGATAAGTGAAGCTATAACTTTGTTTGGTGTTATTTATTTTATTTATTATTTGTCTGCTTTTCTCACTATGTAAAAGCCGACGTTTGGTGGTCACTAAAAGATAAGTACGCTAGCCGTTAGCAGTTTTATAGCCTACACAATTTTTATTTACAATAAAATGCTGAAAGGTTTGTAAACTCAACAATAATTGGTCTAATTGTCTATGGTCAGCATCCAGGTGTACGCCCACTAATCGACCTCTGTAATTGAATCATAACATTACCAGTGCATCAGAACAACAGCTTTATGACTCAAGAACTACAACTGCAAATGTGGACTTAAGGAAATATATTGTGTCAAATATAGATATGAAGACATGGAGATGAATAAAGTGATCCAACTGTCCAAATACACTATGTAAATAAATACTCTATATCCAACAATGCTAATGGTAGCAGCGAGCTAAATGGTAATGTGGTGCTATAGCGCTGCCTGGCATTTTTTTTTTTTTTACACCTACAGAGCTTTGTGCACTTTTCTGACATAAAGCCACAACACCAACTTCTGTTTAAACCCGGTTGTGACTTGACTTGAATCAGTTGTTCGAAAATACACTTAATTTTCCAAAAAAACATCTTTGGGCGACACGGTGGCGCAGCGGTTAGCGCTCTGGCCTCATAGCAAGAAGGTTCTGGGTTCGACTCCCGGGCCGCCCGGGGCCTTTCTATGTGGAGTTTGCATGTTCTCCCCGTGTCTGCGTAGGTTTCCTCCGGGTACTCTGGTTTCCTCCTACAACTAAAACATGTCCATTAATGCCTCCCCTGACCCTTCCCCCAGGGCTCCCCTGCAAAAGAGATTCTGAATCTCAGTGGGACTTCCCTGGTTAAATAAAGGTCAATTAATTAAATTAAAGAGGTAAAAGATTTGCCATTACATTATATGTTTTGATAAATGTTTTGTTTTTAGTATTGACCTATAAGGAGATCAACAAAGCATTCCATTGACTTCCTTTCAACAAATTAAGCATCAGATTCTTGTTAACATATTTTTGTTTTAGTTTAGAGTAAATTATTTCTAGAGTTCACAAATAAATACAAAGATACAGTATGAGTGGGGAAAGTAGGCAGGTGAAAACAGGAATTTGTAAAGTACTTGAGCCTCAGTTGCAGCATAAGATAACTCAAACAATCTACAACCTAACCTCATGATTAGAAATAATGTTGTAAAATGATTAAAACTAGGTTTTGGATTTAATCAGTCAAACATTAACCCACCCATGAAAGTTTCAATCTAATTAATTTTGTTCAAATTAAACTAAGAAAATAAATGCAAAAATTCTGCCCGTTACATCGCTCTTTTCTCAGGTCGTTACAAGTTCATGTTTTGCACAAAAATATTTGTGCATATTTTCTTTTCTTTCCAAAATCTGTTTAAACCCAGTAAAAGACACTTTTTACATCTGCAGTGCTCTTTCTGCAGTCGGTATGGGTGATGCATGAGGCGTGTTTATGGGACAGGGTGCTCCGTGGGGCCCAGTGTAAGGCGCTCTGAAAGGAGCCGTGGTCCTGTCCCGCTGGATTTAGGGGACTGAGTTTAGAGGGTCAGCTCGGGCACCCCCGGGATAAATGCCCCCCTTTGTCTGCCCCGGGAGAAGCTCTCAGCGGGGAGTCTATAAACCTCAGTGGCAACACTAACACCTCAAGCTCAGGGGCTCCCCACCGGGACCCCCACACAGCACCCCAAGTCTGACAAGAAACAGCTGAGAGGACCCGAGTGATGCAGTTGTCTGGGTTTGTCACAGACTCTTTGTGGCTTTTATGGGTTTGTCATCAAAGAATCTACAAATAACTAAAGTTGTTTTACTAAAACATACTAAAGTCTTTTAGTTTGTTGAAGTTGCCATCTTCACCCAAGAGGAATAGCTAAAACTTGTATTGAATTCCTGAATATAAAACATATCCAGATTCATAGCAAATATGCAAATGATTGATGAATGGATGTTTAAATCACGTGTGTCAAACTAATTTTAACAAAGGACTACATTGGCATCATGGTTGTCCTCAAAGGGCTGGTTGTAACTAAAATTAACCTGACTAATCTTTGACATACTACAAATAGTTGTCTCTGTGTTTGATTTTTGTTTATTTATTGATGTGACAAATACTGAATATACATCTGCAATAGTCTGAAAATAAGTTTCAGACAAATCATTTAATTAGGTTAAGACATCCAGATTACTCCTGCACTAATGTAAGATTAAAATAAACCTTATAAGACTTGAGGGCCACATAAAATAATGTGTAGGGCCGCATCCGGCTCCTGGGCTTTGTGTTTGAAACATGTGGTCTAAGTTTTTGTAAAATATGCATCAAAATGAGTGCCCTGTCATGATCAAGCACTGATGCTTGGTAAAGGAAAATGTACGAACACATTTTGTTGGGGACATTTTCTTTTGGTTTAGGCTTCAAGTTACTAAAACTCGTAAGTGTACAACTGGGACTCTAGGAAGGTAAAGATTTACCTGTTAATCCAAAGACAATTTTGCCACATGGCTTCAACAAGTCATGGTTATTTTACGTTTTGGCTTTTTGTAGCATAATGACGTAAAAAAAAAAGGCTGCATATCATACATTTTTGACATTTCGTTGTATATCGACGTTTTTTATTTCAGTTACAATATTTCTATGGTGGTTTCTTTTAATCAAATGAAAGATTCTCTACCATTTTTCTTTTCAATAATTCAGTAATTTATTTTAACTTAGTCCACACATTACTCTGCCCTCCCTTCCCTCTACTGTTTAATCTGTAGCTTGAATAACGGGTATTGTTTGAATACTATTATTTTACAATATGTCAGTACTGTGACACACCACAAAAGATACAGGATTTGAATCCCAGTTTGCCTTGGTCTTTCTTGGATTTTTTTGCCAGCTTCCCCTTTCAATCCACAAAAAGAAAAAAAGCCGCTAAGGTAGTTCTGACCAAGGCAGCTTCAGCTTTTGACAGGATTTCCCATTGGTATTGAAGAATGTCAGCCTTTTTTCTGCTACTGTGTATATAGTGTTTAAATACTGACTCCCATTCTGAGTCTTTTTTGAGTGTCAATTTTAGTGCAAACTAAAACAAACACTGTCACCCCCTTCTTTCACCCTCTTCTTTTCTCTCCCAGCACTGCCCATTTTACTAAGTCTAAGTTTAGGGGCTTAGTATGACTTTAAAAATGTATATTGTATGTGTAGAAATATTCTGGTAAAACCTTGGATATTTATTCTTCTTGCATGTTCCTTTCTGTGTTCATGTTTATGCCCATGGCTGTACCTCTGAATCCGCAGGTACAGTGTGCTAAGCTAAGGAAGCTCTATCTCTTTGCCTCTTTTGTGGTCGGCCCCTGCTCCTGTTTCTCAGAGCTGTGAGATGGGCGAACATGAAATCAAAGTAGAAAAGGTCTACAAAGAAAGCGGACGATGTGTTTTCAGTAAATGGGATGGGGGTAGATTGTCCCCTCACCCCAGGCTCCAGGGCCCCTTCGTCCCATGAAAGGGCCCTTATGAGGGACCTGGCTGCTGGGCCCGACACGGATTAAGACCCCAATCCCAACGGCTGCCAAAGTGTTATATATATTTGGCATGTTATTTCTCACTCACAGCAGAGCAAACGGAGTCACAGGGAACTTTATGTTGGCGTTAAATGTTTTGGTTAAAGGCATTTAAAGACTTACTCTATTATATTGTTATACATTTTGAGGATGTGTCGGCATTTAAAAGACAACAGTGCTTTTATTGTGGTATTAGCAGTTCCCGAACTTCAATATTTCATGTTTTAGATCAACTTTATATTCCAGAGGGCCAGATTTTTTGAGAACTCATGTGGAAAAATGAATACAAAAGACATCTAGATACTGAACTAGAACCAGAAAAGGACTAGATAGTAAAACTAGAATCTAACCGCGAATCAAACCAGCAAGAACAAATATTGAAAAATATATGTTTGGAAGAAAGCCAGATGTAAGTGGCTGGAGGGCTCATCTTTTTTTTTGATTAGCCCTATTTCTGACCTTAAATATATATGTAGAATGTGACATTCTTTCAGTCAGGTGTTTTATATTCTGAATTTGTGTTAACATGCCATCTACTGGACCGCTGAAGGAGTCAACACCTGCCTGCTAATGTAAGCATGCAGTTTCAATAAATGTGATTTTGACAAAATTTGTAACATTTAAAAGCAAGAGTTTTTATGAGTTTCAGACAAAGCAACCTCATGTCCAAGTATGTTTTGATGAGGGAACGATCTTATAATAAAGTTAATTCTGTATAATGTGTCCAACAATGCCTCATGCATTTATGTTAAAGGCAGAATTAACAACATTAAACAATTAACTCATGGCTAAAGCAACAATGTGGGGTGTAAAAAGCTAACAAACATCTACAACTAAAGGTGGACTGCTGTTTGATCAAAAATGGACTTGAATAAAGGAAAGTTTTTCGAGGTGTGACTTGAGTAACATGTCAGCAGGTACAGTAGGTTTCCTGATTTAAAACATTGTTTTCAACATAGCCACCACTACCTCTACCACCAGGCTTAGTGCTTAGGGACTACTTTCATAACTCTATAGGGACGTTCGCCTGTCATCGCCTGGTTATCGCTTTGGTTGGCAAAACATTTAAAACGTAATTGATGGCACTCTAAACAAACACGGAAAAAGACAATGATTGTATCTTGCTGTGTGAGTCAGTTGGACAAGAGCAATCCAAAGCTTCTCCATGTTCTAAAAGCGTGCATCAAGAAGAAAGGTTTGAATTTCGGCAATTAGGAGCCGATGGAAAAATCAATGGGAACTAGTTTTGGTTCTAGCAGCCAATCAGCGGCCACCCCAAATTTTGACGTCACGTTAGCTCGACAAACATATAGTTGAATTGCAACGTTGCAAAGCTTGTAAAAAGTAGCGACTTCTGTAGAAATTACGGTAATGATTGTTAAATGTCAGCGGCCTTTTTTACATGTTTTACAATTTCAAATACTCTGTTGTAGTTTGTATTGTTATTTTGCAGTGTGGTATTTCTAACCCCTTTATCACAGAAAATAATTGTTCTAGAGATCTTCGGTGCGTTACGAATGCGTTTGTGTAGCATCCTCTCAGGACCGAAGGCTGTATGCATTCTAGATAGTCAACACTGTGACTACGTCCTATCCAATTCTGTTTAAAATCAATGTGGACATAATTGACATGTCACTTCTGCTAAATCTAAACGACCCTGGTTTGACACATGGAACAAAGCATTGTGGGACTTCCTACTGTACAAACCCTTTTCACCTCCTCCTGCTGCTTTTGTGCTCGTAGCCGGCGGCCATTTTCCTTTAATCTGATCTGAGCATTACAGTGTCTAAGTGCCATCTTCATTTGCCACGCTTATGAATAATACACAACTCCACTGTACGCATATTTAACACATTGTGGGCGTTTTAAGTCTCATTCACCCAGCCCTAGTCTATGAAGCTGTGCCTAAAAGGATGACATGGTTCAAATAGGATCTCGTCTTCCTCCAAAGGTAATGAGGTGAGCTCAGGGTGAACGGGCCATCCCAGACTGTTTATTTGTACAGGAGGGATTTACAGTAACAGCTGAAAATATGAGAAAGAGAGACGAGGAAGTAGGACATTTTACAGAATATGAGCATTGTTCAATTCATGACAAAGTAGATTTAGTGGCAAGATTTATGAATATAGCCTGTTTGATAGTTTTCCAAAAATCCTGCATCTATCATTAACCCGATGCATGGACTTAAGTCAGACTTGAGTCACTTTTTGATTACTTGGGACTAGACTAAATAAAATGGACTTGGACTTAAAGGTCAGTAATTTGAGAGTTGACTTGGACTTGACTTGGATCGGAGCCTTATGACGTGAGATGACTTGATGGTTCTCCTCCTGAAATAATTGTGCAAGTTCAAATTTGCAAACTCCAACATGGTTTCTCACTTCTTTTTTGTCACCAATTTAATTAAATTAAATTAATTTAATTTAAGTTTGATATGAAGACTTGAAACTAAAATTTGTGGATTTGACTTGTCTTGGACTTGTTGGGCACTGACTTGAGATTTGGACTTGCCTCTCTTTGATTTGGGACTTGACTCAGACTTGAGACCAAAGACTAAAGGCTTACTTGAGACTTGCAAATCAATGATTTGATCCCACCTTTGAGAAACTCCATTTGTGTACGTATATCTTGTACTTTGGTAGCCTGACGCATTAGTCAGTTTCATTTCACTTTGTGAAACCATCTGGGGTTTGTTTGCTCACAGTAGGTGGGGACATTTTATTTAACCAATCACTGCTTTTTGGTTGTTTGTTGTCCAGAAATAGAGCATAAACATGGTGTGTCAGTGTGGTAAACTTGCAAATTAAAAAGTACAATATCATATTCTAAATTAATATTTGACACAAGGTCAAAGGAGGAGATTGTTTACAACTCAGCTTGGTTCTGACCAACATATCAAACTGCTTCTGCTCGCTGATTGGATGTCCGTACTGCCTGCTTTTTGCGGACCATCTTTAGTACTTTGATACCTCATCAAGTAGCTGGAGTGAAATGAATTTGAGTGGAAGCTCTCGGTGGTGCCAGCCTGGCTAGTACTTTGGTAACAACTTGAAAGATATGTGACATTAGTGGACAAGCATGTACTGTGTCCAAATTTCATCAGCAGCAATATAAACTGATGCATCAAGTTCTAATTTTCATGTCTTTCTTATGAGATAGCAAATCATAGCAGCTGACTTCTTGTCTCAAGTTTAAAAGTCAAATGTTTTACACAAATCAGTTGTGATGGCCAGCTCTACAACATTTTTTAAGGCCCATTAAACAAAAACAGGGTCACCGCTCACCTGTCAGGACTCGGAGACCTATTTCTTGCATTTGTCTATTTTGAAAAATTGGGTTGGTAGAAGAAACTCATTCAAACCCAGAAAACATGCAAACTTCACAACTCTTGGATTGCTCTTGACTGAAAGCAAATCCAGCGGCTTTTTTCAATAAATTTGTATCCTAATAGTGACTTTACATCTTAATTTTAATTGTTGACTAAATCAACGGAATTCAAGTTTGTTTTTGTTCTCAATGTTGGTAACAAATCAAGTCAAACTCACAACCTAAAACCAAAGTCTCTCTCTGTTGAGCACTGCATCAGTAAACCTCGCTGCTTTGTCTCTGCCTCTGTCGCCACATCTAAAGCGCTCATCTCCAAAGTATTTTCCATTTGGGATTGAGAGAAGCACGGCTGTCTGCATGTCCCCGTGCTCCCCAAATCTTCTGTCCCGTAATGAAATAATCCCTGTCAGATTGTCACTGGAGAGAGGGAGAGAGGAGGGGAGGAGGGGTGTCTTTGTTCAACAGCAGCCTTTACCACATCGGCCCCTCGGAGACCTGTCTGTGTTAACATCTGTGCCACGGTTCACACGTTGTTTGTGTACGTGACGGAAAATACAAAAATAAACCAATGTATGTAGCAGCTATAGAATGTGTTGCAACAATTGTCTTCCAGAGGCTGCACAGTTTAGGTGAGAACTGAAAGTGAAAGTAATGTGAAAAGAAGATGAATTAATTATCACAGGACATGAATCAACTATAAAAAAATCATAACATATACATAAAAACATACAAATAAGTAATAAAAAAAAAAGACCAATGTTAATTTTTATTATTTTAGTTTTAGCTTAATGATTAGTTCATACAATTAGTGTACCTTGAAAACAAAGCAAAGCAAAAAAAAAAACAGAAAAGGCAAACAGAAATGAGATGTGAACTGTCTTAGTTCCAATCTCTGTATGAAAACAGTTAATCACCAGTGTCAGCAAAAACAATGATGTAGTGCAACAGGTGGACAAGGGTGTTTACCTGTCTTTAGCGCGACACAATTAACCAGCAGTGGGGTAGTGACACCACTCTTCTATTACTGTTTTAACACATGTTTACACATGTAACAATATTTTTTACACTATGCATGCACAAGCAGACAAAGACACAGCTTATCAATACATGCAGTGTTTCACAGCTCAAAATAAGGCAGGAGCAGCTGAGTGGCAGCACCTGGATGTCACTTCTATCAAAAAGCCCTGCCCGCTTCGCAAAGCTATAGCTCTGCAGGGACAGTCAACCTGCAACATAGGGTTTACAATCGGAGAGTCACTCAAGAATCAATGCAATGCATGGCTCACGTTACAATACTGTCCCCATTGTGTGATACATGCAGTAATCAATATACAGTATTGCACAATATAACAGATATTCCAAGTGATACATCACTAAAAGAACCAATTACATTTTAACAACATTTTGTTCTGCCCAATCTGAAACACACACATTTTAAAATTAAAACTGTCAATAAGTCAAATAAGCAGGTTTCATTTTTGTAAACAAGCAACAATAATGCAGCACTGTCAAAATCTAAAATATAGCAAAAAATACTCATGGCGATGTATTGATACAGCAGCCCATGATAACAATATTGTATCACCCCATTAAATATCACAATATATTTCAATATTATGGTCCAACCCTAATTTCTTTTTTTTTTTTTTTTTTAATTAGAGTTTTTATTATTATTATTTTAACTAGAGCTTTTTGTCCCTTCATATTGTTAAAATCAATCCAACAGAAAAGAAACATGACACCATAAATATATTTTGTAGACCAAATCCTCTCTTTATTCAATCTAATCCAATTTATCCATTTTTTTTTTTTTACTGTATATCTGCAAAATGAGTGAAATGTCTTGCCGATAGACATAATCAACAATCAGACATCTTGTTTATCTTGATTTTTCTACAGAACAACTTATGCTATAGTCTTCTTGCAACTTGCAAAACATTGAAAAATCACCAGGGCTTCAGTGAAGACAAGCTTGGATTTTCCTTGGTCGTAATGTCTTTAACAGTAATCCAGTGAGTGCCGTGATGCCATTATAAGGACTTGCTCTGCTGGCCGTGTGCCCGCTCTCCTGGCATGGGACTATTTTTCCTGCAGGACGCTCTATTAGGTCACCCCCATGAAGTCACCACTGTTTATGGTCCTGTCGCACACCAGCCTGCATTAAGGTGTGTGTCTTTACATCATGGTTACAGTACAGACTAGAAAGGCGGAGGGTAGACAAAAACTTGCTAACTTGCTAAAGGAGTATGGCGTTTCTCAAGTAAAAACAAAATATGTCGATGAGTAATAGAGGTTATGCAGGTGACATCACAGCAATCTAAATGTGAGAACTGAGTGGCATTTTCTCGTGTAGGAGCTCAAAATACAGCTAAAACACGAAAAGGACACTACAGTCTGAGAAAAAATTCAACCCACCATAACTCTGCTGAGTACTGAGTTTGTAACTGGCATGTAAAAAGAGAAAATCAGGTAAACAGTGATGGTAAAACAGACAAACAACAAGACTTTAGCTTCTCTCACATTTATCACAGACACAGAGATCACATACAATTGAACTTTTAGTTGTGTTTCATAAAGTTAGTCATGAATAGAAACTACCAGACTGCAAAATTGTGAAATGCACTTTTAGATATGTCATGACAAAGTACATGTTTTTAATCCAAAAAAACAACAATGTTTTGTGTTTCATCTTGCATTGTGACTTTTTTCATTCTAGAACATGAACGCAACCTATTGGATAAACCAGAACTAAATCTATCTATCACTTGACGGAGCTTGTGAGTTAAAAAAAAATCTGACGATCTGTCCAAATACTCAAGTACAAGTTACTGTATGCGTAAGTCTTGAAAACACATGGCTTCTCTGCTCCTCTTGACAGTACTACTTAGCCTCCGGCTGCAGACTGATTACCTGTTTATCCCATTCCGGGCCAAGGTCAGGCTCTTGTGGTAAAGGGCCAGAAGTTTGCGGGTCGTCCCACATGTGTTTATAGAGCGAGGGGGCTGTGATGTCACCCTCGTCTGGCGTCGTGGTGATTAATGTCTGAATGTTTTCCAGCTACTTCTCCCTGAGCTTGCAAGACTGGGCACACACAAGCGAATGGGACGGTTAAAGAGGAATTAATGAATGTAGGAAGCAAGGAGATGCAAATGAGGTGAAATAATGTCTCTTAAAGGCAGAGCGGGCATGTTGGGAAGTATCAGGGTTCTGTTTGGTAAGATGGACGATGCGGTTACCTCAACTTTATGTGATTCAGTGAGTAAGGCTGTGTCCAAGAGTCATAGAAAGGGCCCTGGGTTGGTTCGTTAAGCAAGAATGAAGAATAAATTAAACATGCTAAATGAGCAACGTGTAGGAAGTTTTGGTGAAGTACTGGTTTTGTGACCAACACTGATTCTGATTATAGGTGAATGGTAGAAGACTGGTTCAATCAATCAATCAAAATTTGTCTTTGGCTGAGGGGCCAGCAGCTACAACAAAAATATCACAAAAATACATATACAAGACAAGAAAACACAAGACAACACAGACATGGTTAAGGTGCATTCACACAAAACGGACCATTCACAATTTCAATGCTAGACCTTTGTGGGGGTGTTAAGGGGCAACTCGAGCAGTGCGGTGCGAAAGACGTAGGCGACATGGTCGTCTGCGTGCAAACAGGTATCTATGCGCGACCAACATGTGAAAAGCAGAGAGACTCAAAACAACCAGCTTTCAGCATGATCAGACTTCTGAGTTCGTAACTTCAAAATAAAAAAAAAAAACAACACAACACAAAACTGCAGCAACATAAAAAACGCAGAACATGTGTGACTAAGACTTAAGAGTCTTTCACAGTTTGACGACTTGTGTTTGTTGTGAATGGGATTGTCAGGGGTCAGAAGACCAAGTCGTGGTGGTCAGTTTTAGACTTGTTGTAGAGTCTGCGTCGCCAGCGGTCACTAGTTGCCGCATATGCAGCTGGCTGTTGACCCGTGGCTACAGGAATCAGTGTTCAGGAAAATCGTGGTGGAAAACCGAAAATGATGCTTACAGAAAACAGTATTTAGCTGAGCATGGATTGTTATCATAATTCATATACTTCCTTGATTCTGGCAAAAACACAAAGCTATTTTGATAATAAAATACAACAGATGAACTTCACAGCAAAAATGCAATTTCTGTTATAAAAATAGCATGTTGACACGACTGGTCATATACTGTCATTTCAACAATTATCTGATTGTAGCGATGGCTTAACTTGTAAATCTTTCAACTCCCCTGGGGGATTTGGGTATGAATCCCAGGTGGGACAAAATGATTTTTCTTTCTTTTCACATACTGACAAATAGTGTTGTTTTGCATTTTAAAACAATAACATAATGTGTTTGTAAAGAAATTATAAAACACATTTTTCCAATGAGAAAAATGAGGAGAACACTGTTAGAATATGGGGTGATCCAAATCACCATCTTATGATCTCTCTAAATTGAGTTTGCATGTTCTCCCTGTGTTACCATGGGTCTATCTGGCTTTCACCCGCCTCCAAAAACAGATTAGTAACTCTAAATGACCTTATAGTGAATGCAAGACAGGGAGAATGATTGTCTGTGTCTGTCTCTATGTGTTGAATTGGTCATTTTCCAGATGTTCTAAGGCCCAAAGTCGAAAACATGAATACATAAATAACTAAAATATGCAATTGTCCAGTCAAGATAGCTATATTTTAACTAATTATTCTATGCAATGCGTCCTTGTCTCCATGGAGATTGTTTTTGCATTGTCTGGAATCTTCCGCACTATACGGCAATAATTTATCTTTTTAAGGAGACAAGCAGGTGACGCCACATGGCCAAGTTAAGCCTAATTATGACCTTTAGCTACTCCACAAACCAGTCTGCGTGTAATCAAGTGATTGTGTGACTTCATGAGAAAAACGTCTGGGTCAGGGAGACTTCACCGAGACAAGTCTATGGCACCAGGAGCAGAATTGATGACGAGGCAGGTCCTGGACTATTTTTACATACTTTTCAACAAATTATCTTGGAATATGAAGAACGAGCTAGATCCATGCCAGAAAGTGTAACGGATTGAGACAGTTATTTGGATTTGGGCTTTGCGTAGTTGCAGCTTGAACTCTTAATTAACAGAGCTATTATCAGGCCTTGTTCATCTCGATGACAAATCCTCCAGAGACTGTGATTCAGAATGTTAAAGCTGCTGTCTGGAGAGCTACGCAGGCTGAATCTGTGAGTCATAATGGGCATGTTTATTACACAATGTAGCTATATATATACACTTACTATAGCTGCAGATGTAAACAATTTATCACTATGACCCAAATGTTGGAGCAAAACTACCACTACACTACCAAACCACCACCACTATTATTACTTGCTGGTTCATTTGTTATTTGATGTTATGCAAGTAATAAAATACCCTAAAGTATACAATTTCTGCATAGATTTTATTTCTCTGTGTGATTCAATACTAAATCGCTCGATCGTGGCTTAAATTCATTTCTGGAGTTAGTTTATCCTCATGTGTTCCTCTTATGTTTTGTAATTTGGTGCATTAGGAAAGGGGTTATTCCACTGTCATTTCTCAGTTCAGATGAAGTAAACAGCTAGTTTATTGTTGTTATATTCTTATAGAGGAGAGTTTTGTGTCCTTTTTCTTACACAAAAAATAAACTTAACAGACTAATTTAATAGACTTAAAAACCTACATTGAAGCATACGGAAGTCCAGAGCTGCCATGTGAGTAAATTTTTCAGTTTTTTCTTATAACTTTATTTGTTCAACGACAATTCTTTATTACGATTTTTTTAAAAGACTTTACTTCAAACGAAAAAAGTGTTATCGATTTTTTTTACTTAAAAAATTTTCTCTTACTTTTTTATGATCAGTGTTTTTAAACTGATGCTGCCACTTTAAGAAGCTGACAGAACTGGATCTGTCAAAATCCGGCAAGATATACATAAAGCAACATCGGCAAAAACCTGCCCAGACCAGAAATTTGAAAAGTTAAAAAAGAGCGTGCCATCAGAGACGATCGGTTAGCATGTGAAGAAGGGAGAGAGATGAGGACGAGAAAGAGAAGACGATGCGCACGTATTTTAAGAGCCATGAGATC
The DNA here is from genome assembly GCA_038363315.1 of Mugilogobius chulae. Lineage (NCBI taxonomy): Eukaryota > Metazoa > Chordata > Actinopteri > Gobiiformes > Gobiidae > Mugilogobius > Mugilogobius chulae. The sequence goes on along the minus strand of CM076401.1, from coordinate 23,917,238 downwards.
TTGTAGCACACTGAGAATCCTTTAATCTGTGATCATAATAACCTTCATTGTCAAGAAATAAGACGAATCGCACTTTAACATTTTGGCCTTTTAAGTAATAAAAAGTCTTGACGAAATAATTTTCGATTTAGACGTAATAAAAAGCTTAACCATTATATTCCTTTGAACGAAAAAAGTCTTGAACGTAAATAAAAACTGTAAACGGAATATTGTCGTTTGACTAAAAGCGATGAGAAAACTTTACTCAATTCACGAACGATGTAAATTCATAAGGAAATGCCTCAGTTCCTTCTAACAGCCTTTACGCCAAATTCACAACTCCAGCTATGACAGTTATTTACATTAGCACAATAGAATAATGCATTTAAGATTTCAGTGGTCTTTTAAAATTTTCAAACAAATGAACACACTCAGAGAAAACATGTTCAAGTTACAGATGGGTTGAAATAGTGAAGTGCACACCGGACAGCACGCACTCTGGTCCTGGGTGACACAAGTCCTGAGTTCTGTGGGGTTCTTTCACTGTCTTTTTTAGAATAATTAGCATGAAAGTTTTGTGTTTAAAATGAGTATATATACTATCATTTGTAAAAAATACATAACTTAAAAACCTGTAGGAATAGAAATTTTGACTTAATTATAAGTAATAAAATTCTGAAACAGCAGAAACATTTCCGTTAAGAACAAATTTTATGAATGCCAATAATGTTTGCAAGAAGTCCTTAAGAACAAATTTGTTTAAGAGAAGGCCCCTTGTTATTTATTGAGAAGAAAAGTCGTTCTTTGAGGCGTCATGACAAATGTATTGAGACAAGGATTGAATCTTGACAAAACAGAATTGTCCCATCTCTAGTATTTTCTTGAGTTGAGTGGGATGTAGATGGTGTCAGCTCTGTGTCACATTGGTCATTCTTTCTTATTTATTTACACCAGTAATACACACATTTCTACTTTACTTATAGATGACATAAGATTAACCACTATGGACATGCACTCATCAGCTCCCCTGCCACATTGTACTCTAGAATGTGATGGTGTCAATAGACAAAATGGGGTTTTTCCTATTGATAACATTGCACTTTGCCATGAAGTACTTATGATGAGAGCCATTTACTTTTTGTATTACAACTAAATATTAGATTTAAATAATATTAATTTTAGCTGTCCTCCATCTTGATCACCATTAAAAATCACCGAATGCTACAATGTCACATGAACTGAAACCATAAAAACTGATCTTTAATTTTTATTATACATTCTTGCTCATCTCTACACTATTTATTGTTTAATCTTACACTGTCCCCATTGTGTCTTTCTCGATCTGAAAACACAATTCAAAAGCAGAAGTGATTTTTTTTTTTCAGAACTGTGGATCTTCTTCTCGTTCTCCCTTGTGTCTGTGTTTTAACTTTTTGCTCTGCGCTGTGGAAGATTTAGTGTAATCTGGCAGATCAAAGGCAGCCGTTGCAATCCTATTCCCCTAATCCAGTTTGATGGTGGCTTCTGCACATGTAATAACACCAGCAAAGAGACACATCACTTTAAGACACGCCTTTTTTCTCCTCTGGTGGTTGTCATAGCGATAATTACATTTTTGGCCTCACATGATACAGCATAAACGACTTAATGTTGAAATTCTCTTTGAATGGTTGACATCTTGCGAGCATCTTTTCTCCATGAGCTTGTATTGCCTGGAATAATAATCATAGTCTGGCATTATTCTTGACGGTTTCCATAGAGACAAGCAGGTGACTCGACCAGGTTTAAGTTACAAGTCAGGGCTCTCATATTAAACGTAATGAAAGTGTACATACAAACAAAACGCAAACACTGCCAGTTTTGAATTGCTCATTAAAAGAGACTTATTGTGATTTTTCTGTTTATTTAGGAAGAAACTATGACATGTGCGGATCAATAATTCACATTTTGTTAATTGTAAAACACAAAAATTATCTGAAACAGCTTAGAAAAAGAAACTGGTCCTCTGACTTCTGGTTAAACTGCAGAACTTATTAGATCAGTTGAATAAGCACAGGTATAATCATCATTTTTTTCGTTGAAAGTGACTACATGAGAATTTTGAACCCTACTCTGATTTCAATTTTTAAGTAATAGGGTAAAGTAAATACAAATACAAACAAAAGGGCTGGTACAGGTGGTAGGCATCACAGTCTTTGAAGAAAACGTAGATGTACAACAAAATGTTTTTACACTTTTTTAAATTTTGTTTATTTACATAAATCTGTTATGAAAAGCAAAAACGTAAAATAAACATGAATATTGGTTGAAGCCAAATTTTCTTGAGGTTTATAGGTAAGCTTAGGGTTGGAGCTTGGGGTTGGTTAAGATTTACCTAACCCAAAGAAAATGTCGCCACGTGGCTTTAACCAAAATTTGAAGACATCAGGATAATACAAGATTATGCAGGAATCAGTCCCAGACAACTTTGAGTACATTAATTATGAGAAAACACTGTTATAACATAGTTAAAAACTAAAAAAGTAAATATTACATGATAGTTCCTTTTTAAGCTGTTATAAAGTTATAAATGTTAAGCTCAATGTGGAAAGTATCGACGCATGTTTTATAAATGAGGTTTCTGATCTGTGCATGGAGTGACCTTAAACAACAAGACAACATGTTTTTCATTGTATTTTTTCAGCAATAAAAGCTGTAAATGAATAAATGCTAAAAAAAAGTTGTAATGCTATTGAATATTAGAGACAGTTCCTAATTTTTCGATCTAAAAGTCTTCACTTTTTTAATTTAATAATTAACTTTTACAATTTATTTTTTATTTATTTATTCAAGTTAGGGACAGTGCATATTAATGAACATCTGTAACAGTCACAGTGTAAATATGCCAGTATATAGCACAAATGCTAATTTCCATCTGTGATTGCTATTATCATACCGTTACATTGCTTTACATGTGCAGATTCACAAAAAAATACAATCTTCCCACGTTTTTCTTGAAGATCCACTACTGCCATAAACCAAGTCAAACTTTTTCACCCTAATTTTAGCTCTGAAGGGTTAAACTCCACAGAGAGAGGGCTATAATTTGTTCATTTGGTGCAGGCTAACCATCTCTTTGAACATAAAAATCTGTTCCTTATTCTCACACAGCGGAATTCCAGCTGAAAACTGTGGAAAACTGTGGTTACTCCGAACTCCAAACTTCTCCACAGACAGAACTTTGATAGCTCTATTAGACAAATACACGATTGTCTTGGAATCAAACTTGTTTATTAATGCAATCCTTTTGTCGTTTGTCATGAGCGACTGAGTGACTGAAGTCTGCTGTGAGGCAAAGACACATTCAGATCAAACATGTGGTGTGGAGAGCCTCGAGTGGACGCTCTGTGGAACTGCAGGAGGGACTTACATTCAACATCATTAGAAAGAGGTGTGTTTGAGAGGAGTAATAGGAGTGGATTAAGCATAATGACACATACGTATGTAAAGGTGGCTTTTTAGCATGGATTCAAATTAGTATGAAGAAAATGTAAAGTATTTAGATGTTAAAGTGAAACTATTGCATTTTTTTTCTATGTATTTAGGACTAAACTATGACATATGTATCAGTAATTTACATTGAGTTTTGTAAAAGTCCAAATTGATGTAAAACAGCTTAGAAATATAAAGATGTCCTTTACTTTCTGTTTAAAACTCAAGAACTGATAAGCTCAACTCTTCATTTTAAGAATTTAAAGTAACAAGCAACAGATTTTAAATTTGTAAATGTTATTGCTGTAAAGACATAGTGTAGAAAGTTTTTTTTTTTTTTTTTTCACAACTTTTTGTTTTTAAAATAAACTTTCTAGGGGAAACAAAATGTACTAATAAATTACCTGAAAAAATTTCTAGCTTTAAAGGGTGCACATTGTGTGCCTATGATCCAGAGTCCACACTTCGGCAAATTGAGAAGAATGGGGTCTGGTCACCACTCCCCTCGCCTGCGTTTCAGATCAACTCCAGTCATTTGTCATTTAGACCAATCACATCTTCACTTCACTTACCTCACATACATTTTTAATAAGAGTCACCACCAGTTGTCTCATTATTGTGTCACTGTTTTTTTTTTCCACACTATGGAATAAACATGTTCATCTTTCATTTATTTCACTGTGATGTTATTACCGCTTAAACAAATGGACAAAAGTACATACTTAGAGCTCTCCACTCCACAGATCTGACTCATAACTTTGCGCAGTGGCACTCACTTCTCTTCTAGATATGCTTAATTTCATCTTATAAAACATAATGAAAGCATTAGTATGTCTGTGATGGTGTACCTTTCCTTAAAAACATTACATAATGGATCTTTAATGAAGTTTTAATATGAGTTTTTTTGATAACAGCTTCACAAGTAATTTTGTCAAAGATTTGTTCTCAATTTTATTTATTTGGTGCACGGTAGCCAGGTGGTTAGAGCTCTGGCTTCCCAACAATAAAATTGTGTGTTCGACTCCCGGGTCGGACCACATCAACATCTCACGATCTCTCTGGGTGGAGTTTGCATGTTCTCCCTGTGTCACTGTGGGTTTTGTCCAGGTACTCCGGTTTCCTCTCACCTCCAAAACATGTTTAGGTTAATTGGGCATCATAGCAAATTTCCCCTGTGAATGACTGAGAGAGTGAATGGTTGTCTGTCTAACCCTGCGACGAGTTGGCCACTGTTCAGGGTATTCTCCCACCTAAGGCCCAAAGTTACTGGGATAGGCTCCAGTCACCGGGATTAAGCGGTAGAAAATTTGATATATATTTTATACCAAATACATGTTTCTTTTAATTCACATTGTGCACACTGTCTACACAAGACGAACTGGCAGTATTGTCTTGTGTCTTTTCATGTGGTTTATTCTTCTCATCTTCATAACTCTGCTTTATTCTATAAGTACTTTATTATGACAAAGATCATTAAAGCTTAAATCCCAAAGTCCTACATCAAACCAAGAGCATTTCCCCCAAAGTGTTTCATTTACTCTACTGCCTCTTCCATGCGATTTGACTGGATCAGTTCTTAATATTCACTTTGTTTCATGCAAAGTTTAAAATGGGATTTGTGGTCACTTCAAAACGATCTGCTCTTTAAGCACAAAACCCAGCCCTTTGACTATCAGCCTGCTTAAGTCCGTTCTGAATTATTTCTCCGTGCTAAGTTCTTTTTCTTTGCTTTAACGTCATGTAACAGTTTGCGTAGCTTTTCACCCCGAGTTTATTTTCCTGCAGATGATTGTGTTCTGTTTAAACGTGAGCCGAGTGGAAGAAGTAAAGCAGGACCAGAGCTTAAAACAACAGAGATGGATGAGAAGGACTGAAGAAGGTTGGTTTGATGAGTTTGAAAGAACAAAAGTCAGTGGATGTAAGTGGCAGGACTCTTGACAAGATGGATCTCAAAAGGTGGTACTTCTTTGAGTGTCTTTAACCAGTATTTGTGACCAGTTTTCAATCTAGTTTAAGTCTTTGCCACTTTATGAACACCTAGATATCTATAAACAAATGATGAATTAATAGATGCAAATCTTAAACAAGGCTTAACTAAGAAGTTTAGATGATTTAGGACTGGTGTAAAGGTCTGGTTCACATGAGAGCACAATATTCTTCAGGCCAAGTGGAGGCTAAAACAAATGGCTCAAATGCTCTTTTTTGTTGTAATGCAAAAGATTGTGGATCTAGGCATCTGCAAAAATCACCACATTTGAAATTATCGATTATTTTCATGGCAAAGTAAAATGTTATTAGGAAAAATCTGCTCTTTTCATCCATTTTGCATCACAACATGATCAAAGTCTAGAACTTGAACAAAACCTGTTAAGTAAGTCATAAAGTTGGGGTAACTAACTTTTATATAGTTGTAAATTAGTAAACTTTGTGTTTTCCACTGAAGAAGTATACAACAAATGCAGCTCTTTGTGAAACAATTAAACCACTGGTACTGTCTTATTTGAATAATAAGAATTTCATCAAGAGCCACAAACTGCACTCTGATTGGCTGAGGTTGGGTGATCCTCTCCAGTTTCACTTTGTTGTTTGTAAAATAAATGTATTAGCCGTTATTGCAACCAAAATGAGTACATGCCAATATTAACCATGTGTCAAAAGATTTATGAGAGGAAGTTGTCAGATTTAAAACCTTAATTGTGTTTGAAATTACCCCAACTTTAACAAACCTTTTCATCCATTAATGTGTTGTTTATTCCTGATGAATTAAGCTTTATTAATGCTGTCTAAGGTGTTCCTACCATTCTTCTCCCAAGGTAGCGGAAAATATCACTTTCATACAATGCATTCGGTTTTGTCTTGATAAATCTTAGTTTTACCATGTCTAATTAGTGTTTTTTTGTTTGTTTGTTTGTTTTTTTATTAACAAATTAGGACATTTACAGAAGTGTCAGATAAGAATCTACTAAATTTATTGATGATCAATCATCTTAAAGCTGGGAAGCTGATTTCACACTGTAAACATTAGCTAGTAGCTAACTTTTTTTGTTGTAAATTTATAAAAAAAAAAACACTAAAAGTATATAGTAATACAGCACTTTGTGAAAAAATTAATCTCTGAGTACTGTCTGACTGAATAATAAAGAATTTAGTTCTAATCAGAGCTAATGCAGCTCTCTATTGGCTGAGCTTGGGCGATCGTCAGTTTTACTTGTTGTTTGTAAAAGAAGTTTATAAGCCAACCAAAATGAATATATGTCAATATTAACCATGTGTCGAAGGATTTGAGAGGAAGTTGTCAGATTTAAAACCTAAACCTTGTGTTTGCAGTGTAAAATCAGCTACCTCACCTTAAGGTGTTAAATTTGCATCTTTCCCTCATAAATCCTTCAATACAGTGTAAATATCCATATGTATTACTCTCAATTTGCAATTTCAGCTTAAAACACTCTTTTTTCCACACCACCCAGGCTCAGGCAATCAGAGAGCAGTACTCAGAGATCTAATTTTTCACCAAGTGCTGCATTTATTACAGACTTTTGGATGGAAAATACAAAGTTTTCTAATTTACAACAAAAAAGGTAGTTACCACAGCTTTAAAATTTGGTTTGTGTTTTGTTGTACTTATTAGTATGGGAGTTTTAGCTGTCAAGTGAGGATACTCCAGCATGCTAGCTGCGATTTCGTTAATAAAAGATTAATATCTAATGAATTTCGAAGAGTTTAACACTAACACTTTAAGACAGTATAAATTAGATCCAGCATATTAGAGACAATATGCCATGTGCACATTTTTAATCCAACCCAAAGATGGTTTAAGATGTCCCTAAATGTCATCAAGTAAAACTATCCCTCTCTTTAACACAGCTGCATTTTCAGTCTGTATAAAGTGTCTCCAGAAAGCAAACTCTCTGAAAGGCTGCTGAAGCTTATCACAGCTCAGAGATGGATGAGACGGCTGAAGATGAATGACTGGATGGTCTCGATAGCCAAACGTGTGCGTGCATGTGGGTGGGTCCTTACACTCGGGCATGTTTGGGTGAATTCAGGGCGTGAACAAGCGTGCACGGGGCTAAAAGGTGGCTGTGTGCGACTTGCGAGTTTCCTGTCAGCAAAAAGCAATGATTAATGACTTCAGACTAACTTCGGGTCTAACTGGAGCATACTATAGCTCTCCTCTCCCTCCTTTTTCCCTCTGTTTTTACACCTGCTCTGCAAAAGTGGAGAAAGTGGGCTGGGTCAGAATTAAGTAGGCGGCTTATAGCATCACCGACGAATCAAATGGTGACCTCTGCGGTGATTGATGAGGACTTGTATTCCCAAAACGTTTGATATGGCTTTGTGACTATAGGCCTGCAATTCAATAGTCAAGAATAATGCGAGTGTTTAACATATCTGGGCTTAGATAAAAGAAATGGTGATGGTTTTAAAAGGGGGAGGTAATTTGGGTGAAAACATGAGCTCAATAGTTGCTGGAATTTGCTGATATGCAAAGAACATAGATCTGAAAGATAAAGTTTTTTTAGTGTGTTCAGTGCAAAGCAGCATTTCTGCATCAAGTCATTCCAGGCTTTGAATTTTCGGACTGCAATTTTTGTGTTTTTGTTGACGATTCTGGAACATCTATGTTGGTAGCAGCATGAAACTCACTATATTCAAGGCTATAATCCTCTTTAATGCCGAATAAGGATCACTTAGCTCTGAAAAAAAAAATGAAATGATTATTCGGATTTAAACTTAGTTCTGAATAAAGTGGGTGGTTTATTCCACTTTTAAAGCAGAATTACTTCATTTTTTTTATCTTGTAATTGTTTATTCCGCTCAAAAATAATTCTGTTTGCACTGCACATGCTTGTTGCGTTGTCTTTCTGCAGTGACGCACAGCAAGATGGTGGTATGGACCCGAAACTTTTTTGTTTTTGAAAGAGCAGCAGAAAGTTTTGAACGAGGAGTGTACACTGACAGAGACGCGGCGCAGATCTGAAACAAGTGGAAACTGGACGACACAGAATATTAGGTGGAGCGTGATGATATGATTCTCCAGCTGCTGGTTACAAAACGATCATCGGAATGACTCCTAAAAAGGTTAGTATCACGTTTGTGTCCGTGGCGTTACAACAAACCCAGGTGCCAAAAAAGCCGGTGTTTAGCTGATGTGTTTTTCCGGTAGACGTAATGACATATGTGCGTTCCCTGTCCAATCAGAACTCTTCCTAACCCCAAGATGTTAAGCATAATAAATAAAGCCGATTTAGTGTTTTGTTTTGTTTTTTCATATTGTTTTTTACATGTAAACATGAAGATAAATGTTTTGATTCCAAACTAATTTGGAATAACCAATTTGGAATTAAAAAGCATCATGTAAATGTAGCCTATGTGTCTGTTTGTGACTTTGGGCCTTAGGCGGGGGAACACTGTGGACAGTGGCCAGCTCATTGCGGGGTAAAACATAGAGACAGACACAAACAGGCACTGTGCCTGCACTGTGTCCTGTCGGATCCTCCTTGTCTTTCAGACTGTATTTGTCGAGGGAGAAGAGTTTCTAAGGCAAAACTGATATGAAATATATTGCTCATCCACTTTAAACAAAATTCAATATAAAAGGAATAACATTCTTTCCATTATGTTACATTTTGTTCTGGTAATGTTTGTTTTTTGCGCCAAATATTGCATTGAGAAGACCGAACAGAGAGCATGACCTAATGCTTTTCAGACACATGTCCAGATGGAAGGCCATATCATGCTGTATAAACCAACGTTTTTCTAATTGTGGTATGTGGGCTGCTTCTGATGGTGTGTGGAGCCTTGTGCTGTTTGAGTAGGTTTTAATTAGAGACATATCTATTCATATTTTTGTTCTCGTTTGGGGTTAATCATCATTCAGAACAATGTTTTTGGACATTGTTAGATTTGTTCTGAATGCTGATTTAGGCTTGATATAGTCCCAAATTAGATCTGGTGATACCCAAATATTATCTGAAGTGGTTCTTAGTGTAAAAAGTTCAAGAACCACTAACAATCTCAAGGAGAATAAGAATATACAATACAGTTTTTTTAGTACAGGTTACCTAAACATTTGCATTACTGCGCTGACGATGCAAGACTGCGGCATTACTCAAATATGACAAACTCGCACAGTACCTGCTGCTGTTCTCCGGATCATTAGTTTGAATAAAGAATCTTTCCCAGCGCCTGTATAAACCGTGTGAGGTGCAGGTGTCCGTGTTTGGGGCCCGTGCTGTAGGCTGGAGGAGGATGTGCTAACGGTCCGGATGACTGCTGATGTTTAAACAGTTTGGCTCCATTTGGGCTGAGGAAGTCCACAGTAGATTAAGCAGCAGGGAACAGCCAGCGGTGCCCGTCAAATCTGCCATAAAACACTGGCATCTCGCGCACGGTGAAAAAGTGCTGGAGCTGTGTGTAAAGAAGAAGACTGATGATGATCCAGTTCAGTAAAAATGAACTATGTGTGATAAATGGTAAATGCGTTCCTATATGTAGATTCATAGTGCAGTCCTTTAAATATGCTTATGCCTGTTTAACAGAAACTATTTTCAGACTCAACATAGGATTGCGTTTTAAGTAAATACAATAATACAATCTTTATTTAAAAAGCACCTTTTAAAAACAAACATTTACAAAGTGCTGCACACAGGGCAAGCCATTGCATAATACTGTATGCACATAATTAACAAAGCTCATGATTCAAAGAACAATGCACACTAAAAATCTGTTCATTATCATTTTTTGTTATGTTATAAACTACATGAAAATCTGATGCATGTGTTTATGGAAATATTGATTTTTATCAAGATTGCCAAGTCGTCCCTGTAATCTGATTTCTTTCTAATTATTGTACAAATTATTTGAGTTATTATGCATCTTTATTTGACTAATGTTGGCTGAAAACAAATTAATAAAAAAAATCATCACGTGGACAATATTGACATGTGGAGATATATTTTATTTAAAAAAAGACAACATTTGTATTTAATAATGGTGGTATTTTCCTCATTAATCTACTTGTATTTGTAAAAATTTGCCAATTTTCAAAACTGTATTTAATACAATTCATTAAACTCCCAAGTTTTGAATAATATAGTAGTTTAACTTGTGACTAATCATAAAATATACACTTAAAGCTATACCAACAAGGAACAGAGATGTGCATTGTTCACATCTTAAAATACTTGAGAACCTTTGTCATTTTATGTTAAACAAAACAACATTGTACTCACAGTAAGTAAGGCATGTTTCCCACATCAGGGATAGACTTAGCTGTATCTGATAGCTGAAAAGTAAATTGCTGTACATAAAATTATATAGCTTAAAATTATAAGACTATAAAAATGCTCAAATAAAGTCTGATTTATGGACTATAAAACACAGCAGAAAATAAGAGACAGACAGACGACTGACAGAAAACTGTAAAACTGTAGAGAATAGGAATTGAATAAATACAATTCTACGTTAATAAGTTAATAAAGTGCTTGTACGAGTGCTAAGCTGTCTGAGAAGGCTGCTTTTTGAGGCTCAGAGGAGAAAGAATAGTATCTCGCAGACACAAGACCTTGTTTTCGACGAAAAACAATACTCGAACATGGTTTAAAAAAAGTCTAATTTGCATAAAAGTGCTCTTTAGTTACAATATTGGATTTCTTGATTTTAATTGTTTACTTCATTTATAGCTTAATATGTCTTGGGCAAATGGTCACACTTATAATCGCTAACAAACCCAGTCGAAGCTAGGCTATACTCACTTTTACCTCTATCCACAATGCCATCTTGTGCTAATGATTTTACTCATGTCGTCACTGTACAATTTCACACGTACCATCCTGCTGTTCTTAAAGGTTGCAACAGCACCCAACATTCTCTAGCTGCTTTAAAATCGCCCCGTCCACACTTCCTCTTTTAGAAAATGAGCTCACGGACACACCTCCCTCCTCACCCCGTGTCATTCCTCTCTCTGATGGAGTAAGCTACTTTTAAGCCTCCCATAATCACTACTATTTCTTTACCGCGCTTGTTATCCGGTCCCGCTGATGCCACTGACAACCACAATCCCACCTGGGCCCCGCATGCCAATCCAGAAGAGTAGATTTAGCGGAGAAAAAATGTCAGACAGGAAATGGTTGGGGAAGAAGACGGACCTGCAGTGGGAGATTTGAGGTAATTGGTCCCAAGCATTGACAGTGAGGAGTGGATAAAAACTGGCACGATGTTTAAGAAGGGAGAGGAGACAAGACGTTTTACGGTTTTGACCCGGTGTTGGGTTTATGGAGGTTAAAAACGTAGCACTTTTAGTCATGTGTCCAGGTGGAAGGCCGCGTGTTGTTGCAGTTTGAGTTGGCAGCAAATTCTTCTGTCAGAAAGGCTGGCATAGTTCTACAAAATATTACTAAAATTTTCTTTGTCTCTGTTTTCACTGAGTCTAAAGATAGAAAGTTCAAAACTGAAATAGAAATGTATTAGATATTCATTATTGTATTGGATGGTGGTGGCACATGGTTCGGTCGTTAGCCTTGCAGAAAAATTGTTCCTGGTTTATGATCTCTATTTCTATAGTGCTTTTCCACCTTTCAAGGCACTTTGCAATCAAAGATTCACAGTGTACGCAGACACTGAAGCAATGTGGGTTAAGTGTCTTGCCCAAGGACACAACGACAGTCAAAACTTGTCGTTCCCCTGTGGCACCTGGTGTTTCAGCGGTCTCCCATCCAAGTACTCAAACATGCATAAATCAACTTCAAAAACATAAATGAGAAGGGAAAGCCATTATTGCATTGTTCAAATTGTTCAAATTTCTTTTAAATTTCATTGTTCAAAATTAATTTTGCATGTGTGCTTTTTACATTTATTGACATCCAAGAGAATTTGTAACACTTTGAATAATAGAACTTCCCATTTCTTGCATTGGGCACTCAAGACTGAAACTCCCCCATACTGTATTCTAGAGCAATAACACAAACGTAAACGGTCTCTGTACACTTCCCTTTTCAAAACACTCAAAGGAGCCACTCACCCAAGGACACAACAGCAATTCACTCCCACCACGTGTGATTTAGCTCTACAACAGTGGCTTCCAAACTTTTTTGTCTGAATATTCTGTCTCACTCTCGCCCATATCATGCATCAGAGATTTGTAGATATTTTCGTTTTCATTTCATTAGTTTACTTGTATTTTGTTTATCTAGTTGTAATATTATATGTGTCATAATCAGCCTGCACACTGTCTATCAACACTGGCTTAAAATGACTTGGAATCAAAATTTTAATCCAGATTTGAACTGTTTTAACTGGATAAGATTGAATCGCTTATATTATGTAGAATATTCACTGGTTTCAAGACATTTTTAACTGGTTAAAAGAGAATTAGGCTTAAACGAAGAAAAGAAATGCCAATGGGTAAGAACAGTTTCCTTATTGGCAAATAATTTTGTCCTGAAACAAGAAGCAATGTCTTGAAATCAGTTCAAAACACTTTGAAACAAGGAAATAATCGATGACTCTGCAATAAATCAAGGTTAAATCAGTCAAAACGCTTGAAATTAGGTTTAAAGAATCAAGCAACTTTAACTTGTCATGAAATTCATTTTTTGCCTTGCAGAGAGCAGAGGGAAGAGAGTGGGCACTGTGGACAGTTTAAAATGTGTATTTCACCCATTTTTGAGCATGTTTAAGATAATATAACCGAAAATTATGGTTAAAAAGTAGGATATTTCTGTCATAATTGCCTTGAAATTTGCCAACATGCTAAACCGGCATTTTGGGTTTTAAATACGACCCAACTCTGTGAAATAACTCACAAAAGCGACCTAAATAACTCTAACTTTATTTTAAAAAATCTGAACCATTCCTACCTGGCAAGTCTTCACGTTCCTCCAGAGTTTCTTGTACAGCTGTTTGGAAAATACTAAAACACTGTAAAGCAAGTGTTATTCTTAGATAGTGACAGTAGCTCTGAAGAATGCTCCTTTACCAGCCCATAGCCTATAATAATAGCCTATCATTAGTTAACTGCAGTTCTGTGGAGGCTTAAAGATGACTTACTATCTCCACCACATCACAGCAGTCGACTATCTCTGATCCTTTGGCTCTGTTAATACTTATACTTTCAGCTATTTGTACTTAGACATGAACGCACAACCCAGCAGCAGTTAGACAAACATTAGCAGAGACACAGCCACACTCTGGACGCCTGAAAGTCTCAAGCAGATCGACCGAAACAGCTGCGAGTGCCCAACATCCTCTTGTGCTAACTGAGCCACACTGCCCCCTGCTTAGCTTGATAATCTTGTCTAATACCTCTTTGAAACACAACCTCTCCAGTTCGCTATTTAAACCATGTTCTGATCCGGTAACTTCCTCAACACGTTTCGAACCGTGCCGGATGGTGTAATGCCAAAGATTGACCCGAGTTTTAGGACCAGGCCCCAGCACCTGTCGCCGAACGTGTTACATTGACTGACATCAGCGATCAGGCCGTGTTATTGGTGTCAAGTGGAGATTAGCTCATGCTTGTAAAACACCTGTATGTTAGCGAGAGAGTAAGGAAATAATATTTAGGTGGGTGGAGGGTTTACAAGCGAGAGGCCAGTTTGGAGGTTGAGGTGAGGATTGGTTTATGGGCAAACTTGATATTGAGCACCATAGGGTCTGTTATCTCTTTCATTTTAAATTGGGTTTGTGCCTACTTTATAAAGCACTTTCTGTATATCCTTAGACCATCTTCAGTGATTTTCAGAATTATTTGTTGAAGTGAGCCATTCCTGTGCAGTATAAACTAAATTTTATATAAAATTGAATTCTAATTCGATCATTGACACAAGGTCAAAGGAGACGTTATCTGATTATTTTTTCTTATATTTTGGCCTTACGTTGTCGTCACTCCCAATCCCAAGACAAAAGCTTAAGAAAATTGATTCCTGTGATAATAATTGACAAATAGTACAACTTTTATGACAAACAGGACATCTTTTTTTGCAATTCTTTGTGGAGACAGACCTTAGTCTGGTGATGGGGTTGTGAAAAGCAAAAGACAACGACAACAACAACAACAACAACAACAACAACAACAACAACAACAAAACGTTATTTCCAACATACTGTAAGTTAATCTTTCCTGAATATCATAAATATATTTCAATGTAAGCAAAAGTAAATATACAAGACAGCCTTTAAGGTGGGCTAAAAATGTGTTCTACATACAGTATATTGGTGAAACATGCCAGAAGCATTGAGAAGAAACCTTTATACAACGTCTTTGTTGGGTGACCAGACACTTTTTTTACCTACGACAGTACCACTCTTGAACCCTATGTCCCATGTACCAGCAGACCATGGGTTAGGCCAGTTTTACACATGTCCAGGATGTCCTGATGTTTGATCATTTTGATAACTGGCAGCAGTAAAAAAGCAAAACATACTTGAAGGGCTGTTTTTTGAGTCCATTCACGACACAGGAATAGACTTGAAAAGCTCTTTCTTGATTTTTTTTTAATTATTATTATTTTATTGCTGTTAAAAAAATATACAGTACGTCTCTTTTACTTAGAAAAAATAGTATTGTTCATATTTGTGTATGCTTTTCTACCCTCTGACAGCTGTTGTTTTTGGTTGTCCAACCCTC
Source organism: Mugilogobius chulae (assembly GCA_038363315.1). NCBI lineage: Eukaryota > Metazoa > Chordata > Actinopteri > Gobiiformes > Gobiidae > Mugilogobius > Mugilogobius chulae. Next base: position 23,902,159 of record CM076401.1, on the reverse strand, counting down.
GGACTCTTGGTCTCTTGGTGTTTATCTGTTGAATGCTTACTTCATTTTCCCAGTTCGACCTTGTCCTTTTTGGGAGGATTTTAGGGGCGACACGATGCTATAATCCCAACTTTGAACATGAATCAGCATCCAGGGGAAAGGCCTCCTGGATTCCCCATTTCTTTCTTATGATAATGGTCCAATCAGTGCGGCGGCCATGATGGAAATGCCAGCGGGCTTATCTCAGTGGGACAGCTTGGCAGTGGAGTGGGGGGTCTGTCATAGAAGACAACGAGAACCTGTTTGGAGCCTGGGTTCGTTAGAGTGCTGTCTGTCCAAATGCATGTCTATGGAAATGCATGCGTGCCCATATGTGCCGACGTAAAGCCGATAAAACACGCTTCACTCTGTGTTTATGTTGTGGCATGACAGAAGTGTGGGAATGGAGCGTCTGGAGGAATTTACTCATGGATTTAGATGATACAATCTGTTTGCTGTGGTCTATTTGCAATTTCTGAGCCAGTCTGCTTTAATCCAAATTCAATTCTATTTATTATTTCTTGAGCAAATACTAAACTTTCTGCATTTTTGTCTTTTATCAAATATAAAAGTTTGCATATAAGTATTACCAACAGCCACCTTTTTTGCCAAAGCAATATACCATGTTTAAAATTACACTTTTTTTTTCTAAACTTGGCAACTCTATGTTTATAGCACTAACATCACTGGACCCAAAATAGTTCTTTGGGGATACCCTTTCATTGTTTTACTGCAAGGAAATTACTATTCATATTGTAAACATTTTGATGCTTTCTCATGGACGTTTTGCATTAGTTGCGAACATGGCAGTTATCAATATTTGTAATTTTATTTCAAGCTCAATAGCATTATTATTTATTCCCAGAATGTTCTAAAGAATGATTTTATCTTCCTACTTGTGTTGAGTTGTGAAGTTGAATTTTCATCTCTAGAAAGTTACAAGGTGCACCTTTAAAAAACATTGAAAAAGTTTGGAGGAACCCATTGAATTTTGTTGGTCAGAAGAATGTTTGAACCGGCACTAAATCACTCCAGAATGAATGATTTGATTTATCTTCCAGCAGAGTGGTTAGAACTCTGATTTTCCAATAAGAAGATTATGGGTTTGACTCTCGAGTCGAGCCAAGTCAACATCTCATGATCTCTTTGGTTGGACTTTGCATGTTCTCGGTTCTCTGGATTTCTCCACCCCCAGCAACATCCATGTAACATCAATGTAAATTTCCCCTAGTGAATGAATGAGAGTCTTCTGCCCAAGGCCCAATGCTGGGATAGGCTTCAATCACACAAGATGCTTACAAGAACATTTGATAGGAAATGAATGAATATCCAACTTCTGGATATTATATAAAGCTTGTTCTTATTATATGTTAAAAATAGTGAAAATGTGGTAGGGCCAGTTGGCGCTTAACACTATAAATGTCACGCTCTAAACCAAGCAGACTTCTGTTTGAGCTACTGTAACACAAACAGTGTAAGAATGCAGTGGATTAGTCTAGTTATGTTTCATGCGGGCCGGTCCCTGTCAGTCCCTCCTCCTCTGTGGGCTTACAGATGCTGAGAGCTGCCTCCTGCCGTGAGCCTCTCAGTGAAAAGTGCAGCGCAAACACTTTTACAGTGAGACAAACCTTATCGTCCCGCTCCAGAGTTTATTATGGGCTCTTGTCTGTGATTACTCCAGAGGCTCCTGCTGGGATACAAGCCTCACACTACACTGGATTTTCTCTGTCTTTTTGTGTTTCTATTTGAGTTATCACCGAGAACTGAACATAAGCGCTAAGAGAGGAGCCTACGACTGAAGCAATATTAACAAAAGAGTGGCTGATTTAGTCATTCATTTTCTTGTTCCTTGTACCTTGTTGTTGCTTGTTCCTGTTTGGGGTTGCAGGTGACTGAGAAACTTTGAGCCTTAGGCGGGGAAGACCCTGGCCTGGACAGCGGTCAACTCATTGAAGGGTTTACATGCAAATAAAAATAAAAACAGACAAACAATCAACCACTCTCTCATTTATTCACAGGGGAATTTTGCGTTGTTTTTGGAGGTGGAAGGAAGCTGGAAAGAACCCTTGAATGACATGAGGAGAACATGCAAACTCCACCCAGAGAGATCATCACATGATGATATGTTCTGAGTTGACTACAGAATCAAACCTCTGCTCTCCTATGAGATCCCAGATGAAGCACATACGGCAGTAAAATGTATAGATAAGTACAAGAACTAGAAATTGTGCAACAACTAAAGCTATTGTAAGTGACAGTGGATTCCTGGAGAGTTTTAGCAGAAGAGCTAGACGGAAAGAGAAATCTAGTTTCCATGGTGAAAAAAAAAAATCCCCAAATTTGAGATTGAAAGCCCCCCAAGTAGTAGTTAATGTATTTAATTTGTTTGCAAAATAATGTTTAACTGTCACTGGATTGAAAATTAAAAAACATTGTTCACATTATATATTTGGTTTTTTTTTAAATCTTATTTTCTTTCAGCAAAATGCATTCAGAAGCCATTAACTTTAATTACTCATTAGAACAAGAGGTTCTCAATAGGTATTAATGCTACGTCTCTCTCTCTCTCTCTCTCTCTCTCTCTCTCTCTCACTCACTCACTCTCTCTCATATTTTATTCAATGGGAGACTCCTTGTTCCATTCAGAGAAATGCAAATAAGCTCCAATAAGCAAACTGTGGACAATGTGGCAGTAATTAAAGTGTAAAAAGTGAAATATGATTACCTCAGAGTGAGTCTACTGACAGTGTGGAGCTCATTAAGATGTTGTAATCCAAAGGGGATACTAATAAAGAGAATATGAAATAAGACTGTGGGCTCAATTACAGACTGTGGGTTCAGTCTGAATTAAAAGTACAAGTGATCATTTAAATAATGAACATTATTAACACTTAATTTGATGAATGTGGAGGCTGCTAAGTAATCATACAGTCTGCCTGAGGCCACTTAGAGCAGCGTCCTGAATTACAATGTTCAACATGCAAATAAAATGTACTCACGCAATACACATGGTGGAATTAATTTTATAAAACAATGTGATTAATTAGGTCTTATAAATCAAGTCAAGGTAATTAATGCACTTATGATACTGTGATTGGATATCAGCGTGATCTATAAAAGTTTTCAGTCTTTTACTATAACGTCAACTGTTATCCTGGTTGGGCTTTTAACTTGATGTAATAAGAATGTTTACTGACTGATGTGACCCAATTTTATTCAGACAAAGATGCTCACTTGTTGAGATACATAGCACAATTGAATACATTCCTCATTGGTAACAATTGTGGTTTGAAATCAAGTATAGGTCAATATTTAAAGACAACTTTTCAATATTAGCATTGGGACTAGAACAGCTCTGTGTAATCATTTTTAATATACTGTTATTCATTATTTTCTGACACTTGTTTCTGTTTTGAGTTGCGTGTGACCTGAGCCTATCCCAGTGACTTTGGGCCTTAGGTGGGGTAACACCCTGGACAGTTAACACATAGAGATAGTCAGTCAAGGCAGACAGACACGGTGCGATTTTTGACACATTTTGGGACAATTTTTAACTTGTGCGAGCAGACGCTGTATATCCACGATTGAAAACATCGCACAGTGCCTGTCCGGCTTCAGTCTCTTTCTCATTCACGAGGGGAATTTTACAGTTATGCCAATTGACCTAAGCATGCATGGTTTTGGCGGCAGAAGAAGAGAACCCACAGATTTGTTCTGACCCATGAGTCAAACACATCTCCTTAGGAACCCATAGTTATAAACATCTGCCTCTGTAGTGTGCACCACTATGTTGTAAATAGGCTGTTTTGTTTATTGTGCAAATCGATATTAGAAATCCGTACTTTTGCGCGTTCATTGTTCTAACATTCTCATACTTTAATCAACAGTTTTGTAAACACTGGTATGTTGACTGCTGCTGTTTCGATGGGTTGACAAAACTTCATTGTGAAGAAGACCCAGTTGGTAAAAATGTGTCGCTTCTTTCTTACTAACTCAAGGACTTTAACTGAAGTCAGAGTTCTTTGGATTTCCACCTATTTTCTTAGTAAAACTTCACCAAATTAGCAGATTAGTTCAAGAAATGGTAGAGCAAAAATAATCATCCTTTATGTGCCAAACTTTTTGCCTTTGTATATATCTTATTGGATATTGCAGTACTTTTTGTGGAAAACACAATCTTCTATAATCCAAAGTAGCTGCATGGCCCACACTGAGCTTCACAGTCACAACATATTGACACACTGAAGACACTGGAATATCATGGACCAGAGATGGACTATGTTCTGTTTCTCTGCCACAAAAGTTCAGCTGTTTTCTTGTTCACAGGTTAAAGATTGAAGCCTGCCTTAATCTTACGCCCCTCCCACTTACACTCACTCTCTCCCCCATTGTCCCCTCTGTCCCAAAGCGGAATCAAAGGAGCGCATTGACGAGGCCGTTAGTGCCAGTACACCCCACTGCACATGAAAACCTGATCAGTTCCTTTTGGAGGTAAACCCGGACTTTGAATCCCTCATTGTCTCAGTGCACTTTGGCCATGGTACAACAATGAACGCTCCTATCTGCACTTTTTAGAGAGACAGGGCAGCGCATAAGCATTCAACCTGTCATTAACCCCTATGCTTCGACTGCGGCGGGTGGATAAAGGGGTTGTCCTACTATGACACCCTGTCCCATACACCTCACCCGCTCCCCCTCCTTGTCAGACCCTTTACCCTGCAGCGGTACAGCCTCCTTTTGTCCCATTGTGAGCTGACTGATGGATTCTGGCAGGATGGCAAGAAAATGAGGACCACGGAGGGTTTTTTGCTCCACTTGATTGGCAACTCTGACTACACCGCATGTCAATAACAGAAATAACAACGACATACACCTAAGTGGGCTGGTCCCGAAAGAGGATAGGGGCAAGGGGCGACGTGTTGACACAAAATCATAATGATGAAGAGAAGAATCCCAATAGAAAAAGCCTATGCGCATTGGTCTTTTCCCTGGTGGGTTAACCTGAGCTCCGGTAGCGGGACAAGTATGTAGATTTGGATGAAAGGGGGTAGTCAAGCTTGTTTGTGACAGAGAAGGCCTTTTTGAAGGGTTGGAACAGGTCATTATGCATGCTAAATACCAAAGCGCGTATAGACCAGCTGATCATAGTAGCCTGAAGCGATCAATAAGGATGAATGGGGACCAGGTGGTGAAGGCGCCAATGGGGGAGAATGGAGGAGTGTTTTCGGTACAGAGAGGGGCGTGAGGGAGCTGGGACAATGTGAGTGTTAAGAACAGGAGATCATAAAAGTGACTGGACCAGACTTGGGTGGATCAAGAAGAACAGCTTTGATGGTGAAGCAAAGACAAAAGATCAATTAACATATAAGGAAAAGGCTGAAGCAAAAAAAAAATATATATAATAATAATATTGAGCGTGTAGGGATAAATTAATTAAAACATATTAATTAAAATTAAATTAAAAAAAATAGCACCTATACACCAATATCATGACCGATGTGTTTGAAGAATAAAGGAAAAATTATTGCAATAAACTTAATCAGTTAATGTCTGGACACAGGTAAATAATAAATTAGACATTGTAAAAAAGTCGTGCCACCTTTTCCATGTACTCGAGCAAAATTTCTTTATTTATTCTGAGATAAAACAAAAATACTAAAGCAGTGTGGTCTTTCTTTGAAAACCAATCAATGTTCTGTAGCTGTTGGAGTTTGTTAGCTTTACAGGTGATGGCATAATTTGCTTTGGACTCTAGATTTTGTGAAAAGAGAGATATTAAATGAATTACAGAATTATTGGTACGCTAGAATGTGGAAGAAACAGAAGAATAACTTTGGACTCAAGACAAGTGAAATATCTTGTAAAACAACAAATTATGTAAACGTATATATAAAAAAAAAAAAAAAAATTTGTAGAGCATAATTTTTAGGTTAGGATTAATTTTTTTTTTTAATTAGGACAATGTACAACAAATTAAGAACACAGGTCGCCCGGTGAGGTGTTGATATAGGACTCCTGTTGAGATTAAAACCCCTCACTACCTTTTGTGACTGTGCGTGACGTACCAAGCTTCCCGTGGTAAATAGTTTACAATTAATTTGGCTAAGTTTAGGCATAATTCGAAGGCTAAGTTTAGGATTGGGACTTGGGTGAGCGTTAGTAAAAGTCATTTGAAAATAAAAAAAAAATATGACTGATTTTCTAGCACTAACTTTAAACAAGGAGGTTCCCATTTCGATGAGGAGTCCAATCTCGACGTTACACTGGGAGTCGATCCCAGGACCTTCTTGCTGTGAGAGCACATGTCACTGCACCACTGTGTCACCATGCAGTTAGTTGAAAATGGCAGCAATTGCTGGTATGTTTACCCTCTACTTCCTGAACTACAAAATATTCAAAAAGCTGTTATTTGTTAAAGCAAAATCTACCCGCCTACTGTAGAGTGAACAAACCCTAACAATGGTCAATCTCAGGCACTTTCAACTAAATGAAATGAAACCAACTTATGCATCGGGTTAGTTCAAAGTTTTACGGCAATACACAATAGTGGTAGCTTGACTAATGCTTGTAAATACAGTATAAGTGTTATAGTAATCACATACTGTATAGTGACCTTTTTCCATATACCTCTTGACTTGGACTTAGAATTAAAACAGGCTTTTTTTTTCCGCTGGGAACACTTTAAAACAGACTGGATGCAGTTACATTTGCTGTAGTTACATTTGCAGAACATTCTCTCTCCTTGGGCTCTTTGAAAAGCCTAATATATAAAATGACTGTGCTCTGCTCACCATTTGATCCGGAGCACGTTGCCATGTCTAATGTGATCCAGGTATCCCACACTTAACTCCTGAATCCTGGCACACTTGAGACTCTGTGATGTGTCTGTAATGCAAACACGATGTAGTGGATTACTGAGCCTCTTAATGTGATTGCACACAGAGGAAAAGGGACATAAAAAGATCAGCTCTGCCTGTAAACCTGCGCATGAATATGGATCAGGGGAATCAGAGTGGTTAGACAAATGTCCCGTAAAAAGAAGGCTGTGAAGATTCAAGCTGTGCAGTGATAAGAAACAAGTGTGCTGGTTATTTACTGAAGTATGAAGCTCAAGCAAACACATCTCTCTCTCTCGAAAAAAAAAGTAATTTATGCATTTTCCCCAAGCATATTTAAACATCATTCATTCAAAAATACTTTGTATCCAGACTCCAGGGGTGTTAAACTAATTTTCACCACATCATGATTGTTATATAAGAGCTAGTTATAGTGGGCAAAAAATGATGGTGCTGTCCAAAACAAAGTGCTGGTATTGTCCAAAACAAAGTGCCTTTTGTGTCCAAACTGAAGTGCCTGTACTGCCCAAAACAAAGTGCCGTTACTGCCCCAATAGAAGTGCCGATACTGTCCAAAACAAAGTGCCGTTACTGCCCCAATAGAAGTGCCGATACTGTCCAAAACAACATGCTTGTACTGCCCAATGAAGTCCCAGTACTGCCCAAAATGAAGTGCTGTGCCAGTATTTTACAAATCAATGTGCCATTACTGCCCAAACAAAACAAAAAAAAGCCAGTACAGTCCAAAACAAAGTACCGGTTCCATCCAAAACAAAAAGCTGGTACTGCCCAAAAAGAAGTGCCGGTACTGCCCAAAACCAAGTGGCTGTAATGCTCAAAACAAATTGCCAGTAATGCCCTAAACAAAGTGTCAGTACGGTCAAAACAAAGTGCCAGCTCTGCCAAAACTAAGTGCTGGTACTGTCCAAAACAAAGCGTCGGTACTGTCCAAAAAGAAGTGCTAGTAGTGCCCAAACCAAAGTGACTTTACTGTCCAAAACTAACTGCCTGTACTGCCCAAAACGAAGTGCTGGGACTGCCCAAAACAAAAACCTGTTACTGTCCAAAAGTAAGTGCTGGTACTGACCAAAAATAAGTGCAGGTACTTTCATTTTCATTTAGAGTCTCTGACTTGTTAGTCATGGGGAGAACATGCTGCAGGAAGTATTGTGAAATGTCACAATGCTGAGAGCCTAAATAAAATAAACAAATTAAAACAAACATAGAATAGAAGTTTGACTTCTAATAAATAAATGCATAGCATCTCCTGGCTTAATACTGTTTACATTGTAAATAAAAATAACTACAACCACCAGTTCGTCCTTTTTAAACTCCATTTGCAAAGCACTTTTGAGTCGCCTCTTAAGTACCAGTCATTTCTGTTTCTCCTCTATTACATTAACCACTGCTCTCCCTTAGACAAACAACACAGTCACAAGCCCATTCCAGCGCTTAATCAAACCCAAATGTGAACATAAATTTTACACCATCGCAAGGACCATTACTCCTAATTGGACCCTAATTTGCCAAACATACATCACAAGTGACATTGGCACTTCTTGGGGTTGCTACAGCTTTGCATATTAAAAATTATTTAGTACATTTGGTTAATGCATCTTGTCATGGCAACTATTTTTTTCACAAGACTTTGCAATGCTATGTTCCCATGAGTATTTGTAGCCTTAACATTTTCTTAAACAGTTAATGAGGCCAATTTGCCAACATACCTCGCCGTCTCTCTCCGATAAGTGCAAACTTCTTGGCTGTTTTATTGCCTTGCCAAGTTCTCTGTGTTTTGACAGAGCCCCTTTAAAAAGATTGATTAGCCTCCGAAGCCATTCACATATAGGCAGAACTGCGCTAAATGGCTTCCCTTAATGCTAGCACGTCCTTAGCTTTGAGTAAGATGACAAGCCTGCGCCGATCAATCACTCATCAAGCCATGTTTTCAAGTTTATGGCACGCCGCGAGAATTGATGGCACTTTCGCGTCGATGTCGTTCACCAAATAAGCCCCCCATTTTCAAAAGTAATTGCGGTATTTCGCTAATGAATGTACGTTGTTGGGTAGTTAGTCGCTAGGCAAAACAATGTGAGATTTATGGCGTGTTAAGGTACTTTCTTAGAGGAAAGAGTGAAAATTGTGAGCAAATGATAGCTGCTTGAGAATCAGTCCATTACGGGCAATCAATCTCCCATTATTCCCTTTGTACTGGTGATTTAGTTTGAGAGAGAAGAGAAAGCCTCATTGAGAGACTCCTAAACCTAATGCTATTGTCTTACTGACTCTATTTGTTGGAAGGAATTTAGGGTCGTTGTCAGTCATCAATGAAAGCCCATACCACTTTTACCACTGTCAGAATAATATGTTCTTGTATCTTTCTTACCTTTGAACTACTACGTCGTAATTATTTCTTTGAGGAATCCTAGGTGTAGCAAAATGAATGTTGATTTATTATACTTTGTTTACAATCATAATGCATCTATCATATAGAACAAAGTACATATTAGGACTACACCGACTGCAACTTTGTTTATAGTCAAATTGCACTTTGAGCGAATGAACACTTACTTTTAAATTATAAAAATAAAGAACTTCTACATTTTGAAATAATTTCAGCAAAAATAATCACAAGAATAACTTACAATTTTTCAGTTTTATTTTACGTTATCTGAAAACAAAAAAAAAAAAAAAAACTATTAAAGAGCTGATTTAGAACCAGATCTGCCCACTTATGGTTTTTATTGTGTATACAAATTTGTGCCTTTTATTTCCTAAAGTTAAGTGATGGTTGATTGTTATGAATGTTGTACTTATAAATAGTTCTTGTAAAAACTGGTAGTGATGCATCAGTCTGATGCTGGGATTTGACTATCTGTGCTGATCCATGAAATTTGAAGTATGATATTGGTTGATATTTGTTCAGCCAATGTCTTGGTTGTGCCTTTTAAATGTCTGTAAGACTTATTTACTGGCTGATGTCCAGAATATTTGCTTGTGAGAGGCCACGCTTCTGCAACTGTGAAGAGTGGGTATGGTCACCACTCCTCCCATCGCGATTTTGAATATCTCCAACCCTAACCTTAATCCCAATCAAGCTTATGATACACACCTTATATCGTCTGTATTTTCCTGGCAACCAGAAGACAAAAATGTTGTTTTGCCAATAATACAGTATAACATGTGACTTTCACAGATTACAGTAATTTCAAACCAAACAAAAAGATAGAACAAACAAACAATAATTTGCACACCTGTTGAGTAACTCATCCTATCCTCCGAAATTATCACATTTACACTAATAATATTTCTGCGCTTCAATCTGACACAGCTGAAGGATTTCACTGGCAAATACCCCTCTTCTGCTGCCCTAATTACCCCCTGGCTGTGGTGGGAGTGGAGCTCTGTAAATCAATGGAGGTGGGAGTTCTGCAGTGAAAGTTGGCCATCAGCTCATCTGTCCACGTCCACTTCCCCTCACCCCGGGGTCCGCTCAGTCCCACTGCCTAAAACAATGTGGTTTTACTGCGTCTCATTAATGACACAGGGACTGATTTAACGCCATTTTGAAAAGAACCAGTGTCTTCTTTGTGGAGTTACTGTTTTCAGAGGAGAGGTGATTGTGCTGGATTAGAGTGCTTAAGGTCTTCAGAAAAACAGGATAGACCCTTGTATTATCTTACAGTCATTTGCATCAAAATGTCTTCAAAGTCTCTGAGTGATTGAGTGTTCTGTGTTTAGTGGAATATTTGCATTTCTTCAATGCAGTTCATTAGAAGAGTTTGAATGTGACATATTTTCACCAGACAAAAATAAACCAATCACTTGTATTAGGCTACATAATTAAAGTGCTGACCAACAGTTACAGAATCACAAAGTTCAGGATTTTTTAGTTGGACCGCCACTTCTCTTTGATTAAAACTTTGAAAGAATTCAAACAAATTACTTCCTGTATTATTATTATTACTATTAGATTTGTCCAATCAGAGGAAAGTCTGCTCAAATCCAATCCAATCGGGGTGATCAACATTGATGTGATTTCACAAGCTTTTTTGCACTATAAGACACTTCACTTCAAAACTTGCAAACAACCCTATTGTTTGTCGGAGAACTTCCTGTGTGTATCCACAGAAAAAACTTTTCCTATTTTTCCCCTTATATCATCTCTTCTGTGTTGACTTTTTATCTTCAGAAAGCACAGTACACTTTTAGGAAACTAACTTTAACTCAGTTTTCTACCAGCACAGATCTCTTGTCATTGTATTCAGATGAAACTTTTATTTGCTACGTCTTGACCCAAAATAGACCATCTGTAGACTGAAATCCATGGGCATTTGTTTATATTGCTTAGCTTTTGACTTACTGCTATAGCATACTGTGAAAAATGCACATCATGGAGGCTCAGAATATAAGTCAGCAAAACAGTCAGTAATGTTAAACGTTTTGTTTGTTTGCATTTCAGTCAAGTTTAGCATCTTCACAAAATCAGGTGTTGCACTTTTACACTTAAAGCACGTATGACAGGTTTCTATGAAATTCCAGTTTTTAATTAATTTGGTAAATTGACAATAAAAATGATAGTTTTACATGAATCAAGACCAAGTTATGAAGAAAAGTTTGAAAATATGTAACAGGAAGTAGAGCAGAGTTCTAAACTCAAGACATCACAGGGAGACAAAGACATTTTCAATTTTCTCCCAATGAACATATTTTAATGACCCTATAAACATAATTCAACAAAGTGAAAAGGAAGTCAAAACTTGTTGCATTAGAAAAGTTTGGCCCAATTTATTACATGGTTTATCTATGAACAGAAACTAAATTTGTAGACCGAAAAAAAAAAAAAAAAAAAAAAAAAAGCTAAGCTGGGATGGATTTTGCAAAATGTTGTGAAATCTTAACTATAATGATCTTAACTTTGTTCTAGTGAAATGAGTAGTTGAACCTGTCAGAGGCACTTTTTCTGCCTTAATAATATACACTATATTGGCCTCTAGTTTGTCATAAAAAACATACTCCTGCTTATACTTATAACCAATTATTTGATAACTGCTGTTACACACTCTTTCTTAACTAAACTACAATTTATCTTGCCGTGAACTTCTGCTCACATTATTGATTTCTTGATGTGCACAAGTACATTCTGCACAGTTAAGCAGAGTGTTATCTATCGTTATCTCCTCACCAACAACATGTGGAGTCTTTTGTTTAAATCCGACTGATTTTCTGCCCTGCACATCCAATTAACCTCTATCTCTGTAATGTTGCACAGTCCAATTTGCAGTGTGTAGGATTACGGCGCTGATTTGACCTCTGGTTTGCTGTTATCTCAGGGTCACGATGCCTGAACATGGAGGAGCAGCTGGTGCCTCTGCCCACCACGGGGGGTATTGACGAACCAGGAAGTCGACGTCCTGCTGTGTGGCTAATGGTAAATATGGTGACAGCGAAATTTGTGGTTCACATTTTGCACAGATATTGTAAAACACACAATACATTTAATTTATAATGTAAAACCCCCAATTTTTTTTACCAAGAACTAACTAAAAGAGGACAGCTTTTACAACTGATGAAACTGAGTGCAGGGGGCGCTGTTGAGTTGGATGTCAGCAAAAGGATTTCAACTTACTACATTATTTTACAAAGATAATACTATGAGGTAGGACTGGGCAATATTGTGATAAAAATCGAAATCGTGAGCTCAACTTTGTGACAATCTTCTGATGATGAAATCGTCACATTGTGATTTAATGCAGATAGAATGCATCTCTTAAATAGAGAAAAATGCATCATCTGCAAAAATATAGATGAAAAACAGTCTATATTTTTATAGGGAAACCTAAGATAAACAATATATTACTCTTAATCTCAGAGTTGCCAAATACAATCTTTATAGCAACTTCAGGTTTCTTTTTTAAAGTTCCTTTTGTACAGCGCTTTTAAGTCATAAAATATATGAAGCTTAGCAATTTTTCAGGTTTTATTCATTAAAATAATTTATATAAGTGAAACATGTTTTTTTTTAGCATGTTTTCATGTCTAAAAGTTGTTATTAATATAAGAAAAACATATGAGATGGCAAAATCATTAACACTTGTTTTGCAGCCAACACCCAAAGTTCTAATTGAGGATTCTTTAGTTAACTTTTTATTGAAGGGCTGAGTTTGCTTGTTTCTCTCTGAAGATCTGGCAACACTGGTCAGTACAGATTTTGTTGATAGGATTCAAGATAATCGTGATAAAAATCAAAATCTGGCTCCAAGAAAATTGTGATCTTAATTTTTTCCATATCACCCAGCCCTACTATGAGGATTGCATAAAGATTAACAAAAGGTATAATACCAAGACCTAATGTTTGCATCCAAATTAAAACTTTTGTCTCTCTGTCGATCTCTAAGGTGTGGGTCAATCAGCAAAAAGTTGAACAGACCTCATCACTAATTTGCCTCCCTCTTACCAATAAAACAATGTGAGCCATCTTATTCAAACATTTTATTTTACGCTACAAAAATGTAGATCATAGATTGGTAGATAATAAGATAAGATTGATTTATGGGGACATTTCAGTGGCTCAAAGCAAACCAAAAACAAAAAGAAAAACCAAAAAATGCAGGAGAATAGTGCAGAAGTCAAACACAGACTATACCGACTGGAATACAAACTCTGACATTTGTGCTGACGCTACACTCTTGCACACCATTTGCCCCGGGCTCTGTCTCCCAGTCCCAGCTGACGTCCTGGGACCTGTCTCCACTTTCACCCCCTCTCTCTCTCTCTCTCCAGCCTCAGGTACCATCCACAACATGACAAATGACTGACACAGAAAACAGATAGTTTGAGGAGCTGCTCCGAGGCCATTGCGGAAAGGCCCCACATGCCGCTGTAGCTAACCTCTTTATATGCTAATGCGCTAATTTGTAAGAGCTCGACCAATCAGCAGGGAGCTCGTGGAGGCACAGCAGGAAGTGAGCGGTGTGGAGGAGAGGGTCACATGAGGCAGGTGCAGGAGGACACTGGACTGATGCAGCAAAATCAATACTTCTCAATCATGTGGGTAATTAAACTTTGGACATTTTGTTATTTTATCCATTACATTGTGGTGCGTTTGAAAGCTTTGTTAATTAAAAATCACTGTGTAGTAGTTTATTTGAATTTTATAAGATATTTGGACTTGATTGTGAACACGTTTGCACAAAATGTTTACGTGCTGAATAATTTAAATGATTATATAGTTTGCCTAAAAAATTGTGAGCAAAGTCAAAACTACACTACACTATATTTGCAGATGATATTTGTTCAGTTTTTTTAGTAGCTGTTACTACTTGCACTTTTCAGTAAATAATATGTTGTTAACATAATGTTTTTTACATATATATTTTTATATACATAAATTATGAGCCTCTTGGTGAAAGCAAGTTCTACATGTAGTGTCACAAAAAAATGCTGATTTAGAAATGCACATTCATATATACATGTCTTAGCATACTATAAGCACATAAGGAGTTTGCATGTTCTCCAAATATTATCATAGTTTTTTTTTCTAGGTACTCCGGCTTCCTCCCACTTCCAAAAAAAAAAGAAGAAATGACTGTGGAAAACAACCCCCGATGCTATAAACTCTACTGCATAGCTTATTGACCATTTCCAATGTAAACATTTAAATCAAATCACAATCAAAACATGTTTGAATGAATGTTTTAAAAAACGTACATTTCTTTTTCGTCACCTATTTGACAATGCCTGGTCTATTGCTGCATTCATGTGGTCTTCGGATGCTCTTGTTTCCAAGATGAGAGGTCGGTGTTCCAACTTTGTTTGCATTCATGTGTATTTTTACTTCAGAAAGTTGGGATTTTGTCGTTGACCATGCATAAGAAATAAATGACATCACTTTTACCAGAGGTAATAGGCGTAACAGATGCTAACCTGTCATAAAACGTTAAAGGTAGCTGGTATTTATTTTCTAATTGATTTCATCAGTTTCCATGTCTCAGTGACGTCAGGTGCTGAGCTCGGGCAGCTCAGTTTGTTCCGAGTTTCCGAGCAGCTGTTCCAAGATGCTTAAGTGTTCATGTGCATTTTTCAACTCGGAACAACATTTTTCTGAGTTCCTGAGGACTACATGAACGCAGCATACTGGACATACATAGGCTGTTTAGATCTATTTACAAATACAAATAAATAAATAAAATGTTTATTTGGTGAAGTTCTGTGAAATTGTCAAGTTTTATGCAATTTATTGAAAATTACATTCATGGATTCTTCACATTAAAACTTTAGCCTTTCTGTTCCTGTTCCCCTTATTATTGTCCATTGATTATCCTGTATTGACCTGACGGCCAAACAGCCCATTAAACTTTGCATATTTTATCACCTTTCTGTCCCCTCTCACACTTTGGAGCTTGGGAGGCAGATGTCCAACAGCTTGGAGCCTATACAACCCAGGTTTATAGTTTAACCAAAGTAAGAGTGGTCCCAGAGGTCAGAAAGTGTGAAGACAAAGACCGGAGCAGGGATCAATTCTGCTCATCAGTCCTAATGAGAGCGGACATCATTAAAAGCCACTTTATGTTAATGCAAATGGCCGCCCTGAGTCCCTCCTCTCGTCATTAGCTCAATAAAGGATGGAGCAGAGGTTCTCATTGATTAAACAATTCATGATCCGCTCCGTAATGGCTCCTTATTGAGACGCAGTTAGAAAGTGGGTGTGATGGAAGATGGCACACGGAATTTGGAAGTTCTGCCAATGAAGCGATTTTGTTTTAACGACTTTCTGTAATAGTTCAAAAGTCTAGATAGCGGCGGTCAACAGAAGTTAAAGGAAGACATATTCAGCGTTGTTTTATTTTTTAAATGTAGATTACGATTAAAATATTTCACTTTTTTTTTCTTTTAGGTTTACATGAGTGTATTTTTCCATAATATTGTGTTGCCTACTTATACACCTACAAGTATGGTCTGTAGTTACACAGTGGGCTTTAAACTTTATATGGGGACAAGCATGTGGAGCTACAAAGTCATTTAAGAGTTAGAGCTGTGAAAGGTGTATTGCTCACTGGTACTTTTGAGCAAATAAACAGATACTCAATGTTCAATGCTGTATATGAAGCATTCTAAACAAAGCAATAGCATCATCTAAAAAAAAGTTCATAGTGCACCATTTAAAACACATTAGTGCTCTAATAAACTAAATCATAGAAATGGTATAACTGACTTTAGTCTAAAAACTGGCAAAACCTTGTGTGTATTAGTGCACATTTTTACTTAATTCTCCTTGTAGTCTTGTAGAACATTAGGCAAATCTTGTGCAGTCCAAGATTGTAACATTTGGTGTGTCTAGGTGGCTCTGCTTGATGGATTCTCACAAATCTGGAGAGACACTCGCCGTACGGTTAGAGATGGTCATGGTTAGCCAGACCAATCACGACGCAGCAAGGGACCAATCACAGTGCATCGTTGTGATGTGGTGAAAGCGTTCGTTTAAAACAAAGCAAATATGGCGGTGCTGACAGATGCATTTTGGCCGTTTTAGGCAACAAAAAAAAAAAATTTTGATCTTAAATAAAAGAGATTTGTGCATAATTCGTTTGTGTATTTCTCTCAACTGTATTGAACAAAAAACATGACTTATCAGCTACTTCCAAATTCAATTGCTTCGCCAATCAGATTAAAATAATTCCATGATGTTCATTTTTTTTCCATGATAGCTTTCAATGGCAGTCACTTCAGAGATGATATAATAATATCAGTCTGGGCTCAGAAAACTGTTCCTAACCCATTGGCAGTCTTTCTTATTTTAAGCCAGTTTTCTTATAACCAGTCAGAAACGCCCTGAAACAAGTGAAATCTTCTGCATTACTTACAATAACATCTTATCAGTTAAAACAACTCAAAACCAGAATAATATTTTCTGTATCCAAGGCACTTTAAGCAAGTCTAGATACATCATTTTTTTTGCGGTGAATGTATTGAGTATTCAAGTCACTGGGTCCTGGACAGATGCTAAATTAACGTTTCCTAACATCTAGAGTCCCTGTCTTTCTTTACAACTCTAGGACTCGTTGGGACAACTTATGTTTCCTCAACATGTTTCATCTTAAAAGACAAGTGAAAAACACGACTAAACCTTTTGTTACTATATATTCTTGCACAGTTAAAAATTCCCCTAAAATTTCAATCAAAACACAAATTCCTCCATAGTCGGGGTCCTCTCCCTCACCCTCGCTCCACAGTGACCTCTCCCAGTGTAGAAGGAAGTGTCCAGATGGTTTAGCACTTGTCAGGCTAACTCCGCTGACCTCAGATGCTAGCCAGATGCAGGTCAACGACAGGGTGCGTACCGCTGTCCCATTGACTTACTGCTGGCCGTAAAACGCTACCGAGGAAAGAACAGCAGAGAGCTCCACCTTGCACACAATGGCCCCGCGAGTCCTACTTGAAATGAATTCTCTTCTTTTTGAATCTCTAAAGTTTGGCAGCTGAGTGTGAAGCTTGTCACCGGTGGCTCTGCTCTGGATCACTGAACGCTTTGAGTGACATGTTAAGGTTCTCCAGTCTTGCTGAAATACGGCCGTCTGCCTGTGAAGGGAAACTTTGCAGTGAATTAGCTTGTGTTAGCATCTTCTGTGTTCTAGTATTACCACGGTCCTGCTGTTCAAGTCTTCACTAAATCTTGCTATGGCTCATTGACTTTTCAAGTTGGGATTTACTCTAAAGTCTCTGAAATATATAATTTTTTTGTTGTTTAATTGTAGTTTTCTTATCTGGGGGGTGTGATTTACATTGATTGTCGCAATTGTAACATTTGGTGTGTCTAAGAGCTCGTAATTAGACGACGAGTGGAAATCCACACGTTCGATAATGCTTGCATGTTTATCATTCACAGCACAGAGCCCTAAGTCAAAGACTCTAGAAACTGTTTGGAAAAGAGGAAGATATTCTACCTCTCAGAAGCCTTTAGCCAACATTAATTTTGCGATGACAAACAGCAATACTAAAATTATAGGGCACCCAAAACGCTGGCATGGGTCCTATGTACCATTGAGGTAGAAATATGTACACACTTAATGCCAAGTTGCAGAACATTTTTGGCAAAACAGTAGTTTCTCCCTGTCGAAAAGCAAGTTTGGTATCCTTTAGTTTGGAACAATCTCTTTAAAACCATTTTGAATTGACTTTTTGTTTTTCATGAGTCTAAATAGGCTCTGCCAGATGAACTATCAGAATAAGAAAAAGTTTTCTTGCTATTGTCAGTGAACAAACACAAACTAACTTTAGTGCTAACACTGAAGGATTATTATAATAATAGATTAAAATAGATTCAAATACCATTAAGTTTTGAGGCAGACCAGTCACAGCACAGAATGTTTTGGTGCAAACTATTAGTGCAGCCCAACAATGATAAAAAATGAACTCCTGCAATACTATGACCAAACAGATTATAATACTATTTAAATGCACTGTTTTGTTTTTAGGTTGAGCTATTAACATACTCAATTAATTCTCTTGATTTGGATGATATACAGTAAGCTACATTTGGATGTAGACGTGAGAACAACAATTGTGGTTTGCAAAAATACATTTCATTTAAAGTAGAGCTAATTAGCATTTTGACCTTGTTAAATGTCTATGTAAGTCTCCGTGATGACGGTCACAAATGTTATTTGGGCCATTGAAGCATGTGTTAGCTCTCTCAGTTGTCTCCAGTACGAAATACAGCAGCTCCCCTGCCTTCTTCGAAACACATTCTCGACCCGATTTCAGTTTTGAGAAACCCGAGCTCTTTGATTTGTTTATTGGTAGTTTAAATGTGTTTAGTTATGTTACTGATGCCTTATTTTAATCTTAAAGTTATGCGAAGATGATAAAAATAAATAAATAATGTTGAGTTACAATTAACTCGGCTAGTTTAATTACACAAGAGAGCTATGGGGGGGCACTACCGCTAAAGTTGCTTAGTGACACAACTTCCTCCACAAGATTTAGCTTTTAAGATTTACATAGTAAATACATTGTTTCTCATCATGTTTTTGTCATTATATTTTCTTCCTGGTATTTAATGGTCTTTGCTTCCTTAAAAATGTAAACAAAAAAGACATTGAGGATTAATTTCCACCTGATTAGATATGTCCTGAATAGTTACAATAAAGGTGCACTGTGTAACTTTCTGGAGGTGAAAAGTCATCTACACAATTCTGTAGAATTGGAAAATATGAAAAAAAAAATCAGCTAAAGGAACTGCTTTTTTTGCATAAACAGACGTGTTTGGGTCCTCCTCCAAGCCAAAAAAATACTATTTTGTGGCCATGCAAAACCTGCTCAAAGTAAATTTTCATTAATTATTTGATGTAACTAAAGCATCATTATTTTATTTTTTGGCCAAAAAGTTGTGCATTTGTACCTTTAACAGAGATTTGTGATGGGGGAAATTGATAAAAAAAATAAAAAATGCTTTAAAGAATAAAAATGCATTCTGTGTGAACAACAGTGGAGCTTTTACATCTTCTAAAGCCTTTTTCATGTTAACTGAAATTTCAGCAAGGCACAATTTGATGCAGCTACATGCTAATATTATGCTAATTTGGCCAACAGCTAAGTACGCGGGTGTACGAAGGCTAAATTGAGCTACGCCTTGATGTATCCACTTTTAACATAACCTAATTATTCCTTCCCTAATTAACTTGTGCTGCCCTCAACCCTCCCAGAATGCATTGCTCACCCAACACAAATAAAAGCTTTCTAATGGACCAAGGTCGACCAAATCATCCTGCCCCCAAAAACCACCCCCATTCCAAAAACAAAGCCCATTCTTTAAACAGAAGCTATAAAACCCAATGGAGCGAAACATTATGTCCGCCATATGGTCTTTGATTGAGAGAAAGCTGAAAAATGCCGAGGATTGTGGGTAAAAGGCGTCGTCGCTGAGATGTTGTATAGTTTTGGGTGAATGCGGGAGTGGTGCTAGCTAGCGCGGACGTTAGCCAGATGTGTTTGTGATTTACAGCGGTGAGACGCAAGTGCAACAGATGCTGTACGAGTGAATAAGGGAGCTCCGAAAACAGGACGTGTGACTGGGAAAACATATGGAGTCAGGCACGAGTGAGAATAGTAAATCTGGGAACGCAGCGAGAGGAAATGGCTTTGGTTTATTATTGGAATGGGTGAAAGAATGAAAGGTAATATGCAGGCAGTACATTGTGATGTGAATGAACCTTTCTGAGCTCAGGTTTGACTGAAATCAGTTCTCAAAATATAATTGTACAGTTTAAAATTTTGAGCATAGATTGGCTCAAATAGCAGCGTTACCAATGAGAAACATTAAATACAATTAACAAATGAAATACGGGCCTAAAATTGTGAATTTTAGCACAAGTTAGACTATTTAACAGCTACAATCGTGTCTCATCCATCATCAAACTTCAACAAGCTATGTTCACAAGATTTCAAATTGATGGCTAAAGAAATAGATGATTTTTTTTTACTATTTAGAGATTTCTTTTAAAGACAGTGGTAATGAAAATAACAACTACAAAAAATGAATTAACGAATACCAGACATTCCTTTAAAATTCACAATTTTGGGTGGAAATTTTGGTAGACTTTGCAAGTACAGAAAAAAGGTACACTTGCTATTTTCTGAGTTTTACATACAAATAATATGTTATTGTGGATTTTCAGATGGGGCGTTTTGTTTTTTTGTTGTGTAAATATAGAATTCTTTTATAGGGCCTTCACATTTTTTATTCATCTTGTAGTATTTTTTCCTCATCAAATATATACCCGGAGTTTGTTTTGTTTCATTTGCACAAAAATCCTGCATATCTAGGCTGTATTCTTTCGCAAACTGAAAACAGGCAATTCCACTCGGTGACTTCATTAAGTTCATTGTGTTTTTAAGCCTCGCAACTCTCAACTAGAATCACATGATCACTTTCAATCTTGGACTTGCCTTATTTTGAAAAAGCCTCAACTATTGTTTAGCCTCATTTAAAAGGACCCCGAATATTTACATAAATAGATCGAAAATACTTCGCGTAGGTATACTTAACTAAAAAGTAGAACTTAAAGTAACAAATAATTCGCCGTTGGCGTAAAATTGTCATGTTTACAACAACTTCCTGATATTACGGGCGCCGCCATCTTGAGGTGATGACGCAGAATCGTGTGGCGCACTGGCGCAGTGAGCGTCAGTAGTGAGCGCACCCAACAGCGCAACAGTTCTGCCGTGATCTGGTTAACAGGAGCGTCAGTAGTTTTTCATCGACAACACATTGTAAAATGGTACAATGTGTGGCTTTGGTTGTGATTTCGTCTCGGGAGGAAACAAGGAGAATGCGGTAAGCTTTCATAGCTTTCTCGTAGTTTACACGATTCGACGTCATACTACCCATAATGCACTGTGTTGTAAACAATGATGGCGTCTTCCGTGAAAATATATTCTCTAAAAGTTTAATAAAACGGTAGATTTTTCAGATTATTTCGTGTGTATTTATATCTTGATAATATAAGGAAACTCGAAGACAAACATTTAAAAATGTTCGGGTTCCTTTTAAGCTGCTCCAACTTCTACAGTATGAAACTAGAGATTTTCTGTGGAAATCACAAGTGAACTGAAGGTAAAACTAAAATATTCACGAAATTACAAACAGTTTACATTATTTAAATATAAAGCAAATGTAAGTCACTTCAACTAGAGTTAAAATAGCTGGTTAACTTTTGTAATTCTCACTTAATGACATAGACAAAGGTGGAACAGAGCTTTGTAAATGTCTGAAAAACAGGATTACTGAAGCATTTGGGATTGAAACAAAGTGTAACTCAAGGGATCTTTTTGATAATGGAGAAACAGTCTACTGTGGCTAAAACCTTACAAGAGCGCCAAAAAATGCATGAAATGGCCCTTTACCAGTTAGTAAATATGTTTCAAAACATTTGGTACAGATTTTTATCCAGACTAAAGCAGAACATTTGTTGGTAAAATTTTCGGCTGCTTCAAAAATGGCTGCTATTGTGATTTCCTTTTATTCATCTATCTTGTGATTTGTAAACGTCCTCCAAATAACAGTATTCATAATAATTTTTGCCTGGCATGATCTAAAGTGTCTCCTTGTCCACACATCTAGGACCAGTCTTAACCTTCTCCACACAAAGGACACGGTCTTTCTTCTAGCGCTCTGATCATGTGCCCACATATCTACCATCCACTTGTGTGTTATCTAAATCCTTTGTCCCGACATAGCAGCACTGTCCCGAGCTGAACCCCTCTGTCCCGGGACAAGCTATCTCCTCCCGACACACTCTCATTTGAGACGAGATTACACAGGCTTTTGTTCTACGGCGTCTTTATGATTTCTGTTCAAAATCTGTTGAAATAGCCGACTAATTATCTTCCCTAATGACAGTTTTATTGCACTTTCTGTCTCACGCCGTTGGAAGAAGAAAGATATTTTTCTCTTTTGGAGCCAATTTTAGATGCGTCAGTAATTCAAAGGAAGACTGATATGATAATTAGATGCGCATATGCCTCTTCAGTTCCAGAAATAAATCAAACGCTTAATGGCGTCAAGTGTCCTTTTCTTTTAGAGGACGTGTTTTGTTTTAGCTACAGTGAAATGGGAATGTTGGTGTTGTCGTTGTGCACACGTTTGGCCAGATGAGGCAACAAAGAGTTAAAATCAATATATAATAATACATATATTATCTTCTGTGCTGGACAGTGAGCTCATGGGAACCCTATTTTCATGTAGAACGTACAACGAAAATGTCCTAACCGGGCTGATGAATAAAAGCAAGACTATTTCCTTGTCCCAGACAATGCTTAAGTTCCGCGTCCACCAAAACACATTACACATGGTTTTAAAGGAGAGCACAGTATCGTGCAATTACCGACTTTTTCTAAATCATTTTGGCTCTAGAAAATATTTGCTTCNTAGGACTGGCAATATTGTAATAAAAATCGAATAGTGAGCTCAATCTTTGTGACAATCTCCTTTTTTATGAAATCGTCACATTGTGATTTAATGCAGATAGAATAGAAAAATTCATCTCTTAAATAACAAAAAATGCATCTGCAAAAATATAGATAAAAACAGTCAATATTTTTTATAGGAACAAAAAATATATTACTCTTAATCTCAGAGTTGCCAAATCCAGTCTTTATAGGAACTTCAGGTTTCTTTTTTAAAAGTTCCTTTTGTACAGCGCTTTTAAGTCATAAAATATATGAAGCTTAGCAATTTTTCAGGTTTATTCATTAAAATAATTTATATAACTGAAACATGTTTTTTTTTAGCATGTTTTCATGTCTAAAAGTCGTTATTAATATAAGAAAAACATATGAGATGGCAAAATCATTAACACTTGTTTTGCAGCAACACCCAAAGTTCTAATTGATGGATTCTTTAGTTAACGTTTTATTGAAGGGCTGAGTTTGCTTGTTTCTCTCTGAAGCTCTGGCAACACTGGTCAGATTTTGATGGATTCAAGAATCGTGATAAAATCAAAATCTGGCTCCAGACATTGTGATCTTAATTTTTTTCCATATCGCCCAGCCCTACTATGAGGATTGCATAAAGATAACAAAAGGTATAATACCAAGACTCTAATGTTTGCATCCAAATTAAACTTTGTCTCTCTGTCGATCTCTAAGGTGTGGGTCAATCAGCAAAAAGTTGAAACAGACCTCATCACTAATTTGCCTCCCTCTTTACCAATAAAACAATGTGAGCCATCTATTCAAACATTCTTATATTACGCTACAAAAATGTAGATCATAGATTGGTAGAGAATAGATAAGACTGATTTATGGGGACATTTCAGTGGCTCAAAGCAAACCAAAAACAAAAAGAAAAACCAAAAATGCAGACTTAAAATGCAGGAGAATAGTGCAGAAGTCAAACACAACTATACCGACTGGAATACAACTCTGACATTGTTGCTGACGCTACACTCTTGCACACCATTTGCCCCGGGCTCTGTCTCCCAGTCCCAGCTGACGTCCTGGACCTGTCTCCACTTTCACCCCCTCTCTCTCTCTCTCTCAGCCTCAGGTACATCCACAACATGACAAATGACTGACCAGAAAACAGATAGTTTGAGGAGCTGCTCCGAGGCCATTGCGGAAAGGCCCACATGCCGCTGTAGCTAACCTCTTTATATGCTAATGCGCTAATTTGTAAGAGCTCGACCAATCAGCAGGGAGCTCGTGGAGGCACAGCAGAAGTGAGCGGTGTGGAGGAGAGGGTCACATGAGGCAGGTGCAGGAGGACACTGGACTGATGCAGCAAAATCAATACTTCTCAAACATGTGGGTAATTAAACTTTGGACATTTTGTTATTTATTCCATTACATTGTGGTGCGTTTGAAAGCTTTTGTTAATTAAAATCACTGTGTAGTAGTTTATTTGAATTTATAAGATATTTGGACTTGATTGTGAACACGTTTTGCACAAAATGTTTACGTGCTGAATAATTTAAATGATTATATAGTTTGCCTAAAAAATTGTGAGCAAAGTCAAAACTACACTACACTATATTTGCAGATGATATTTGTTCAGTTTTTTTAGTAGCTGTTACTACTTGCACTTTTCAGTAAATAATATGTTGTTAACATTATGTTTTTTATATATATATTTTTTATATACATAAATTATGAGTCTCTTGGTGAAAGCAAGTTCTACATGTAGTGTCACAAAAAATGCTGATTTAGAAATGCACATTCATACATACATGTCTTAGCATACTATAAGCACATAAGGAGTTTGCATGTTCTCCAAATATTATCATAGTTTTTTTTTCTAGGTACTCCGGCTTCCTCCCACTTCCAAATAAAAAAGAAGAAATGACTGTGGAAAACAACCCCCGATGCTATAAACTCTACTGCATAGCTTATTGACCATTTCCAATGTAAACATTTAAATCAAATCACAATCAAAACATGTTTGAATGAATGTTTTAAAAAACGTACATTTCTTTTTCGTCACCTATTTAACAATGCCTGGTCCTATTGCTGCATTCATGTGGTCTTCGGATGCTCTTGTTTCCAAGATGAGAGGTCGATGTTCCGACTTTGTTTGCATTCATGTGCATTTTTACTTCAGAAAGTTGGGATTTTGTCGTTGACCATGCATAAGAAATAAATTACATCACTTTTACCAGAGGTAATAGGCGTAACAGATGCTAACCTGTCCTAAAACGTTAAAGGTAGCTGGTATTTATTTTCTAATTGATTTTCATCAGTTTCCATGTCCCAGTGACGTCAGGTGCTGAGCTTGGGCAGCTCAGTTTGTCCCGAGTTTTCGAGCAGTTGTTCCGAGATGCTTGAGCGTTCATGTGCATTTTTCAACTCGGAACAACATTTTTCTGAGTTCCTGAGGACTACATGAACGCAGCATACTGGACATGCATAGGCTGTTTAGATCTATTTACAAATACAAATACAAATACAAATACAAATAAATAAATAAATAAATAAATAAATAAATAAATAAATAAATAATAAATAAATAAATAAATAAAATAAATAAATAAATAAATATAAAATGTTTATTTGGTGAAGTTCTGTGAATTGTCAAGTTTTATGCAATTTATTGAAAATTACATTCTTCACTTTAAAACTTTACCATTTCTGTTCCTGCTCCCCTTATTATTGTCCATTGATTATCCTGTATTGACCTGACAGCCAAACAGCCCATTAAACTTTTGCATATTTTATCACCTTTCTGTCCCCTCTCACACCTTGGGTCTTGGGTGGCAGATGTCCAACAGCTTGGAGCCTATACAACCCAGGTTTATAGTTTAACCAAAGTAAGAGTGGTCCCAGAGGTCAGAAAGTGTGAAGACAAAGACCGGAGCAGGGATCAATTCTGCTCATCAGGCCTAATGAGAACGGACATCATTAAAAGCCACTTTATGTTAATGCAAATGGCCGCCCTGAGTCCCTCTCTCGTCATTAGTTCAATAAAGGATGGAGCAGAGGTTCTCATTGATTAAACAATTCATGATCCGCTCTGTAATGGCTCCTTATTGAGACGCAGTTAGAAAGTGGGTGTGATGGAAGATGGCACACGGAATTTGGAAGTTCTGCCAATTGAAGCGATTTTGTTTTAGCGACTTTCTGTAATAGTTCAAAAGTCTAGATAGCGGCGGTCAACAGAAGTTAAAGGAAGACATATTCAGCGTTTTTAAATTTAGATTAAATATTTGACTTTTTTTTTTTTAGGTTTGCATGAATATCTTGTTTCATGATATTGTGTTGCCTACTTATACCAATATATGATCTGTATACAGATCAGCGCCACTTTAGTAACTATAGTGTAGCGCCACTGTGTAACTATAGTTACACAGTGGCGCTTTAAACTGTTATAAGGTTAAAAGCATTTTACAAAGACATTTTTAAAGTCAGATTCAATGCTATATAAGAAGCATTTTAAGCAAAGCAATAGAATCACCATAAAGGAAAAGTTACACAGTGCACCTTTTAAAACACATTATTGCTCTGATAGGACTAAATATAGAATGGCATAATTGACTTTAGTGCTAAAAACTTGTGCGTATCACTACATATGTTTACTTAATTCTCCTTATAGTGTTACAGGCAAAGTTGATAATCCTGGATTATCAACTTTGCCTGTAACATAGTCTTGTCGAACATTTAGAAAATCTTGTGCAGTTCAAGATTGTAATATTTGGTGTGTTCAGGTGGCTCTACCTGATGGATTCTTACAAAATCTGGAGAGACCCTCGCCGTACGGTTAGAGACTGTCATGGTTAGCCAGACCAATCACAACGCAGCAACGGACCAATCACAGTGCACCGTTGTGATGTGTTCAACACAAGCAAACATGGCGGTCCTGATGGATGTATTTTGGCCGGTTTAGGCAAAAAAC
The DNA here is from genome assembly GCA_038363315.1 of Mugilogobius chulae. NCBI lineage: Eukaryota > Metazoa > Chordata > Actinopteri > Gobiiformes > Gobiidae > Mugilogobius > Mugilogobius chulae. The sequence goes on along the minus strand of CM076401.1, from coordinate 23,875,420 downwards.
CAAAAAAATATTTTGATCTTAAATAGAGGAGATTTGTGCATAATTCGTTTGTGTATTTCTCTCAACTGTATGAACAAAAACATGACTTATCAGCTACTTCCAAATTCTGTTATTTTCTGTATCCAAGGCACTTTAAACAAGTCTAGATACATCATTTTTTTGCAGTGAATGTATTGAGTATTCAAGTCACCGGGTCCTGGACAGATGCTAAATAAACTTTCCTGACATCCAGAGTCCCTGCCTTTCTTTACAACTCTAGGACTCGTTGGGACAACATCTATGTTTCCTCAACATGTTTAATCTTAAAAGGGAAAGTGGAAAACAAGACTAAACCTTCAACTTAAAGGTGGGGTAGCTGATTTTCCCACAGCAAATGATTTAGGTTTTAACTTAGGTTAAAAATCTCCCTAAAATCTTTTGACACATAAAATACACAAATTTGATTTCGGGTTGCATTCTTATGCTTTAGAAGTGTTATTTCTCTCACAAGTGAATTGGAGTGGGAACACCCCCAGAGGTTTAGCCATACAGAGTTGTCAGGTTAGACTCCCTGATGATGCAAAAAGATTCCTTTTGTGCAGTTGTCATGAGACAGTGATCATGTAGTGAGTCCATTTGATTTTTAAAAGTGCTTGATTCTGTGGAACAGAAGGTTACTAATAGGCGTCGCACCCCACTTAAGTTAACGTTTTCTACTATATATTCTTGTTAAATACCGAGAAATTTCAAAGAAAACAACATAGTCGGGGTCCTCTGCAGCAGCAGTGACTCCAAGTGTCCTTGCACAGGCAATGATGCTATCCGATTGCAGTCAACGACAGTCGTACTGTGATTGACTTATGGCTGGCGTGAACGCTATACTGAGGAGAGAGAGAGCTGCCGGACGTTCTTTTTGAATCTTTGATTCTAAAGTTTTGGCAGCTTGAGTGTGAAGCTGTCACCGGTGGCTCTGCTCTGGATCACTAACGCTTTGAGTGACATGTTAAGGTTCTCCAGTCTTGCTGAAATACGGCCGTCTGCCTGTGAGGGGAACTTTGCAGTGATTAGCTTGTGTTAGCATCTTCGTGTGTTCTAGTATTACCACGGTCCTGGCTGTTCAAGTCTTCACTAATCTGCTATGGGTCATTGACTTTTCAAGGGGATTTACTCTAAAGTCTCTGAAATATAATTGTTTTTGTTGTTTAAGTGTAGTTTTCTGATCTGGGGGGTGTGATTTACATTGATTGTCGCAATTGTTAACATTTGGTGTGTCTAAGAGCTCGTAATTAAAACGACAAGTGGAAATCCACACATTCAATAATGCTTGCATGTTTTCATTCACAGCACAGAGCCTAAATCAAAGAATCTAGAACTGTTTGGAAAAGAGGAAGATCTTCTACCTCTCAGAAGCCTTTAGCCAACATTAATTTTGCGATGACAAACAGCAATACTAAAATTATAGGGCACCCAAAACGCTGGCATGGTCCTATGTCACACCATTGAGGCAGAAAATATGTACACACTTAATGCAAGTTGCGGAACATTTTTGGCAAAACAGTAGTTTTCTCCCTGTCGAAAAGCATTTGTTTTGGTATCTTTAGTTTGGAACAATCTCTTTAAAACCATTTTGAATTGACTTAGTTTTTCATGAGTCTAAATAGGATCTGCCAGATGAACTATCAGAATAAGAAAAAGTTTTCTTGCTATTTGTCAGTGAACAAACAAAAACATTATAATAATAGAGTAAAATAGATTCAAATACCATTAAGTTTTGAGGGCAGACCAGTCACAGCACAGCATGTTTTGGTGCAAACTATTAGTGCAGCCCAACAATGATAAAAAATGAACTCCTGCAATACTATGACCAATACAGTTAAAACAGATTATAATACTAATTAAATGTACTGTTTTGTTTTTAGGTTGAGCTATTAACATACTCAATTAATTCTCTTGATTTGGATGATATACAGTAAGCTACATTTTGGATGTAGACGTGAGACAACAATTGTGGTGGTTTGCAAAAATACATTTCATTTAAAGTAGAGCTAATTAGCATTTGACCTTGTTAAATGTCTATGTAAGTCTCCGTGCTGACGGTCACAAATGTTATTTGGGCATTTGAAGCATGTGTTAGCTCTCTCAGTTGTCTCCAGTACGAAATACAGCAGCTCCCCTGCCTTCTTCGAAACACATTCTCGACCGAATTTCAGTTTTGAGAAACCCGAGCTCTTTGATTTGTTTATTTGGTAGTTTAAAAATGTGTTTAGTTATGTTACTGATGCCTTCTTTTAATCTTAAAGTTATGCGAAGATGATAAAAATAAATAAGTAATGTTGAGTTACAATTCACTCGGCTAGTTTAATTACACAAGAGAGCTATGGGGGGGCACTACCGCTAAAGTTGCTTAGTGACACAACTTCCTCCACAAGATTTATCTTTTTAAGATTAACATAGTAAATACATTGTTTCTCATCATGTTTTTGTCATTATATTTTCTTCCTGGTATTTAATGGGTCTTTGCTTCCTAAAATGTAACAAAAAAGACATTGAGGATTAATTTCCACCTGATTAGATATGTCCTGAATAGTTACAATAAAGGTGCACTGTGTAACTTTCTGGAGGTGAAAAGTCATCTACACAATTCTGTAGAATTGGAAATATGAAAAAAAAAATCAGCTAAAGGAACTGCTTTTTTTGCATAAACAGACGTGTTTGGGTCCTCCTCCAAGCCAAAAAAATACTATTTTGTGGCCATGCAAAACCTGCTCAAGTAAAATTTTCATTAATTATTTGATGTAACTAAAGCATCATTATTTTATTTTTTGGCCAAAAAGTTGTGCAGTGTACCTTTAACAAGAGATTTGTGATGGGGGAAATTGATTAAAAAAAAAAAAAAAATGTCCCTTTAAAGAATAAAAATGCATTCTGTGTGAACAACAGTGGAGCTTTTACATCTTCTAAAGCTTTTTCATGTTAACTGAAATTTTCAGCAAGGCACAATTTGCTGGCAGCTACATGCTAATATTATGCTAATTTTGGGCAACAGCTAAGTAGCGGGTGTACGAAGGCGTAAAATTTAGACCCTTGATGTATCCACTTTTAACATAACCTAATGTTTTTCCTTCCCTAATTAACTTGTGCTGCCTCAACGCTCCCAGAATGCATTGCTCACCAACCAACACAAATAAAAGCTTTCTAATGGACCAAAGGTAGACCAAATCATTCTGCCCCCCAAAATCACCCCCTTTCCCCAAAAACCAAGCCCCATTCTTTAAACAGAAGCTATAAAACCCAATGGAGCGAAACATTATGTCCGCCATATGGTCTTTGATTGAGAGAAAGCTGAAAAATGCCGAGGATTGTGGGTAAAAGGCGTCGTCGCTGAGATGTTGTATAGTTTTGGGTGAATGTGGGAGTGGTGCTAGCTAGCGCGGACATTAGCCAGATGTGTTTGTGATTTACAGCGGTGAGACGCGAGCGCAACAGAGCTGTACGAGTGAATAAGGGAGCTCCGAAAACAGGACGGTGACTGGGGAAAACATATGGAGTCAGGCACGAGTGAGAATAGTAAATCTGGGAACGCAGCGAGGAGGAAATGGCTTTTGGTTTATTATTGGAATGGGTGAAAGAATGAAAGGTATATGCAGGCAGTACATTGTGATGTGAATGAACCTTTCTGAGCTCAGGTTTGACTGAAATCAGTTCTCAAAATATAATTGTACAGTTAAAATGTTGAGCATAGATTGGCTCCAAATAGCAGCGTTACCAATGAGAAACATTAAATACAATTAACAAATGAAATATGGGCCTAAATTGTGAATTTTAGCACAAGTTAGACTATTTAACAGCTACAAATCGTGTCTCATTCATCATCAAACTTCAACAAGTTGCATTTTGCTATGTTCACAGGATTTCAAATTGATGGCTAAAGAAATAATTGATTTTTTTTTTTACTGTTTAGAGATTACTTTTAAAGACAGTGGTAATGAAAAATAACAACTACAAAAAATGATTTAACAAATATGAGACATTCCTTTAAAATTTACAATTTTGGGTGGAAATTTTGGTAGACTTTGCAAGTACAGAAAAAAGATACACTTGGTGTTTTCTGAGTTTTACTTGTAGAAATAATATGTTATTGTGGTTTTTCAGACGAGCGTCATAATTTTTTTTTTGGTAATTATAGAATTCTTTTTATAGGGCCTATATTTCACATTTTTTATTCATCTTGTAGTATTTTTTCCTCATCAAATATATACCGGGAGTTGTGTTTTGTTTCATTTGCACAAAAATCCTGCATATCTAGGCTATATTCTTTTCTCAAACTGAAAACAGGCAATTCCACTCGGTGACTTCATTAAGTTCATTGTGTTTTTAAGCCTCGCAACTCTCAACTAGAATCACGTGATCACTTTCAATCTTGGATTTGCCTTATTTTGAAAAGCCTCAACTATTGTTTTAGCCTCATTTAAGCTGCTCCAACTTCTACAGTATGAACTAGAGATTTTCTGTGGAAATCACAAGTGAACTGAAGGTAAAACTAAAATATTCACTAAATTACAAACAGTTTAACATTATTCAAATATAAAGCAAATGTAAGTCACTTCAACTAGAGTTAAAATAGCTGTTAACTTTTAAACTACCTCTTAATGACATCACAAGGTGGAACAGAGCTTTGTAAATGTCTGAAAAACAAGATTACTGAAGCATTTGGGATTGAAGCAAAGTGTAGCTTTGGGATCTTTTTGATGATGGAGAAACATTCTACTGTGGCTAAAACCTTACAAGAGCACCAAAAAATGCATGGAATGGACCCATAGTAAATATGTTTCAAAACATTTGGTACAGATTTTTATCCAGACTAAAGCAGAACATTTGTTGGTAAAAATTTTCGGCTGCTTCAAAAATGGCTGCTATTGTGATTTTCCTTTTATTCATCTATCTTGTGATTTGTAAACGTCCTCCAAATAACAGTATTCATTTAATAATTTTTGCCTGGCATGATCTAAAGTGTCTCCTTGTCCACACATCTAGGACCAGTCTTAACCTTCTCCACACAAAGGACACGGTCTTTCTTCTAGCGCTCTGATCATGTGCCCACATATCTACCATCCACTTGTGTGTTATCTAAATCCCTTTGTCCCGACATAGCAGCACTGTCCCGAGCTGAACCCCTCTGTCCCGGGACAAGCTATCTCCTCCCCGACACACTCTCATTTGAGACGAGATTACACAGGCTTTTGTTCTACGGCGTCTTTATGATTTCTGTTCAAAATCTGTTGAAATAGCCGACTAATTATCTTCCCTAATGACAGTTTTATTGCACTTTCTGTCTCACGCCGTTGGAAGAAGAAAGATATTTTTCTCTTTTGGAGCCAATTTTAGCTGCGTCAGTAATTCAAAGGAAGACTGATATGATAATTAGATGCGCATATGCCTCTTCAGTTCCAGAAATAAATCAAACGCTTAATGGCGTCAAGTGTCCTTTTCTTTTAGAGGACGTGTTTTGTTTTAGCTACAGTGAAATGGGAATGTTGGTGTTGTCGTTGTGCACACGTTTGGCCAGATGAGGGCAACAAAGAGTTAACATATTTTTACATATTTTCTTTGTGTGCTGGACAGTAGCTTTGGAGGATTTTATGGATAAAGTTCTTTTTAATAGAAAGCAGACATGTACTCTGCATCATCATGTTGTCCAAAAACATGCTTAAAGGAGACATTTAGTGCAAATTAGACTTTTTAATCATTTTCTAATTTTGCTTCTTCGTTAAAAACACAACTGAAGTTTTGTCTGTGATATAAGTGTCTTTGAGCCTCACAAAACACTGTTCTAAATGTGTCTGATTTGTGATGTCATAGATAGATCTATGTGAGCTTCAGTTTTTAACTTCATAAATCCAAATTCATTTTGAGGATATTTGCAGCTTTAGATATCAGGCAAGATAGTTTTGATATTTTCCCCTGTGTCATTTACTTTAACTACTTTGTTCCTTCACCACTGATGTCCGATTTGTTTTCAAATTACAATAAGCCAAAATAGCATCTTTGAAATCTAAATTTTGATTGAAATTGTTTATTTTTTGTAACATTTGACAGATTCAGAGATTTACCAATGCTGCCAAATTTTCAGACAGCATCAAGCGACCAAACCCTAAAAAAGCTCAAAATAAGCATCCTCAACTTTAATTAAAAAGATATCAAAATAAAATGTATCAGGACAGTGGCAGAGTGGGTAGTGCTCTTGTCTCAAAGCAAGAAGGCTTTGAGACAAGGAGGTTGCATTTTTTTTTCTACGTGTATGGGTGAGTTTTCACCGGCACTCAGGTTCCCCCTCTAATCAAAACATGCATGTTGGAGAATATCCTCCTGCCTCGATAGTCCTGACCACCTAGCTAAAACATCTGGACATGGATCACGGAGCGCTGCACTGTGGCGTCACTGAGATACATGGGCAGCATTGAAGTCAAATGCAGAAGGACAAAATATATATATATATATATATCAAGATAAAACTGTGTGCTGTGTGCTGTCTGTAATGAATGCAATAGTACATTTACTAACAAAAAAGTAAATCTGCTAGCTAGCTTTTTATCTGAAAGGTGGGCAATGTGCTTCAAACTTATTGAGGTAAACTATTTGGAAACTGCTTTGAAAAAGTAAAAATATGGTTCAGAGTTTGTTCATTCTTTTAGTTGATTGCTTAAAGAAAAAAAAAAACCTAGCAAAGTGTTTTAACCATTCAAGCAGTGAACCCTTTTGTCGTCTACTCTACGTCCAGCTGCTGCCGATGCAATTTCTATTCTTCTTTATCGAGTCAGAGTCACGTTTTTTTGTAAGATCACTCTGAACTCCCTATTGTAATGTCCTCCTCTTCCTTTGATGGAGCCTTTTCCCTTGCGACTAGCATTGGCGCTAACTCGATTAGCTCTTTGCGGGAGCATGTTGGCGTGAGTGATTTTGATGCATGGCCAAACCTGAAGTTGATTTACTCCCGACTTCATGAGCTGCCAATCACTTCTTTTATTCCCCGGACTTGATGGACGTCCTGGAGGTCAAAGTTCGTCCGTGTGTGGTGTTGACCTTGGCTTGCACTTGTCTTTTTCCGAAACATTGGACGTTTGAGGTCTGCCGGTTCAATTCGATAGGTCTCTTTTGAGCTAAATGAATACGTGCTTGTAAGAGTGGTGCGGGCTGAGGTATAGAGGCTGGATTTGAGGTTGTAGTCTGGATCAGGAGTGAGGATCATGTTCCCGGATAACCCCCACAAGTCCTCAGAGATTTATGGAGTCGTTTTCCTCCAAAGTGCACCTCAGACAGAGGTTAGAATTGTTTAAAGTGAGTATTGTTGGTGAATATATAGAAGCATTTGCAGTTATATTGAAGTTGAAGTTTTGTTTCTCTGTACTAAAACAAAAATATTTCTTTATGTGTTGTTGATTTCACAAAACAATTGATTTCATCGGGCCCAAAAATAGGCCCGATTGAGACAAGTGACAGAGGGTTGGACCACAATCCTTCAGGTAGCAAAGTCTCATTAAAGATGTATAATATTGGCTATTTAATCTATTATTTTGTCAATATATATTTAAGAACACAACTGCAGAGCATGAGTTACATTTATTCTGCATTTGACCGCATTTGGCCCCTGAGCCGCAGTTTGCCCTGGTCTGGATTAGAACAACCCTATATCTCAATTTACACATACCAAACTCATCCTGTTTTTCTCAGTCTGCAGGAGAAGCTTGCTTACAATTTAGGACCTCATTTATCAAGCATTTGCCCATGTGCAAAACAGGTTCAGGTGACACAACTGACATTTTTGTCTCACACAGACACTAATAATGCAAAAAATGTAAGTTGTGCAGATTATATACAGTATGTGAATTTTCCAATAATAAATTAAATGCAATATGTTCACATCTTTTTCTGTTTACACATGCAGCACCATAGCTTGATAAATGAGGCTGGTAGTGTTGGCTTATAGCAGGCATGTCCTGGTCAAATGCAGCCCTTGGAACTATTTTATTTGGCCCTTAGACATCCTGCTTGATTGGCCCAAGTTACAAAAAGTGTAGTTTTTTATTGTTAAACTTGAGCAATTCTTCAATTATAATTTAAATAATAATTTTGTGTATATGTTTAATGTTTAATGCCTTACTAAAAATGCGGCTGTGGTTCATTAAAATTAGGTCAAATAGAACATTTTGATGATTCACTTCATAGACAGTATATTTATGGCCCGCCACTCCAAATACATTTCAAAATCCGGCGGACTGTGAAAAAAGTTTGGACACCCATTGCTAATAGGACATTGTTTTTTTTTTTCCATATGTAAATTTATTGTTAAACTGCTGGATGCCGTGATGTATTCCCACTTAAAATCTGGTTTAGCTCCATTTTAAAACTGGAATCGTTCCGTTAAGTATTTAGATCTGGGAGTGTCAAATACTTTTTTCAGTGGTACTTAAAAGGTTTCAGCATCGCTCATTATTTGATTATTTATTATTTATTTTTTGAGAATGTTTCTGTAGTTTAGAAGAATAAATATAAAACATATATCTTTCTTTCTTTTTATTATTATTTTTTTTTTTTTTTTTTTTTTTTTTTTGCATAAATGCATCATTTATTTTCTACTGCTTGTTTCCTTTTGGTTTGAGGTTGCAATTGACTGGAGCCATGATTTTGGCCTTAGACAGGAGAACACCTTGGACAGTGGCCAATTTGTCTAATATTTTGCACATATTTGTTGTTTGAGCCAGGTTCCGATTTTTTTGCTTTATTTTGGTACTAAGTTGGAATTTATCTTTTCTTCTTCTTCTTGTTCTTCTTCTTGTTCTTCTTTTTCGTCTTTTTTTCTTCTGCTGCTGCTTCTCACATACACTTAGTCATACTTTACCTCATATTTATTCACTGAGTATTTTTTATTCTGTTCATATACTGCAGTTGTAATAATAGTCATATATTGTACTTATAATACTATACTGTAGGCCAGGGGTGCCCGGGAATTGTGAGTCTGATAGAATTTTTCAATAAAGGCTTTCGAGAGAGCTCGAATTAAAATAATTTTAAATATGCTTTATACCTTTTCAATAATAATGAAATTACATAATGAATTAAGAAAAAAGAATTTAAAATATTCAGAATACAGAATATCACTTTGAATTTAATACAATTTTCTTTGGTGTTAGTGAAGGTTTTTTATTGCAAATTTCAATAAAATCTAAATAACTGTGCAATTTTAAAAGGTAAAAAACACCCTATTTAAGTAAAAATATATAAAATTGTCAGGGGTGCTTCGGCTTAGGGCCAAGAACACTAGGGTGCCCCAGTGCTGTCATATTCTGCATGTGCCATAGCAAACACTTATTGTAAGGAAAGTTTTTAACCATTATAACTTTATATTAAGTCCATTTTAAAATTATCTTGTTTGATTGCATGTTTCTATTTTCCCTGCTGTTTTTTTAACTGTGCAATGCAACAGTGGAAAAATCAATTAAATACAGTGTAGTTTGGGCTATTGTGTCTCAAATTCCAGTGTACATTAATCTACTGAAATCTTCCGGGGAACATACTCAGGCACAGATTTCGGTTTTGATTGTACTTCTATGTAGCATTAACATCAGCTGCCCACTGTTGTAATTGTTTTCCTCATTTTAGCTCTGATAATTCTTCCTGACTCCTGAGCACTTCAAGTTGAACCACTTTTCTCCTTCAGTCAGGTCTTTGTCCACATCTAACTTCGCCCAGCTGTGTGTCCTGCTCCATATTCTCCTCTCCGGGCTCTCTTGTGGGGGGCAGCAATTATTAAAGCTACAAATTACCCCACACAGAGCGTCTCCCGATGGCAAGCAGATGGCAACGACCACACACACCCCCTCCCCTCTTCTCTCGGACCCTACAAAAACCCTTATATAGAACATCCCATTTGCATTTCATGAGCTGTAATTGGCGTCTATTGCCCTGCTCAGCACCGGCTTCCCGATTTTGTGCTTGTCCACCGCGCATCGCCGAAAACCTTGAAGGGGTCGTGATAGATTAAGGCGGACCTTCTGTTTGCGTCCCACGTATTGTGTCGGAGAAATTAGAAATATTATCTCCCAGTTGGCACGCACCTTAAAGACAGAGAGGGGAGCCGAGGTGAGGCTGACATTGGGTGGGGCAGGGACAAGACAGGATTAATGGGAAAGTGATTATTTTGAAAGCTTGTCCTTGACCCAAGTGACGACAACACAAATGCTATATGTTATTCAGGTATTAGCGTTACAACTGGTGCTGTGAAATGTCAGGCTTTTTCACCACAACATAGTTTATTTTGAACGCGTTATTGTAAATGGTTTTCCAGGTTTGTCGTGGACCAGTTTGTATTAGTCAATAGTCATATAAAATAATTTAAAAGAATCATTCAGTGAAGAAACATTTGGGCAGAAATCGAATCTGTTTAAAATTACGAATATTACAGTTTTATATAATCATTTAACATGTATTTTAAAAGACAAGGTTGAGTCCAAAGTCACACAGAAATTTTTGAAATCATCTAGAATTTGAAGTTCCTCTCTTTTAAAGAATACTGTTGAACTGTGCTTTGCTGTTGGGCCTTTTGAGAAAACCATTTAAACCACTTTTTTTTATTTTTTTTTTTTTAGAATTTAGAAGGAGACATGATTTACAAAACCACCAATCAATGTCAGTTGTTCAGAAATATAATATAACAATAACACTGACATCGTGTAACTTTTGGAAGTTAACCTTACCACTTTGTACTCGTGTTAATACAATATGAATCCAAGAGTTGACAAAACAATCTTGTTTTGAAGCTATTTAACTTCACAGCCTAGTAAAGCCAAAAGTGACCACCAGGCCAGTAGAAACTTGGGGACCCAGGGGAAAGGTGGCTTATATGGGCCCCCGCAAAATAAATAATATGAAAAGGCATCATTCTAGGTCCCTAAAGCCCCTCCTCATTGACTCCCTTGGTGACCACAAATCCAAAACTTTATTGTCCATTTATTTTACTCGTCAAATTATCAATTTTTCCCAACAAATTGGGGGCTAGTTAGTTATTTGGTCACAAAACCTTTCTTTTAGTATGAAACTTAACACATTTTTGTATGAAACATTTGACTCAATTATAAAAATCTCCTAAATATGTCTAAATACTTAAAATGAAATTCTGTAAAATAAAAAGACCTCTAGTCTGTGTGTCTCAACATTTGCTGATACAAAAGAGCACCCACATCACCGGTTAAAAATCAACAATCAGCCAAACTTAATTTTAAAACCTTTACCACAGCAACCAAGTGCTTTCTATTGGGGCCCCGAGTGCACTCCGAGCCCTAAATCCTAACTTTAGCTTCTCAAATATGTAGTTATATAGCATAATACACTTTTTTTCATTAATTAATTCACCATTTGTTCATGAACAATGAAGGTTTTTTATGCTTTATGCACGCTATGCTAAGTCAAATTAAGGTGTCAAGGTGTTATTATTTAAATTTGCGGCCTGTTCTACCGCGCGAATAAAGCGTGTGAATACCACAATACCTACGCTATTGTAACAGCGGTCATATGAAAACGCTACATCTATTTAATGCGTTGTATTTGACGGTTTCTGTCTAGTTCATTTCAATGGTGAATGTGAACAGGTTTATTATTCATAAAATCTAACACAACCTAATCCTAAACGCTTAACAATTCAAGCCTAAGAGTAAACTTATACATTGTTGTATAACTTCAGAACATTACATTTTGCCGTTAATCCCATGAAAACCTGCGTGTTTGTTCGTCAACCACTAGGCGTGTCCAAGACGGAAAAAACGAGCGTGTAATTCCACTCCAAAACAGGCAGAGAGCGTCGTCGTGACATGCAATATGTCATGGCGTGCTATCCATGAGAACACGTTGAATTTTTTGGGGACTTATACACTATGAACATTAGTTTTACTACTTGTCTTCCATTGTGCCTTTACCATTTAATAGTGAATAAAAAAACATCAAAAGCTTAGACCCTTAGGGAGAATGTTCAGATCTATTGCCTAAAAATGACAACTTTTGACAGTTTCCTATAGACAGCAGTTCTAGACGACAAGTTTAATATTGAAAATAGCGTCTAGTGTGTCTATTGTAAGATTAATATATCAAATTAGCTTCAAAACATTATGATAAAAACTCACCCAAAATATCTCAATCTTTTTTGTCCTAAGCGTTTGACCCGACCATGTGCGTCTTTCAAAATGATAGTCTTTAATCAAAAGTGCAGAAGTGTTTTGGTCTTTGCTCTGAACAGACATTTCACCATTAACAACCTCGTATAATCTAAATGGAGGCAAATTAATTGGTTTGACTGAAGGATAATGGAGGAGCGCTCATTTGTCTGCTGTGTGGGTGTAGATGCTGAATGTATGCTAATCTGATGCTAATGCTCAGAGATTTGTCCTCGCCAACAAGCTTCCATAATGGTTTAGAGTTAATGGGACTAAAGATACAGTCGACTTGTGCCAATAGATTCAGTATAATAAAGAAAATGTTAATCTATTCGCCGTCAATTAATGAACATCACCTTTTCAGCATTAGTTTTACTCAAAGTTGTATTTTAGGTATACTGTTTTGTCCTGCAACTGACTCAGAAAAGTCTTGTTTCCACCTATCTCTTATTCCCGCCCACTTTTCTGAGCCTATTACAGTGTTACTACAGTTTTCCTCTCTTGCAGTTATTTGTAGATTTGGTTCGTGCAGGTTTGTGTAATCTTGTATTGTTCTTGAGTTGATGCTTGAGTGCCCATAAAATCCCTGTTTTCACCTACCACCTCTCCCTGCCCAGTTGTCTGTATTCATTGTGATTACTTGTTAAATTTGATTAAGACAAAAACATGAATGGGTCAAAATTGTCATGAAACCTATTTCCAGCAAAAATAAATTAGTAATCTAAAGTCTTCCAGTTGCTAAAGTTAAATTTTACAATAAAGATTCAAAGCTTCTTAGTTTTCGAACGGGAAGTCAATGGACCTGTTTCTGTTTTTAAGTCATTTTAGATGAAATGTGTGTTTTACAATGAACAAAATGTAAATAATTTATCTAAGAGGTTTCCTTTAAGACTCTTGATTATAAAAACGTCACAAAGCCAAGACACGTAAATGATTTCACAGCTGTAAATGTCACAATGAAGAGGCAGGGCTTATGAATTTTGCAGGAAGTCAAAGGGGCGGGTTTATTATGAGTGTTGTAGCTTACAATGCTTACTAATGTAAAACGCTCACAAATAGCTTTCATTGACCTCATATAATCCAATATAATCTCACCATTGCAAAGCAAAATTGAACAAAAGAGGCAATGTGTTTTTGTCCATGTTTTTTAATAAACTATGACATATGCAGATCAGTAATTTAAATTAGCTCATTGTAAAACACTAAATTGCTCTAAGAACACTTAAAATATGAACAATCAAATCGACTTCCTGCTCAAAGCTGCTGAATTATTAAACCCACGGCCCAATCTTATCTAATTAGCAGATTATTTTTATTGTGGGAAAATGGTTACATGATCATTTTGAACTATGTTCATATGTTTCACTCCAAGGTTTGGAGTAATCTCAAGTAAATACAAGTAGGAGGGATAGGTGGTTGGTGAAAACAGGAATTTTCCAAGCACTTGGGTATCCGCTGCAAGACAATAACAAACTGACTCAAACATGGATGAATTACTCTGAATACAACTTTATTGAGCCACAGTCATGACTTTTGTAACACAGAAAAGTCGTTACATATTGGGGCACTTTTAGTTTGTCTTTTTTTTCTCCTTTTGGATAAATCATAGCAAGGCTCTATCCACATTCAGAGCATGTTACTGCATTTTTAGACTTGAATACATTTAAGTTTGTACTAGAGTCTCCAGCTAGTTATACTAATATTTGGACCACACAGGGGCAGTGTTCACCAACATTTCTCTCTCTGAATCGTCTGTGATATTCCTTTGTTTATCCAGCAGGAGGCAGTGGAAGACTATAACAAACTGGCTGTCTGCTGAACCAGTGTGAAACATTTTTGATTAATTTATGTTAAAAGAAGCACATTCATTTCTGAAACATGTACAACTGGAGTTTATTTACATTGGACATACAGTGCAGCCGTGTCCTCAGCTGACTCACAGAGCGAGGCCGTGGGAGGCTGTGACCTATGAGTCCTGCCACAAGAATGTGTCTTTCTAGATTCTTTCATCTTTCATTTTAAGACATTTAACACTTATCAGATTAGACTGGAATCTGCTTTTCATAACATTATATTGGCTTAAATAGCTAATAACCATAATCTAATCAGTCAGTTTGAAGAATACACTTCCTTCTGTGTCTTTTTCTGACAGACTTTTATCACTGAGTACTGCTTTTTTAGTCTGCAGTTCTATAGATGTTTCACATAACCGGGACCACAAATTAAATTGTAAAAAATTAGGGAAGTTATTATTTAATAATTCTCCTGTTTGACTGAAAAATGTTCAACTTATGTTTTGTGCTACACAAAAATCATTCTATGCTAGCAAGTTTTTTTAAATCCAATGTTCTGTATTACATCTTTTTGCTTTCATGTTAGTTATTTTTACCTATTTATCCTCAAAAATCAAGTTTTTTCTTTCTTTTTTGAATGAACAAACCCTGCATTTTTAGTATTCAGTTCAGACTGACACTTCATTCCACCTTGTGATGTCATTAAATGGTATTCACTTTATTCTGCCTTGTGCACTTTTCTTGATAGTGTACTTCCTGTTTAGCTGCAGAATTCAGTTGTTGGTCATTATATCTTTATGAGATTGCCCTGTGAGACAGACAGGCTAACATGTTAGCTACCTTAGCAGAGCTAAACAGGAAGTGGACAGCCAAGAAAAGTGGGCGAGGCAGAATTAGGGGAATACAGCGAGTTCTCCACTGCATTTTTAAACTCCACAGTGATTTTCAACCTTGACGATAAAACCTACAACTGTTTTATTTTAGTATTGTTTAATTTCAATCTCTTTTTCATACAAGTGATGATAAGTTAAAATAAAAATGTATTTTCAAGCACAATAAGATTGTCTAGTGTATTGTGTATTGTGAAGTAAAGCAGTTCAACAAACAACAGATATAACATGGCAAGATATGATAAAAGTTTGTTTTAGGTAATATAAGACCTTTAAAGCTGGAGTACTTGCTTTTTCACACAGCAAAACATAAAGTAGGTTCTGTAATTTCTGCCCTATTGAGCGCATCTGAATATAAGTGCACTCACTAGATTTAAGTAAGAAAATGATAAAGTACATATATAGGCCGCACTCGTTATAGTAAGTCTATGAAAATCTATAATTTTGCTTCATTGCCCTATAAACCGCATGGTTCAAAGCTCATGAAAAAGTAGCGACTTATAATCAGATTTACGGTATTTGAAAATGTCAGATTACTTCCTGATTTTACAAATTCATCAGCACTGGTGAATATCCAATACATGATTCATTTTTTGGATGCAATTTACAGCATGGAAACATGAAGTGAAACTAAACTGAACCACCCAAGCACAGCCAATCAGAGCACTGCTTTCAGGTATCAATGTTAAGTAAAATAATGTAATATTAATTTGAAGAGCAGTCTGGATTTGTCACAGAATTCTGCTCTTACAGTACACTTTTGGCAGAAAGGCAAAGTTTACTAATTTACAACAAGACAGTCAGGCACAACACTTTAAACTTGCTAATGTAGTTAAATAAAATACAATCCATTCACGGTGGTGGTATGAAACATCTTTTAATGGTTAATCTCAAAGTAGCATTGATATTATTGAGAGCATTTGGTACATGTAAACACAACACAAACTGCAGAAGGATCTTGTATTAACACGTGGGCAGTTTTCATTAGAGGTAACTACACATCTCTTCTAACTGGACCCATTTATTTTATTACCTGCCTACACATCTACAAAATAAAACTCTCATTTCACGGACTTGACCATGAGAATCTCAAGTCTGTCTATTTCAATGCAGCTCGCGTCCGTCTGAAATCCAAAGCGCGTGTTTCGGATAGCGTGCGTTGTCCCGAGAGGCCGTGGGCTGCCTCTTGTAACCTTAGCTGCTTTTGGCATTTGCAAAAGCGTATCTAGTTGTATTTTAATCTCTCAAAGCTTGACACGTGAACGCAACACTGTCATTCAGGTGTGGCACTGCTGTTTGCACTGGAGCCAAAGCCACAGCGGCAAATCTCTGAGAAGAATAATAAGAGACCACTGCAATGGCGTCAGTTGGACAGTTGTAATCAGGAGAAACAGAGAGATTTAGATAAAGCCGACTATAGACAAACTATGCTGATTGATTATTAAAATCTGCCAATCAAGAACAAACAAGATTTCAGCACATTGTTTGATTTTTACTCTTTATATTTTTTAGTTCATTGCCTTTGCTTTGGAGCCTTTGCTTGTTTTTATTTTTAGATCTTGTGGTCATTGCTTGTTGTCCAGTGTGTTAACACAATAAATGGTTAAAAGAAGCCATTATTTGACAAAAATGTGCATACAAAAATGATCATTTTGTCAGTAACGACCATGGTCCAGCCCTCCACCACTTGTCTGGGTTTGAATATGCCCCACGAGTCCTCCGACTAATTTATGTTGGGCCCCAGACCTTCAGAAGAACTGACCCAAACGGCAAGATGTAATGCATTTTACACCAAATATAATGTCTAGTTATGAAGCTGTTTACTATTCTATTATGATTTAGGTCAGAATAAATTTCAAATGATTCACTGTAAGGCCAGTTTTCTGCCCAGATTGGCTGTCCATTTAGTCTGTTTCAACATGCGGTCCTTGATCAACAAAGTTTGGACATTCTGGTCTATATGCTTCGATATGTATCATTTAAAATCTGTAGTTTATGTAGATATTGTTTTATGACTTAGTTTCAAAATGAATAAATGCACTCAGAAGGAAAAAGAAAAAGAGATTTTGTTTTTTATGCTTCAGTGATTGCGTGATTGCATTCAAAGTTTTTGAAAGATGTTAATTTACCCATGCTGCATTCCTCAATCTTAAGTAACCTAAAACCTATATCAGTGGTTCTCAACCTTTTTCAGTCGTGACCCCCAAAATAACAATTGCAACCCCCAAGCACAAAATGTAAGCTACGGCAAAGCAATGAAGTAGTTTTTAGTCTTATGTTTGATTATATTTATATTACAAATGCCTAGATGAATTCATCCAGTTAGTACCTTATATGTAATTCATATATGTATTGCTGCATTTGAAAGCTGTCACATGGTACATGTCAATGTTTTTGGACGACATAGGTTTAGGCTTAAATATAATTTGCCACTACATTTAAATTGTGTCAAGCCTGGCTGAAAATCACTGCTCTACTGAACATTTACTGAATTTAGAAATTATTTGCTTAATTTAGAAATTCTAACCTTTAAAGGCCCAAAACCTAGGGCTGGGCAACATTGTGATGCAAATCAAACATTAGGTCATGTCATTGACATTTTTTTTTTGTTATATCCTCACATTGTTATTCACCTTTTCTCAATTTAATCCTGCTATTTTCCCCCATCTAGTTCTCCAGAATTTGATCATGCTTTAAGGAAGTCTCTCAAAATGTGTCTGTATTTGAGCAAGGAGCTTCATTGAGACAAAATTAGAACAATTTCACCAAGAAATAACAAATTTGATTTTTATCGCCTTATCGGCCTTTCCTAGAAGCAAATTATTATTTTTTTATTTAAGCTAAGTAGTTTTGTATGCAAACTGTGATAAAACTGAAATCGTGTTCTATGTCATGAAAATCATGATATAAATTTTTTTGCGTTAATGCCCACCCATCTCTACCCAAACCTAAACTGTCTCATATGGATATTTTTTTCTTTCAGTCAGTTTTCCCTTTTCCAAATCCCTTTTCTGAAACGGACCATTTTGCAGTGATTTCTTACTTCTTCCAGAGCTTATTTTGCCACGTTTCACAAACAACAACAAGAAAACTATTCAAAATCTCTACACATTAGTTCTTGGTGCACCTTCTTTCTACTTTTACAGTATAAACACATTGGTGAAGCTGAGAAATCATGATCATAGTTTTATTTAGTGAGTTAACATGAAAATCTGTTACTACGGCAACATATAAACAGTGCATTTTTACAGTAGAAGAAACATAACGGGCCCGAGACTGCATCACGTCAAACTTCAAGTATGTTAAGCAAATAGTTGTTTGATTCCTGCAGTTCTGTGCCCTATAAAATAATACTTCATACAAGTCTCTTTATTCTGGTATGGCTTTCAACTTGAATGCCCCCTATGTTAATTTTTGGTTTAGCCTAGCACTAATAGTTAGCCCAAATCTAAAATATTACAAATTTATTTCAATATCTATTCAGAAATTTGCTATAATACTGATATTAGAAGCCACTACACGTTTCTACAGTATCGGTAAAGACATTTCAAACATTAAGTCATATTCCCAAAGCACTATTCGTGAAACAATTGCACTTGTGTCTGATTTAAATTAATGGCAAAGCGGCAGTAACTTGGTTGTGATAGGAATGATAAAACATAGCACCATTTTGTTGAAAGTAGAAATAAAACAACAAATAAAAAGGTTGAAAATTTGCAAGCCCTTAAAATAATTTATGCTAAAAACGTTATCATGCATTTTGGTTAATGAGTTCAGTAATATTTAGGGGTGGGACGAGATCTTGCGATATAAAATTGTTACAAGACTGATTTTTGTTTGAGATGGTCATGAAAGGGTTAAACAGCATATTTTGAGCAACTGTGGTAAAACGTCTTCCTCACAGTTATTATATCATATTTATGGATTAAATAAGTGTTGACTAAGATTGTTATGGTTCTAGTTCTAGTTCTTGTGTCCTGTGTCTTCCTTGAGGTCTTCTCCTTGTGGGACACACTTGGTTTCAAACCGTCCCAGTGCTTGATGCAGGTCCTGGTTTGATAAAGCCATCAGGACAACATCATCTGCAAACAGCAGAGATGAGATCCTGTGGTCCCCAAACCAGACACCCTCCGGTCCCTGACTGCGCCTAGAAATTCTGTCCATAAAAATAATGAACAGAACAGTTTGCTGCTCTTTATACAGTATTTGTTTGATTGACTTAACCATAAAATGTGTGTTCATACTGGTGTCCCTTATCACTATAAATTCTCAAAATAATAGTTTATTGCTTGCATTTCACTGAAATTTTCTTGTAATAATAAGAATTTATTGCAATTCAGCCGCCCGCCATTTGGACTTGAATATGACTTTTAGAGAAACATAATTGTCGCCTGGAAAATCCAGGCGATATATAAAGAATATATTGTCTAGCCACCTCTCTTGAACTTCATTGAGCATGAAGGCCAGATTACTTAGCCAATCAAAGGTGTATCATCTCCCATGAGGAATAGCAACACGGCTGGTTACAACGCAAAAAAATACATGAAAAAAATCTCATGTAGAACTGAACTGAAAAATCTCATGTAGAACTGAACGCTTGTGTTATCTGATTGCCCAGTATGCAGGTGGGGTAGTGGTGACCAGACCCACTCCTCAATTTGCTGAAGGCTCTGGATATCGCACATATTGCCCACCCCTGTTGCAAGTTACTATTGTGATGCATGTGGCATTTAAACTGTAGGCAAGCTTTTGCGTTCATTCAAATGAGGAAAAATAAATGTTTTGTCATTCATTTGTTAAAATTGTAAAATCTTGCCTAAACCACTTGGACCCAATCACATGGCTTGTCTTGTCTTGTGAAATTCCATCTCATCCCAACCCTAGTTATTACTGTACACACACTTTAAAGTCTTTTGGCAAAAAATAAGCATGAAATGATTTTGTAGTTACAAACAAACACTGAGGCACTTAATCTGCTAAAACAAAGCTCATACATCAGTATCAGAGCAACACAAAACTATGTACATACATGTAAAAAGTGTTATAAATAGGTCTTAAACCATAGATACTATTTACATCCTTCATCGTTGGGTTTTGGAGATGGTTTCCGTGGTGAATCTGATAAACCCCTGTCTGTGATGTCATCGTTCAAACAGCCAATGGCGTGAGAGCCTGAACAAGCGCCCGGGGTCACATGACGTGTCGGATTTGGGTTGTTTTCTAACTGGGTTCGACTCATTCTCGCTTCCTTAAGACGACATAGATGATTCCACTGATCAGAGCCAGAGGGAAGGCGACCCAGGCCAGGATGTAGGAGTACCCGAAGGAGTCTGTGGAGGGAACCCACTCAGGACTCATCACAGTGTAGATGATGGCCCCACTCATCACAAACAGACCTGCAACGGCAAACGACAAGCAATGAGAAAGACTGTTAGATTCTCCTAAACATTCCAACTGAGAGGCAAAAGTATGATAGCACCACCCAATAAAGTATTTTAAAGCAGACCTAAGTAACATTTTCTACATTTTTAATTTGTAATTCCCTTTAATGATGGTTTCTAATGATGGTTATGTATTTTGGAGCATTTGAAGCATGTGTTGGCTCTCTCTGCTGTCTCCGTCAGAGAGTACGACAACTGCAACCCTCCTCTCCAGTTCCCGTGCCAACACATTCCCAACCTGAATTCCTGTCCTGAGAAACCCTGACTCTTTGAATTTTTTATTTAGCAGTGTAAAATGTGCTTGGATGTGTTTTTGCTGCCTTATTTCAATCTGGAATTTACGCAAAAATAAACAAATAAATAATGTCAAGTTTCGATTGAGTTGGCTAGTTTAATTACACAACAGAGCTATGGGGGAGCACTGCCGCTGAAGTTGCTTAGTTCTGCTTTAAAGCTGTTTCTGTTGTCACGGCAACAGTGGAGACCTTAGCTAGGTAGTTTAGTCTTGAGCTATAAAGGTATGGAGTTGAACTATGTGTGATGTGGGTAGTTGTGGTTGTTTATATTGATGCTTTTTCTAGTTTAGAAGTGTTTTTAGTCCTTACAGGTGAAATTGTAATTTGTCTCCCTTGATTCTTATGTTTTTTTATCCATTCCCTACATTTAGAATGCTGTGATAAATATATATAAAACAGATACACAAATTAAATCTATAAAATGTTTTCTCCTTTTCTAAAGTAACTGTTTATCTGTTTGAATCAATCACCTTCAGATTTCTTTGCAGATTTTTTTCTTCTCCACCATCAGCAGTCATTTTTACCACAAATTATATTTTCAGATCATTTGTTTGAAGTTAGTATTGCGATTCAAAGCATCAAACCTCACTGATAAATATTCATAGCAACTACTTTGTCTCTCCTCCCACTTAATTTCTACCAGGGCAGCACGATTTGGAATAAAAATGTGGCTATACATAGATTTCAATTTATGTTTTAATAATAGTGCATTAGGTCTGCATGTCAGAACATGTTTGTAAACATATGTAGTTTGCAGAAATAAGTTTGAAGACCTCAGCAAACTTTTCCTTTGAGGGATTTTTTAGCTGATATGCCCACCTCCTGCTCTGTGACAGGGCACTATCTCTGTCCTACTCAGTTAGACATCTGACATTTCGACTGGGCTGCTGGCTGTGGGCCCAGTATTTGGCTGAGTGGGCATCTGTGTGCCTGGCAACGCGCTGGCACAATGCAGAGCTCGGGCCTGGGAGGTGGACAATGGCTGCCAACACCACACAATAGACTGGCAAAGGGCACAGGCCAGAGGAGACAAACGCAGCTCTAAGCCATTAGTAACTGGCTCAGACTCTCCTAATTTAATTGTCTGCCACAGAGGATGCACTGTGAGCTTCACTTTAACTCCAGCTTACGGGGCATGTGTTGGGAGCGGCACCACAAAGCTATTTATATTCACTGTATCTGAGCGTTTGTTTCATTTACGATTATCAAGCATTTTACTACTGTTTACATATGATTTTTTAGCACATAGATGTGCACTGTCCATTAGATTTTCTTCAAGTTTCAAGGTCGTCATTGGGACACATTGAAAAGCAAGAAGTTTCCATTTCTATTTGAAAAGATTTGTTGAAATGATTAGAGATCGACCGATATGGGTTTTTGGGTGGCCGATGCCGATTTTTACGCGATTTGACGAGCGATGCGATTTCAGTGGCCGATATGCAATTCTGCATGTTGTTTTCACCCTTTTGATGACAGTGTGTCGTTTTCCGAGTGCTGCCAACAGCACGACGAAAGGAAAGCACGTGCGTGCGTTCTTGTAAACAAACACCCGGTGATGGCTTCTACAGAGGCAAAGTTCGAAAAATGATTGCCGCTAAGCGTAATACAGAAATATACAAGTATGTTGAGAGAGAAAGAATCTTACCATGTTTTTCTCTCCGTTCAACTTTGGTGCTGAGGCGCTTAGTGCCCTCCCCGCTCTAGTGTGTGTAGGGGTCCTTCTGGCTATGGCTGCCCAGGTGGTGTCTGATGAAAAACTGACTTTTTCTTTATGATAATTAATGTTTTCTAGTTTCTTTCATTACAAAAATGTGAAACTGAATAACTAAAAAGAAATTAAATACAAATTAAAAAAATGTAAAATCGGCCTTCAAGACCAAATTGAGGCGATGGCCGATATAATAAATGTGCTGATATTGGCCGATATATCGGCCGGCCGATATATCGTCTATCTCTAAAAATGATTTAGCAGCTTACATTTTATATGCTGCATCTTTTCGGAAATAATATCTTGGTTTTCGATTGCATTTGCATCGTTTTTGCTATATGCACCATCTGAACTGTGACTAAAGAGCAACCTTAGCAAGAGAATTCTACTCTTACACTCAAATTTCTAATAATGTGTATGTGTGAACGTACAAACAAAACACAAACGTCTACCAACTTGATAATTCCTCATTTCTCTCAGCACAGATTTCTTTCTGCCTTATGTCTGAAACCCCCGTACATAGCAATTTTGTAAGTAAGCACACTTTGTAAATGAAATCCCTGGTGTGTGTGTGAACGGTTATTGGTCAGGGGGCTGATGGTGCAAAAGTACACCATCAGTCTGCCCCAGGGCTGCTGTGGCTACAGTTGTAGCTTATCACTATCAAGTGTGAAGTGAATGAAGTATCTCTGAGTGATAAAAAGCACTATATAACTATCCAATGCATAAACTTAAGCAAACTGGCCCAATGATGTAAATCAACTAATGTGGTAAATGTTGTCTATTTTGTAGCCATTTTTAACATTTTCAAGGCACTTAAATGGGAAGTTATAGCTCAACAATTCACAGAAAGCCATACCAGTGTGAGGAAACACTGAAGTGGGGTTAAGAGTCTAGCCCAAGGGCATGGCAAAAGATACTCTAGCTGTCCCACTGTGGTACCTAGTGTTTCAGAGGTCTTCTGTCTAAGTATTAACTAAGCCTTGTTTTGATTAGCTTCTGACATCTGATGAGATCAGGCTTTCACAACCAGTATGATCATATAGATATTTTGTTGTCTAGGTACATTAGCATTTAGCCACCAGATGACAGTATAGATACGCATCCACTGCTCTCCACTTTTTGAATCTCTTCTTGTTATCTCGTTTAAGCTTCATTAAAGGCGACAGCACCATTTGAGTCCATCCATAATGCATATTGAACAGACTTACTGGCTAGGATCTGGAAGGCTCCAGTGAGGAAGAAGCGGCCTCCCTTCTGCAGAGTGAAGAGCTGGCAGAAGAACAGGAAGAGGGCCAGGCAGCTGAAGATGATGGAGAGGATCATGAGGGCCTGAACCGACTGGATCCACTCTGCACATGGACACAAACAAGACGGCAATCAATACAGTAATGACATACAATAAGCATTAGCTGTAACACTAAACCGACCGGTGACCTTACATGTAAACAAAAGGATGTGGGCTAAAGAGGAAGTCGTAAAACAAAACAGATTTAGCAGTTTTGCAATGTTCAGTAAAAGTGGCTGCACACAATATTTTGGATGTTTTGCAGAGGTGCAGATCTGCAGATTGAAATCAAGTAACGACTGAACAACTGTATGAATATCTCTTTAAACATGGGTGAACATCAGCTAGTTAGTAGTTATTGCATCTAAAAAAGCCCAACTAGGATGTTGGCTAAACCAATATGGAATCATAGATTGTGACTGACACGCAAGTTCAATATTGTATCATCAATTCCCTAAACCAAAAATGCATGTGGACTACTGAGCTTATAATAAAATAGTTCTGTTTTTCTCTTTTGTGAGACAGTAAAGATCAGGTACATCTCCTTTAATCAATGGTAAAGACATTGTAATGGTAAACAATATAGGTCCTACCGCAATGCCTTGAGGTACACCAACCTAATTTTACCACATAGTTATAAAACCATTCTTTTATTAATTCACTTTGTACTATATATTTACCCAATGTATGTACAAAAGATTTAATTGAATATAATTTGTTCAGCCAGGGAAAGGAAGCGGGAATAAATAGAACTCTCACAATAGGAATAAAAACAATGCTTCAGACATGCTTCCTTCTGGGAACAAATAATGGATCCATAACATGCAGAGATCTTGTTGCTAAAAGCCCTGCGCCCCCCTTTACAGCCGGCTCATGACTGAAATGCTCCATATTGATCGTTACTGCTAGTCTTTCCAAGGCCCTGGCCATTAACCCATTAGACACCTGTATCGACTAGGAGCCATCCGTCTAACTATGTGTCTATCTCCGGCGTCTATCTTTATATTGTTGAGTTGTTGTTATCATGGTGGATGTGTCTAGGCCTCATTTGCAACGCCATGCCAGGAATCTTCAGATTTCTAAGCGGGGGCTATTTCTTGTGTACGGGTTATGCACTCTGCCATCCCGCTCTCTCAGATTTCATAAGCGCTCTGTCCGTCCAATCCCCAAATGACTGTGCATCTGTATTTGGTTCTATGCTGCACATTCTTTTCATATTAAATCAATTCAGACTATTCATGTGTCAGCTTGTATATTCTAAGAAATTTCAGATTGTGTTAAATCCTAAATGCCAGACTACAGACTAACTCACTCATGCAAATCAAAGTAATGTGTTTCTAATAGGTTACCACTTAAATGCATAGCTTAGGCGTGATGCATAATTTATCTGTCTTTTTACCTTGAGTGCACTTTTGAACTTGTTTAACCTTTAGTAAAGATCTAGATTCAATCACATTTTTTCGCGTATCCCTTTTAAGTTTCATTGTAGTGTCAGAGCGATTATGGACGCTAATGTCTGAATAGGTTAGCGTTAGCAAAAGAGGTTAAAGGTGCAACATAGTATAAGTTAAACACGCAAATGCTTTTTCTGCAATCCAAAGTGTGCTTTTTCTAGCTTCTATAAGCTTTAAAGGAGACATAATGCAAACTGTTGCTTCCTCATCTGTGGAGATAGTCTTCTTTCCTCTCTGAGATCAGAAAAGCCTATTCTGAATTTCCCAGTTAAGTGATGGGAAAGATCTTAGGACATATTGAGATCTATTGCGCTATTTTAGTTGTCTCATGCATCAGATGTTTTTTATTGACCTTTGTGGACGTGGCTGGCATCGCATCGTCGGGGCTCGTTTGCTTCTGATAAGGTGGGGACTTTTTTGATTTAACCAATCACTGTTTTTTGGTTGTTTTGTTGACCAGGAAGTAGAACAGTGATTGTTATCTTTCCTAAGTGGTAAACTTGCAAATTAAAAAGTACAATATCATATTCTAAGGTAATATTTGACACAAAGTCAAAAGAGAAGAATGTACACAGTCTGATATTTTAACTTGGTTGGTTCTGACCAACACACCACTCCGATTCTACTCGCTGATTGGACAATTATACTTCCTGCTTTTTAAGAACCGTCTGCACCTGACCGTGTAGCTGTTCTAGAAATTGAATGGCTACTATTTTAACTCCATACATGATAAATCTATAAATCACCCAGACTTTTATTTTAGTATTTCTGCCATCATTAGCATATCAGGCAAGATAGGTTTGACTATTTCCCCAATGTATTTTCTTTTGTTTTGCAGTCAGACAATGGAAATCTAAATCAATGCCATGCGTGCTTTAATACACTTTCTTTTCCCTCATTTCAATGCATGAGAAGCCAAAATAATATTCAAGAGCATATCTAAAAGAAAAGAACAATACAAATAGTTCAGCATGTCCCTTCATTGTTGTATGAAATGGGAGAGTGTGGAGAGGCGTGCAACAAATGGAATCTCATTATATAATTTGAACAAAGCCTTGCAATTGTGGAACCTATATTTTCAGTAATAGTACAATCCTTTCAAGTTCCAAACCAGTGAACATCCTTTAAACTGCCCAAAATTCAAAGCTTTTCTTGATTTCGAATGGCTTGATCATATTACCTGGCAGTGACCTTTACTTTGAATTGGAAACACGAGTCGTTCTTCGATTGCATGCACCAGTGGAAAGTCTTGTCTCTTAGTCTCTCTTGACAAACAATTAGATTCCACTACTTTTTATAAGCCCACGTTATGTAATAGCTGTTGATGATAACATTATGACTGATGGCCAAAATGTTCCATCCGCTTCACCTAAACACAAATCATCGCCGGCTTGTGATAAACACATCTTGTCCTTCTTCCTTCCTTCGTTGCCGCTGTCATAGTAGGAAAACAGTGGCATGAGGTATTTCCTGGCCCCAGGTTCAAAATAAAGCTGATAAATGTGACACGCTAGCTATAGTTTACACCAATGACATAATGCATCATTGCTTCGTTACCTAGCGACAGTGGATATGAAGCCACGGTCAATCCAAACAAGGAAATCCACTTTAGGAGTCCCATAACTTTAGGACAATATTTGTATGTATCTTGGAGTAAATTTTAAGGTTTAAGTTCAAGTTTATTACAATCCAGTTGAGTCTGTTCAGTATCCAAGACAACGGCAACAGGAAATCAAAACCAAATGTACCTAAAAATAAAGTCCATGATTCAGCATACAAGCGCATGACGTTAAACTTTGGATTAGACCGTTTTTCCGACAATGACATATTCCTCCAAATTCTACAAAATGAATCAGTTGCTAGTACAAAATGAGCATGGTTAAGTGATAATTGCATGGATTGATTAGGCATTTCATATAGTAAAGTTGATTTCAATGAGTTGTCATGGCAAACACTCTGTCTCCGTAAATGGACATTAAAATCGCAGTTCAGTTTTTTAGAAGTTAGAAGATACTGATGTGCATCTCCAAGTTGTCTACACATTAAAATTAGTTTGTAGCACTGTAACTTGCAATAAAAAAAAAAAAGATTGAACGTGAAACAGTGAATGCCACACTTTTGAGCAAAGTTTCTATTTAAAGTACATTTGCTAAAACTGTGTAAAAAACCACACTGAAGAGCTTTTTGCAACCCACTAAGATACTGTTTGACTAGTAAAAACCTTAAAGTCATGTCTAACTTAGTATTTATTCATCTTGTCTTGTAAAGTTAGTGTTTTAAAGCTGTAGTTTGGCAGACATGTGGTGACAAGAATGGAGAACCAAGGTTGCCAAATATGTATGATTAATGTGTTTTGTTTCTGCTCTACTGCTTTAGCATTAAGCTTGATTAAAGAGATTTTTTTTTTTTAAGTCAAACCAAGTCAAGTCAATGTTCTATATTATCTCTCCAATTAGACTCTCTCCCATGGCAACAGCAAGCAAACAGGATCATGTATAACCACAATTCCCTCAAAACAATGTATGACTCAATGTGAAATCCACATGCAACTGAGCTTAAAAGGATAAACCCAAACAAACATTACTGTTATCAGTGTTGGGCAGGTTACTGTAAAGTAGACTATGTAGAACTAGTTACAGGGATAAAAATGAAGTACATCTGTATTACAATATTACTGTTTCAAAAAGTTACACTACTGTGAGTTGCTTTGAGTTACTTTTAGCTAGTCGGATGTTTGTTAAGACATTGTGCAATATTAATCCTGTTATATTTACACTTAACATGATGTCACCTTTTCCTCATAATATTTTATTCACCTTTAAGCCAACAGACACCACATTTTATAAGTAATGAGTTACACTACTGTAAAGGAGAATATATTACAGTAGTTACATTTGCAATGAGTTACTCGCAACACTGACTTCTATCTAACATCAATGCAAAACATAGAGAGAAGGGCCACTTTTCCTAAATAAACATTCAGTACGTGTCGTTACTGAAAGCTGGTCAAACAAGTGCAGAGGCTGTTGCTGCCTCAGGACCTGCTGCTGTCCTGTCAAAACATACGCACAGTCAGGCTCATTCTCCACCAGTGACATCACCCTCACCACACGGCCCACTCTAAGCTGTTTTTAGGAGATTATGTTTGTAGAAAATTTTATAGTCGAAAATAGCACATGCTGGGAGTATTTAGCAGCAGATATACATGGATGTCTGAAAGGTTACTTCTGCAAATTCTCACTAAAGGTTTTTAGGCAGTTCACTGTCAATCAATCAGTCCATCAATTTGTAACTTAGTAGGGCTGGTCCATACTGGCAAAAGCTCTATTGAGTTTCTCGATAGCAATATTAAACCAAGCCAACAGAAATGTGTTTTTGAAGGCCT
This sequence comes from Mugilogobius chulae, assembly GCA_038363315.1. Classification (NCBI taxonomy): domain Eukaryota; kingdom Metazoa; phylum Chordata; class Actinopteri; order Gobiiformes; family Gobiidae; genus Mugilogobius; species Mugilogobius chulae. The sequence goes on along the minus strand of CM076401.1, from coordinate 23,846,986 downwards.
TAAAGCTTATTAGTTAGACAAATGTAATTATGTTTCCAAAGGCAATATAACTCAGATAACCTTTGAAAATGTTCAGCATCACTCAAGGTTTTACATAAAATAACCTGATTTTTCTAATAATCAGTTTGCTCATCATCCATTTTTTGCATAGCTTTATAAACATTCTGGCTAAGGTATGTGATGGAGAATCAGTAAAGTAATGTATTAAAGTATGGTTGTTTTGCGGTGAGAAAGTATAAATGTTTGAGCATCCTTTCATCTAACCAGTAATATTTTTAAAAGAACATGAATCTAACTTCTACAACATGCTGTCAGTGCACCATTCTTGCGTGACATTTCTGCATTTCCATTCCAACCTCTCTGGTTTAAAATACATGCACAGCTGCTGCCTTAAAATTGTCCTAATGATCCCTGAGCACTATTCTCTGACACTGGGCGTGACCCTGCCTGCGCTATGCCCTACACGAGGTGGCCCAAGGTCCCGCCACATAGATGCACAACTTTAAATACTACACTTTCCACACCAGGAGCAGTGGAAGCAGCAGCAACACCACCAGCAGCAGCAGCAGCCCCACCCCAAATCCCCCTTCTACAACACACTGTCCCTCAATATGGACATAGCACCATGACTATTTATACAGCCACAGCCTATCAGCTCGGACAGTACCACATTCTCTGCCCTAGATGGCACCACGCTCCCAGAAGAGACCGGACACACCCACATTACTAGCAGTGTTATAAACAGTATCCACTTTCATCCAGCTTTTAAATCAACTATTTCAGTAGTAACCTGGACTACAAATATTGCAAAGACTACAAATCCCAGAGAAAAAAAAGTCAGAAGTGAAGTAACCAATCCAAGCTGGATTATTTACAGTTTAAATCATGAAGGTTTTCTAACAAATATGCATAAGATCTATCCAAAAACAAACTGAGAAGACGAAGTTAGTGAATAGCTAAAAAGATATGTTTTTGACCTACCTCCAGCTGATGCAGGGTTGCAATATTGTCCATTTGTTGTTGAGCAATTTTGCCAAAGGTCAGAGGTTCCAAACTGGCCAGTTGTCCATACCTAGCAACGACAAAATAGATTTAATTCAATCTAAAAGCAACAAAACATCACTTTTGCAGCCTTTACAGCAATGTCGTAAAGCATTCTAGAAGACATTTAGTTGAAGATTGCAAAGTTAGCAGTCTTGTTTTTCTGTTATTATACAATTTTAAAGTGACTTACGCTGACAATAGTTGACACAAACAGTAGCACAAGGGCAGCGACGTGCAGGAAGATGATTCCCAATAGTAGCACCAGCATCTTTACGCAGCGTCTGGATAGAAAGAAGCCAGAGGATCAGTCAAGTCCAGTCAAGTCAAGAAGACAGCGCGTCTGGAAGGCTGACAGACTGCGTGTGCGTGTTTTGGCTGCTGCTGGAGGGACTCATGGGTGTGTCAATGAGAACAGGATGAAAAGCAGCCCGGGATACCTCATCTGGATGTGCGTCAAATGGGCAACAACACTATGTGCGCAATGGACCTCTGACTATTTTCGTCTTTGGAATGTTTACATAGTTTGTTTAATACTGCGAGATGTGTTACGCAGTTTTTTATTGGCTGTTTTTGGCGCGTTTATTCGTGCACATTTTCAACAATAAAATGAGGATTGAATCAGAAATAAACTCCTAGCTAAACTATAAAGCTAAACACGAGCTAACACAGGACAAGAACTAGCCAAAATCAGGATAAAAACTTTCTTAATTTATGATCAAATAGCACGCGAACGCACCTTGAATGACACAGCTGGAAAACTTAGCACCTCTCATGCGTCAGTGAAACGCTTATTAATAATAGTTTGATTTGTTCAATTTTGATTTTAGCGTCGCGTAAATCAACATAAATGTATCACGGCGTAGCTACAACTTGATTCATGTTGTCGTCGTAAAAAAAACAGCTGTTGTTTTCCATCCATTGCTGCTTTTCCTGCTTTTCCGTCGCGCCTTATCCCGATGAGGAAGTTTGTAACAGACTAAAGTCCACTTACTTGTTGCTCGCAGCTGTAATTCCCACAAAAACAAGGCAAACGCGTGACAAAAGTGACGCTAAAGTCCAGCAGCAGCGGTGTATCCTCAGTGCACGGCGCGCAGAGTCCGACTGAGAGCACAGATTGATGCCAGCGGCTGACGTGCTGTTATAAACCTTCTCATTTTGGAAGAACGACGCCCGTGTGCGCCGCTACGTCACGCACTGACCCTCAGTCAGTGCCCGATATAGACGCTCTGTGCGTAAAAGTGCGTGGTTTCCTTAGTAACCGACTTGTTTTATGTGATGGCTAGACTTGGTAATAGTAGAGTCAATAGAACAACAACAAGGTTTTAAATACCCTACATTAGTTTTTATTTGAAGAAGTTTGTTTATGGTTTTGAAGGAAGAAAAACAGTTGGTTTCTTAAGTAAAGAAAAAAAAATCTTCTGGATACAAAAAGAATATAAAAGTAAACCAGCAGAGGTATACTTACTTCTGACAAACACAGGTCTGTGTCTTTATTCTACAGAATTAAATTGGGGAAGCATGTCTTATTTATTTATTTAAAAACATATATAAATAAATACCCATGAAATGACACTGGGTAACTCCTTAGAGTACTGATGTAACCATCTGTTTTGGAAAACGTGACATTTCCGTTGCACTAACTAATATAATAAAACATGTGCCTACTTTGAGCAAGCTTACATGGCATTAAAATGAACTCTTTTGTGGCCGTCCTGCTTGTTTCTTCCCATGACGTAACTTTTCATTTACGCTGAATCTCACAAGTGACTTTCTACCTTCAGACACTTACACGAAGTCAGTCCAAACAATTCATAGACCTTTATTTTATAGCCTGAATATGTACTGTGATGTCTAAGCTATTTGCATCTAGGGCCACATATTGAAACATGGAATGTAAAAAGCCATAACATAGAGGTGAATGAACTGAATCATTCATATTGGAGGACTGTGCCACCATAGTTGTATTAAAACTTATATAACCCAAAAATAAATAAACAAATAAATAAATTAATTAATAAATGTTTTTTTCTTTTGTGGTTTTTAAGGTTATGAATTTTAAAAACTGAATAAAATAAGGTCAGATGCTTATATTCTGGGGCCAGACCATATGTGTTTTTAGAGCGTAATAGCGTTAGTAATAATAGTGTTACTTAGCAAATGAAATCTTTATACTGTAGCTTACAGGATTGATTCACATGACACAATCACATTGTATACAACAATAATCTTCTGTACAGAAGAAAACATATTTTACAATAATTCTAGTTGCCCTTCAGATAAAATACTGTATGCTGTCTAACCCCTAAGGCATCAAGGAGATATGAGCTGTACCTCACACTTTTTCCCTAATTTTTCAATTTTGCTAGTTTTCTCAAAAAATTAATGTATTTACTTTCTATATATTTAGAAGAAGAAAAAAGTAGATGTCACCCTCTTAGTTAATATCAAATCAGCCTTCTAAGATAACCCTGTTTGTTCAAATGCTCTTCTGAAAAACAAAACATAAATGTCTAAAAATTATAGGACTTTTTTAATGGGCTACGCCTAAACTTATTAAGTCCAAAACTCATTTTTAGTTAAAGTACCGTCAGCCTTTGAAGAGGAACTGTAAAAAAAAAAACAAATTTGCTCAAACTTGTGTTGTTCCACGCCGATTCGGTGGAAGAAGCAGCTGAAGACTCTTTTATTTCAGAAAGCTTTTAGTTGACAGGGTTGTTGCATCATTTTATTCATCATTCTTAATTTTCTATGCAAAGCACTTTGTGATTTTTATCTGTGAAAAGCGCTGTATAAAACAAGTTTAATTACCAACAAAACCTCGGTTTTGGAAAGACCCCGGCCATTTGTTTGTGCTCCAAAGGTTTCAGAAACTGATTCTGTTTGAATTTTAGACAGTTTTTGTCAGGTGTTTTAGTGAAAAGAATATCTTTATTCATTGTAATGCAAAGAATAAAATAAATAAACAAATACATATAACATAAACTGGGTGAAATTGCCTTTCAGATACTTCATGACAAAGTACATGTTATTTATAGATTTTTTTTTCCATTAATCACCATTTGTCCCTATGACATAATCACATTGACATGGACAACTTTTTGTACAATGATGCTTTCTCTCTGTTACCATGCCAACTCATAGCAAGTTATCATAATTAGTTTCACTTCCTGCCCTATCGGCCTGACGCCTTAAACATCTTGCATATTACTGCAGAATGTGGTGAGTGTGATGTTCCTTTTGTCGTCGTGGCGATAGGAAACACAAACATGGTGATGAAGCTGCTGCCGGGCTCTCCCTCGGCCTGGACCGCTCGAGCCCTCGGCCCACGTGACCGAGCAGCAGCCAAGTGTGAAAGTGTGAGAGATGAGTGTGTCTGTCAGGAGGGCTAGCCCGGGGAGAGAGGGGGAGTGAGAGAGAGAGAGCGAGAGAGTGTGTGAGAGAGAGAGATGAGAGAGAGAAAGGGTTTAAATGAAAGAGAGAGAGGGGGGGTGAGGGAGAGAGAGAAACAAGAGAGAGAGAAGAGAGATAGACGAGAGAGGGGGGGGGGTGAGGGAGAGAGAGAGGAGAGAGAGGACAGAGATAAGAAAGAGAGAGAGAGGGAGAGATGAGAGAGAGATGAGAAAGAGAGAGAGGGAGGGAGAGATGAGAGAGAGGAGAGAGATGAGAAAGAGAGAGAGAGAGGGAGGGAGAGATGAGAGAGAGAGGGAGAGATGAGAGAAAAGGAGAGATGAGAAAGAGAGATGAAAGAGAGAGAGTGAGGGGAGTGTGAGAGAGAGATGAGAGAGAGAAGATCAGGAAGACAGGGAGGATGGGAGAGCGAGAGAGAGAGAGAGAGAGAAAGAAGATCATGAAGGGGGTGGCATTAGAGAGGGGCGAGAGAGAGTGACAGGAGCATGAGGGAGGGAGAGAAAAAAGAAAGGAGCGTGAGAGTCAGAAGCATTTGAGATTTAGGAAAAGAGAGAGAAAGAGAAGATCATTCTCTCTCTCTTTTCCTAGAGGGAGGGAGAGATGAGAGAGAGAGGAGAGATGAGAGAAAGGGAGAGATGAGAGAGAGAGAGGGAGAGATGTGAGAGAGAGAGAGATGAAAGAGAGAGGATGAGGGAGGATGGAGAGCGAGAGAGAGAAAGAAGATTATGAAGGGGGAGCATTAGAGAGGGGCGAGAGAGAGAGTGACAGGAGCATGAGGGAGGGAGAAAAAGAAAGGAGTGTGAGAGACAGAAGCATTTGAGATTTAGGGAAAGAGAGAGAGAGAATATCATTAAGAAGGGGGGGCATGAGAGAAGGAGAGTGAGGGGAGTGAGGGAGAGAGAGATAGAGATGAGAGAGAGATAGGAGAGAGAGAAGATCATGCAGAGGGGGGCATGGGAGAGAGTGACAGGAGCGGAGGGAGGGAGAGAAAAAAGAAAGGAGCGTGAGAGACAGGAGCATTAGAGATTTAGAAAAAGAGAGACAGAGAGAAAGAGAGGGAGAGAGCAGGAACACGAGGGAGGGAAGAAGATGAAAAAGACAAAAGTATAAAAGAGAGAGTGAAGTGCATGAGAAAGAGAGACAACAACATGAGAGAGAGAGAAAGATAAGGGCATGGGAGAGATGGAGATGAGTGTGTGAGAGAGAAAGGTGAGAGAGAGAAAGATACAGGCATAATATAAAGAGAGAAGAGCATGAGAGAGAGAAAAAAGGAGAGAGAGACAGGAGCATGAGGAAGGGAGAGAGAAAGAGAAGAGCATGAGAGGAATAGAGAGAAAGAGAGATGACAGCATGAGAAAAAGAAAGAGACAACAACAGAGAGTGGGAGAGAGATAACGACATGAGATAGATAGATAGATAGATAGATAGAAATAGATAGATAGATAGATAGATAGATAGATAGATAGATAGATAGATAGATAGATAGATAGATAGATAGATAGATAGATAGATAGATAGAAGAAGAAAGAAGAGAAGATGAAAGCGATAAAGTGGTGAAAGAAGAAAACGAAAAAAAAAAAGAAAGCAGGGAAGAACAGCGTGAGTGAGGGAGGAGAGAGGGAAACCATCAGGGGCTCTCCTCTGTTTGACATGACTCACTTCCACAGTCGGCGATAGGACGTCCCACCCTGGACCGAGCGAGTGCGTGTTGTTAAATGTTAAATATACAAGTGTGACCTGTGGGAGCAGTGTCAATGGGATTCCTGTTTGGGGAGGAAACTATTTCATTCTCTTTTCCACGGAGCAGAGGTCTGGCAGCACTTTCGGTGTTGAAAGTTTACTCTGCTAAATATGACTCCAGTAGTGAACCATGTGGGGAAATGACTAGAACAACATTTGAAGATGGAAACACATTTTTATATGGGTGTATCTCAGAGCATTGTTTAGAAGCCATGAAGTTTTGTTCAAAGAGATTAATGGAAAATACACAACTATAGAGCTTCAGGGGTAGACTGGCCAAGAATAAGAAGACAATTCAACATTCATATAATGATTAATTTCACCAGCTAATAAACAACCATCTTTGACTGACAATAATCATGCCTTTATTGATCTGTAGCCGATAATAATCATCCAAAGCAATGAAATGCGAAATCCCTGAAGTCACAATCAAAATGTAGCATAATTTATCTAGAAGTTGTTGCTTTTCTAAAACTTTTCTTTTAAATACTGCCTATGAAATGTGCGTTTCAGATAAGCAGTTGTCTTGCATTATAACTGACCATTCCATTCTAATATCTTCTATTTTTTTGACGGCTTTCCTATTTTTGCTTGCTAAATGTCTTTTTGTTTAATACCTGAAAAAAACAAAAAAAAAAAACACCTGGAAATGTTTAAAACTTGATAATCTATTTAATCTTGTACAGCACTTTGGGGCAGTTTGTCTGTTATGCAAAAGTGTTTTATAAATAAACTTGATTTTATATATCCTAAATATTTTTATTATAGTTGATATTTTTTATTCTTTTGTGTTATATTGCACATGGCAATAAATTCTATTTGATTGTTTGTTCATTATTCAACTACATGGCAATAAAATCTTTTCTGATTCTGATTCTTATTGACATAGACAAAATAATACATAAAGCCCTCTATTTAGAATGAAATCGGCCATTCTGGATTATTCAAACTCAATGTACTTCCAAGCCTACAAATTTGTATTTAACCAAAACAATTTTCCAAATTTAGTAGGATTTTATATGGGTTCTCTCTAAATTTTATTTAGGGTTATGTTTGCAGGTCTGTAATACTCAATTTTAATTCAAACAAAAGGTTCTTTTGTGCAGAGCTTGTTCTCACTGATGATTAGAGCCTCTTAGTCCAGCCTTTTGTTTGTGCTCCAGTTCAGTTTGAATTTTAGACTGTTTTAGTCAGGTGTTTTAGGGAAAATAGGTCAGAATGATAAGGGGTTAAATGAGATTTCTGCATTTTATCTCTTGCAAAAGCCAAAAGATAGACTTTTCTGAAAACACCTCCAATAATGCTGTATGTGACATAAATATAATACTTTGACAATGATTTTATTTGAAATCCAGGTGCACCGGCTTCAAACACAGACATATAACAGTATATTTACATTCCCAGTGTGATAAGATAGAGAGTCACTTGACCTCAGAAAGCCCCTGTCATCGTCCCATCTCCGTGCTCCTCACCCCTTCACTCACACTTCCCTCATGTCTTCATCTCTCTCAGACCTTTGGGTGCTCTTGAACATAAGAGTGCCAAATATGTGCCACTCTCAATGCAAGCACCACTTTGTCTGATACACTTGTCTCTGCAGCGATATTCAACATGGTGCAACAGCAAGAATTTCACCATCGCAAAAACTAGAACAATATGAACTTTGGCCAACTGTAAAACCTAAGATGCCGTTTTAAGAGGTGCTTGAAGGGGCCTTTCCCTTATATGTCAATATTTGCGAAGGACAGTGGGTGTATTTTATCTTGTGGATGGACTGGAGGCTTAACTTTATGAGAGATCTTTAAGTGAGGCAGTAACTAACAAGATACTACATCTTCTGTCTGTCTTCACTTAGTTTCTGGTTAAGTTGTTGTTTATTCTGTTTATGAGGACGTTGTTCATTTTTCTTTCATTTTTACCGCTTGTTGCAGGTTTGAAACATGGAGACAGACAATCATTTGCTCTTATTAATTCACTTGGGTTAATGGAAATTGACCCAAACAGGCATGTTTAGGAGGTGGGAAGAAGACCGAGTACCCTGAGAGAACTCACAGTAACACAGAGAGAACATGCAAAATTAATTACAAATAAACTGTGTTCAATCAATAAAATCATTTTAGCTGAATATTGAATATTCTTGGTTTACAATGTTGGCCTGTCATATAAATACAGCCTTTTCTTCTTTGGATGTCTCACAATATTACAACTGTGATGTAAAATATTAAAAGTTTCTCATTCAATTTTACTTGCAACACATTTGTAAATCATTCACAAACAGTTAATCATGTTGTGTGTAACTTTTGTAGAGATAATTGGCCAATTGCTTACCTCCATGTTTTTGCTACTCATTTTATTCCATCCACCCAGTTTCTTGGACAGCGTACCTCCGGTTTAACTATAGTTAGCCTGCAGCATTCGGTTGTTGGGTTTATTTTAACTGTTGTTCTGTCTGTTTGAGATTACCCTACAAGACAGACAAACATGTTAACTACCTTAGCAGAGCTAAACAAGAAGTGTGTTGTCAAAAAAAGTGGGCGGGGCAAAATAAGATGAATGCATTATAGCATTAACTGATTATATCTTCAATTTGCATGATCACATACAAAGAATTCCTTAAAAACATGCTTTCTTCATGTGAAACAAGTCGCCTCTCCGGAGACCTGAGCTGTAACTTGGCTTCAGGGGAGTTGACTAGATTGGTGACTTACTGTAGGAGAGCAGGATCTTGAGAGCTTAGAAATGAAATACTTTTTTTCCCTTTTCATATTATTCTATATCTTTGCAGGGCACATATGAGACATTTTGTGCTGTCCCCAAATGTCTTTATAGGCAATGGTGTCCTGGTTTATCGACAAACCATAAAACATTCCTGGCTTAATAACATCTCCATAGAGACAAAGAGGGGGCAGAATTTAGAATTTTAAACTTTTGCTTTTGAATAATGTACAGTACAAACATGATACGTGTTGTAGCTTCAGACACATGCCACTGTCATGAGGCCAGAGCTGTGAATGTTACAGTAACCAAGAAAGGGCATACAACTTTCTCGGTTACTGTAACTCCATCCACATAGCACTACACACTCAAGTGTTAAAGCAGATGTGGATTCCTCAAGAGATGGATCTATCGTTTTAATGAAGCCAAGGTATGTTGGAGACAAACATAAAACAGAATTACAACCAGTTTGACTTGAAGGTGCATTTTTCTGATATTCATAAAGCACTTCAAACTTAATAAACAAATATCACAAAGTTTTAAAATTCTTAGCTTTAATGCATTTCCACTGGCCTTACTTGGTTGGCCCTACTCTACTTGGGCCTGGATCAGATCGTTTCCACTAGCCTTATTACATTGGGAACAAGTACTGTTTTTAGTGCTTGCTCAGCTCTAGTTCCAACCAGGTCAAGCTAAACTGTTTTGGACTGACACTGACTGGTCAGATCAATCCATTGCTATCATGGAGTTTCCAGAGGTATTGGGTTCTTGTAAGTTGTTTTGACTACAGTAAGGAGTGTCGCTCCCCAATGTACATAGACACTGAGGTGATGTGGGTAACCCTAATGACAATTCACTTTTGTCACCCCATTGCTTAGCTTCTGAGATCTGACAGGATCAGGTTTGACAAGCAGGTATGGCCACAAACTTGGGCAGCAACAAACATACATAAAAAAAGACAAATTAGGTGGTATGCATACACAAGTTTAAGCATGTATTTTGCGTGGTATACACATCGTGTTGGAAAAACAGGGGATCCTCAAAGTTACAATGCACCTTAAAATCCCAAATGTATTTATCCTTTTGTAAATAATAGATATTTTAGTCACTTACTGTATGTCTATAAAGATAAATCATTGATGGTCTTTCACATTTTTAACACTGAGTATCTTGTGATGCTCAGTTAGTCTCCGTCAAAATTTCTGTTTGTCCTTTGACTATTTTGCCATCAACACATTTTTATTAGACCAAATGCAGTGATGACAGCAGAGCGCTACACAGTGCTCTGGCCCTTAAAATTAGCTGTAACATTCAATGGCTGTAATATGAGACACAGACAGGGAGAGAGTTAGGCAAACAATATGCCTCTGAAGTGAGTGGAAGTGGCACAGTAATGTTGTTATCTTAAGATTTACACAGAATAGACTCAAAGTGCTCTCATGTGAACAAATGGTTGGTACATGCTGTACCCAATAAGATTGTTTTCATTTATTGGAAGCAAATTTGTATATTTTTTCTGACCTAAAGCTACATTTACATTTAGTTACATTACAAAAAGTAACAACCATTAACTTTATCGACTGATCAAAGAAGAGTGGTCCCAAAGTGTTACCTTGGGGGACACCTTTACACCAAATCCATTATAAGATACAGTAGTCTTTAAAATGTAGTTCTATTCACTCTTTGTCAACACTTGTAAAGGATTGCCTGAAAACAGCTGAAGAGAGAAACAGAGAAAATGCTAAGCCCTGCACAAGGTGAAAAAATGAAAATAACTCAGGTAAAGGCAAAACAAGCAGCTGCTAACATAGAAAATGAAAAAAAAAACAAATATAACAGTTAGTTTAAATATTGTTGAAATGTTTATAGTGTCTTTGATCTAATGTAGCATTTTTGTCCAAACCAGACAGATAGCTGCTGTGTTAGCATGTACATTTAGTGTCTGCTTCAGTATTGCAACTATTGAATAATTAGGCTTAGGCTTAGAATGCATTGTAAGAAAGTAAGTAAGTAGCTTTACTTAGCGCTTTCAGAGACGCAAAGTACATCACGGTGGGAAAAAACATTAAACAAAATATACAGTCCAGCAATACTAAAGTTTAGAGCTTCAATTTTCTTGAGTTTTAATGGTTGAAATGAAGGATTTTCCAAGAAAGACAAATCCGGTAACTGTTACTGTTTTTTAATTGATGAACATGTGTTCCACTGCCCATTGCCACACCCACCACTGCTAATTGGACCAATGAGATACTCAGAAACATAGTGGGTTTGATTGACCGGTGAACAGGCCAATAGATAATGAGGTATCTCTTTTTCTATTGGCCAACATTTTACTGACTTTATAATGTCGATAGTTTATATATTTTTATGATTCCTTTACATGGTTGTTAAAAATCGACACAACTTTTTCAACCATTTTATTTTAATTTTTTTAATCCTCCATAAAACCTTTAAAACATGTTCGGGAATACAGTTTCTGAGTACATGATCTGAGGCTCCGGTTTGACCTATAGGTTGATCAGGTCGGTTTGGTTCTCCAAAAAGCTTTAATGCAAAACTAGGTTTATTTATATGTTCAAGTCAGTAATAATGTAACTACAGCTATGACTTGTCCATTTCCTAAGCAATGTAATGCATTTGAAAATAGCTTGACCTTTTGGGAAGACCCTTTAAAAATCACTCAAATCAATGCTTTTTTTTTTTTTTTTTTTTTTTTTTTTGCTTTTTTTCAGGAACTGCAATTTCCTGCTTGCATTACAGTAGCAATCAAACTATTGTGTCTTTCAGATTGGAGAAAAGTGTTTTATGTGCTTTTTGTGAGAATCTGGGACATTTCCTATCGTCCTAAGCAGTATCCCTCCTCTCCTCTGCCAGACCCACAAATAAATAAATAATCTCAAATGTAATCAGCAGGCCTCGTGTTCCCTGCTCCATGCACTCCACTGTGATTCAGCAAAATAAAACTGCAAGACTTTTTCCTGTAACAGCAGCACTCAATAGAATGACAATGATGTTTCTTTTTTTTTTTCCAATGCGCAGACTGATCACTTAAAAGAACTCTAATACGTTGTCATTGTGGTCTGGGCTGGGTGCATGAGTTAGAATTTTGTTGAGTGGATATAAGAAGTCAAATGCAGATTTTATAATACATTTAAGTGTATTATTCAAAGCATTTCTAAGACTGCACTTTTCTCTGAATTGTCCTCTGTGTTTGCCATTCAACCTTCAGGGAATGATGGCAGAAACTGGACAGATCTATTAATCAGACATTGGGACCTTTTTCTTGTTAGTCAAAGTGCTTTCTACAATTGTTTTCTGTAGGTTTAGACTTGTATGTATGTGTATGTTGAGTATGCATCTTTATATTAATCTTAATTTCATGGAATATTGGTTTTTAGACTGGTGTGGCTGTCCTTGACCTAATTTAGTCCTGCCTTTGTGTAAATTTTGGTTTTGTCTTTTTACATTTTCCATTGTATTGTGTTGAGCTTATCAAAATGTTTATCAAAGGTGTAAATATATATTTAATCAGTTCATATCTTGCACAGTGTTATCATTTATTGGAACAGATTGACCTATTTATTATAGCGATATTGAATCATGTTATCTTAATTATATAATTATATATACATAATGTTGTGAGGAGATTATTTAAACATAATTTTGGCAAAAAAAAAAAAAAAAGTAAAAACACTACTCATGTAGCCTAGATCAGCCGACGGTCATTCAGCATAAGAAGCAGTTTGGGCCTAACTCACAGCAACCTAGACTCATGGTATCAGAATCTGTACACAGCTCAAGTCAAGTTGCAAAGTCAACTGACAGAGACTGAAAAGTCAATGTATCCAGTCAAATCTGAAGTGCTGCTATTTTCCTAATTAACGTGTAGAACTTGTTCGTAGAGACCACCATTTTATAATATACAAAGCTGAATGAATTCAAGTCAAGAACTACACTTTATGCTATTCAGCAGTTGTTGTTTTTTTTTGTTTGTTTTTTTCTGTGCCAAAATGACTTGGCTATGATGCAGAATCCCACGTGTATGGCAGTTTAAAGTTGTTGAATGTTAAATATGCTCATGAGGATACTTAGTTTGGCATTTTCTGTACTAGACCTAAAAGAAAAGCACACGTGACAGCCATGTGCTTACCATGTCAGGAATTGAGTTAGACCTTCATGTACTAGCTGGAAAATAAATGACACAAAATATATCAAAATAAGTCTGAATGATTAACAGGCTTAAATCAGATCAAAAGATTGCAAAGATGTTTGTTTATGACATATCACAACACACTAATCAGAAACACTCAGAACTGTGTTGTCTGAGGCTTGCAGAAAGAGTAAATGAGTGAACTTTGTATTTTACCATCACATTATCACATGTGTACTGTCTTAAGTGTTCAGTTTAATCAAGATCATTTCTGATTGACTGTGCTCGCCTGTTTCTCTTCACTGTCTTAAAAATCTGTTCTTAAGTCTGTTCTTAATCCGAACCTTTGGCCCTAAAATAATGCATGTGGATTCTAATCATGTGCTGAGTTTTTGAGAGTTACAAACAATTTTTATACCTTCAAAGCAGCTTCAAGTGGCCAAATGTGGCCCTTGAACTTTTTTTTTTTTTTTGTTGGCTACCCGGTAAATTGGCCCAAATGACAAAAAAAAAAGTAATAATAAAAAAGTTTACTGTCAGTTTGAACAATTCTGTCATCATAATGTAACAATTTATTTATTAATATGTTATTTATATTATTATTATATAGTAGTAGTAGTCACCATTGTCGTCGTTGTAGTAGTAGTATTTTTTATTATTTATTTATTTTAAAGCAGCCCTTAGTGAAAAAATGAACACCTTTGCTTTAAGGGCTCAATGAAACATGGATTTACAGAGCTATGACGTCATGACCACATGTGAATAACAATTATCAAATATGCATGAATCACTTTCTACACAACTTACATTAGGTTACATCAGAAATAAAGGAGGAGGTCATTTCGACAAGCAATCTGAAATACCAGATTTCAAAGATCCAGCTCCAGTCAAAAGTGTGAGTGAGCTAGCCCATAATACACCCCAAATATGCCCTTGAATGTTTAGCTACTGCGTTATCTCAGCGCACGATCCGCGTCAAAGAGTGTAATTTCAACTGTGCCAATCCCTCCCACTGAGGCGGTCCGCAAGACAGCTCAAGTATTCTGAACTCAGCTCTTTAGCCACGGCATGTGAGGGCCATAAAATAACAGGGAGCATGGGGCATCTAAAACAAGAGCCAATGGTAAAAATAAACTGCCAACATGTGAGGACTTGTAGGAATGCCGGAGTAGATTCCCTCAACGCAGTGGGCGGGACAAGAGGTCAAATATATCACTTTGGGGCTATTTGTGTGACTGCCAGAAAGTGCTGTCTTGGGTCTCGCATAAGGGAGATGGTCAGACAAAACAGTTTTTCAAGTCAATTAAATATTCAACGCAGGTAGGGCTAAGGTAGTTTAGTCGATTGATTGGTCGGATGGACGAGTCTTAATCGACTGAAATGTGCATTAGTCAACTATTTATTTTATTTTGTGTAGTTATTAGGCTCCTAATAAGTTGTAAGGGTCAACTTATCTTTCTGGAGTTAAGGTTAGATTTGATTTCAAAACTTTCTAAACTTCATAAAAAAACAACAAAAGCAGTTTTATTACAGAAGAAAATTAAGAATTTTGCATAATTTCTTTATACTGTCACATAAAATAGATTAAACGCAACAAAAGAGTGAATTATCTGAAGAGTCAGGACCAAATCGTTGATGTAATCTAACAATCTCAAATACATTTTCTGTTTAAATAGTTGTTTTTTTTGCATGAACTCCATTGCATTCTGTGTCTTTTCGTGCACAGACTGGGCCAGACGCCTGTAATTGGGCAGGAAAAATACACTTTTTAGCTTCAGAGCTTCTGCCACACCCCTTTTATAGTAGATTTATTGGTCGATGAGACATGTTTTTAGTCGATCAAGAAAGGGCGACCACAGTTCCAGTAACAACTTGTATGAAATCCATCTGAGCTTTAAAGCAGCAATGTTTGTTAATTGCTGTTGAAATTAAAGTTAGCAAGTTAGCAGTTTAGCATTACTTTTATTCAGATAACTGCAAAAAGAATCCATTTCAAATCAGAAAGCAAGAAAGCATTCGTTCTTTCAAACAGTCGCATCCTTTTCTCACCTCATCTCCTTTCAGCTGTCAATCAAACACAGGAAGCTGAAGATGAAAGGGAAGCAAGCATGGAGACAGGTTAAAGAGCATTGTTACAAGTTGGAGCTACGAAGGCTTCAGCATCTCTTGAGAGATTTGAGACCAAGCTTCTCTTCTCCAGAATCTACTGAGCAGTGAGAGACTTGGTCAGTAAGCATATAGATATATAAGGAGTAGACACCGCACCACCACTAACGAGAAATGTGGCGGCCAACTTGGCGCGATCGCCCGTTCTTTTAGCATAATGTATATCGATGGCGCTATGAAGGTTCTGTGTGTTTAATCAACCATACTCTGTGAAAACTAAAGATGTTGCACACGTCACACGAGCTATCATACAGGACATATAATTCAACCATTTTTGTTATTATTGTGGTCTTAATAGTAAAAGAATTTGCAATGTAGGCATTATGGTGTGCATTTAATGGTACTATGATAAGTACATAAATAATATGATAAATATCACATAAAATGATCAGTGGACATTCTGTTACAATACAAACATGTAAAAGAAAAATGGCTGCTGTTGCAGTGAAATTTCATTAAAGACAGGGCTTGTTCAGTTCCTCAGATTTGAACCAGAATAAAGTTTTTTCTGTTACTGAATCTACAATGTGGTTTACAAAGAGCAAAGTGTAAAATGATTATCTACTTATATTGTGCTCTAATTTTAGACATGCTTTTCTCCATAAAGTAACTACGCCGCATTGTGCTCAGGCAGTCAATGCAATATCTACTCCATATATATATGAGTCTAAGCATCCTTCTGGTTGCAATGAACTGGCCACGCCTTCGGGAAAAAGAAACATCAGCTGATACAGTAAGTGGCAGGTCAACAGTGACGAACTGGAACTAGCAGAGCATAAGTAATGTATTTTACACTACTTCGTTAAAGTCAGTATCAAAGCTGTACTAATGGTTTTAAGCCTGAACAAATGTCTTGTGACTCATTTCAATTAAAATTTCTCACTGTATGTCCACTTGCCTATGATGTGTCTTGGCCATATCCATTTCAGCGTGTGGACCATGACGTAAACACCACTGCTTTAAACTTTATTTCAACGTGAGTGTTTTTCTGTTCCTATAATGCTCATGGTAGACCGGGAGTAGTTTGGGAACAAGCTGAGGGAGAAGAAACTTGAACCAATGGTGTTCTCTGTGTCTGTTACTGTAATTACGAGGTGACAAGGCACTGGGGTCTTTGATGTTCACTTGACAACAGGGGGTTTCTTGCGATGCTAAGGCCGAGGAATCCGCCGGAGTGGGAGAGCTAATGTTGGACAAGCACTAAATACACTCCGGAGCAAAGTTACACCCCACACAAATGTCTCAATGCTGCATATCGGAGCATAGATTTTCAAATATTAAAAACTAAGCCAAGATTAGTCCTCATAACGCAGGCAGGAGCAAACAATGTTAATAAATGCTTTCTCAACCTTTCTTTATTACCTTCAAGCAGCCAAGTTCTAAAAAGCAGGTTACAATGCTAGTCACCCTTTTCCTGTTGTGGAAAGGTGTTTTTTTCAATTATGCACATGCATGCTTGGTAATTAATTTAATCTATTTGTTTATAATCTTTAATGTATACAGAACTGTGTTAAGGGAAATTAGTCATCCAGAGGCACTTTACATGCACTCTTTGTTCTATGCAAAAACATATAAAGTCTAGACACTTGTAGAAATCACCAGATTGAAAAACTGAAATGACCTAGATATGTGATTGCACAACACACTGCAATGCGTATACAATAATTACAACATATTGGCGTATCATGCATTTAATTTAGCGTGGATATAAGCATTTCAGTGAGATCAGTTGCATTACACAATATTTGAAAAAAAAAAGTCTCATCTGTCATGTTGCCATCCAGCCTGATCTCATTAGATCAGAAGCTAAGCATGTTGGGCCTGGGCAGTACTTGGATGGGAGACGCTGGAGAAATCTCAGGTCTACAGTGAAACGAACATAGGAGAACTCATAGTTGTGTCCTTAGGCAAAACACGTCACTCACATTGCCTAGTATGGATCTGGTGTGAGTGTGACTGATGGCGCAAAGTGGCAGCCTTGCTTCTGTCAGTCTGCCCCAGGGCAGCTGTGGCTGCAATGTATTTACCACTATAGAGTATGGAATGAATGAATAGAGGTATTATCGATCGATGTCACTTTCCCCCTACTGTGCATGCTCCATGCAGAAAGAGACTGTCCATCTGGTTAAACGTATTTGATTAAACAAAACGAGATGCCTGGCCCCTGAAGCTTGAGACAGTGCTTTTCTTGCAGTTTTTTTTCACTCACCTGAATGTAACGTGTAGGGGTCGTAGGTTGAATTTCATTCACAAATGTCTAATTAGCAGCATAACTTTGTTTTCGCACAGTGATAAACTCTGTAGTTAGCTGACAACAGCCCTGGCTCAAGTTGTTGCTCCAGCTTGTGTCAATCAGAGGCAGCTCTTTTGTTGCACGCATCACCAGTGTTGATAAACAAACAATCTCTCTATAATGCATAATATGAAGCGTCTTTAGGTGCATGAAAAGCACTGTATAAATCTAAAGCATTATATGTGGCCGTCAGTTTTAGAACAGGAACAGAACCTATGAAATATGATCAGTCCAGAACAAGCTACCACAGTGAGGCCCATCCCCAAGACCACATTCTATAGACAGAACCACTGGCTATAGAATGTGGTCAAACACAATGCTATTTACACAGCATAGGAACAGCCTGACAATGTGGCTGTAAAACATTACACTAAATCAAAGTGCAAGTTACACACACAGTGACTTTATCTTTATGAGCGCCCCGGCCCCTCCGAAACACTGACTCTTTATTTAGTGTGTTGCCATGCAGGAGCTGTCATACAAGTAGCTTATCTTTAATGCTATTTTCAACATGTTATAATGGCGATCAATACGACTCGAGACATGACGTCGGCTCGGCTCAAATAGCTCTAGTGATTCCAAGTGAAGTTTACATTCCTGAGAAAAGGCAAAGGTTACAATGGGAGCGGAGGGTTAGGTTTGGGGAGTGTCTGTGTGTGAATGTACTGTACTGTGTGGTCAGAGAGGAAAATAGAAACAGACAAGCTCTAAGTGAAATTTAAATACAAGATTTGTATTTATGGTACTGGGATTGGAGTTAACTTGCGACCCCACATGCGAACAAGCATAGGAAATGAATGAATCTGAAATAACAACCTAACAATGTATAGTGAAAGCCTTGTACCCAATTAAAACATATAATAAATTACTAAAACCATGCACCAGTATATCGCCAAAGTATCTATTTGGGTCCAAATGAGTTGGTGTTCTACCATCTGTCTAGTATTAGAGCCAAATATTCCCTAAAACCCAGCAAGTACACTTGTTATTGTTTTTAGCATGCACTAGTTCCTGTTTTTTCAACTTGCCTCAGCTTCTGAAAGATGAGCTAATAAAAATGTGTTGTGATGACAAATTGGAGGCACAGAATGCATTAGGTATAGGCTTGGGAAGCATCTGTGGTTACCATGGAAATAATGGCAAATCCGCCATGTTTGTTGTCAGTTCAGCAGAACTTCCATAAGAATACATTAGATAAAACGATTAAAAAAGTAAACAAAACAGCCGTGGAACAGCCCAATAAACTGCTGGGTAAATTTATCTATCACTCTTTAGGTATTTAGCCATTAAAGAACTCCATTAGTTTAACATTAGATCAACTGAAATCTATGGATAGCACTTTACCGAGCCTAATTATTAAAACAGCATTAGCTACATCAGGGGTCTCCCAGAAAGCTACTTTCATAAATGAAAATGCTAGAAAATTATTAATGCTAGCGTTAATGTATAAATAAGTCAGCAGAAGTAAAAGTTCTGTAGCTTTTCAGACGTCTAAAGCTATAGCAAAGTTAGCATTCATAGCTTCATGTCCCATCTCCACGGTTAGACAAACAAACAACTCAATTCACAAAATCCTTAAGTCTGTTGAACATCTCAAGGTGGTTGAAATCCCAAATTCAAGAAGATCTTCTGCTTCAGGTGTGAATGTTCGCCATTTCAGAGGTCCAAAGTTAGCATGAGCATTTGCTTGGTATTCATGATTACCAGAAAAACATATGTCTCGTTTGCACAAATCTGACTGTAGGCCTACTTAGCTCAAG
This sequence comes from Mugilogobius chulae, assembly GCA_038363315.1. Taxonomy (NCBI): domain Eukaryota; kingdom Metazoa; phylum Chordata; class Actinopteri; order Gobiiformes; family Gobiidae; genus Mugilogobius; species Mugilogobius chulae. The sequence continues at coordinate 23,827,710 of CM076401.1, read as the reverse complement.
TCTGTTGAACATCAGAGGCCACACTTCTTAGTTGGTTAAGGTCCTAACTTTCAAAAACGACTCAGCCAGGAGAGTTGCCAACCACTTTGTTTCTATGGCAAACACAAGTTTTTGATAGTTTATGCCAATGCATTATTAATTTATTGGTGCACTTAAGTTTTATATTTACATTGTTAACTGGCATCTGATAATGAAATTTCAGCTATTCCATGTATTAGCCTACATAGAATTCATGAATATTTTGAGAAGATACCTGTAAATTGTAGAGTTGGAGTTTTGCTTAGCGAAAATGGAACCAATGTTAATTTTTTAACAGCTTGCGTTGGGTATGACCCTATTAACTTGCCATACATTTAAAGCTGATCATTAGCATAGGTATTTTGTTTGTTTAACATCTCCATGAAACAGTTAAACATCCATGTCTCTTCTGCCCAGTTAGACACAACAGAGCTGGTGCATTAGTGATCCCAACCTGCTCAGTGAACCCTGAGGCCTCTGTGGAGCTGTGAGCACGTCATGTGACAACAAGTGGACTCAGCACTAGGCAACCAGCAACACAGAGGTAGCCTACAGATACAGTGGTATGTTTAAATATTACTAAACTAACATGTAATAACTTTAGAAAATGTGGCTAAACTGTTCTATTTACAGTTATAATAAATATTGTATGCTCAATAGCATTTTCACAACAATATTATTTTATTAAGTTAGATAGAATAAGTTGTTGACCTAAAAACATATAATGAAATATATAATGCCTTATGGATCATCCTTGCCACAGACTTGTCTGTAACTGTACTCTCGCGAGAATTGATTATGTGTGAAGGAGAAAGGGATGTGGAGGGCTCCGGCTGTCCGGTGAAAGTTCGGAGCGCCAAAGCACTTCCACATAGAACACTGCACTGCACGATGTGCTGTGTCTGTGAGAGGCTCTCTTACTTTTCAATAAACAGAAAGCAGCTTTGACTGCACTGCATCTCGACGGAAGGCTGTCAGAGCTACTGCTAATATTGCGTGAAGCTTGAGGGCCAACAGAAATTGGTTTGAGGGTCAAATTTGGCCCTTGGGTCATAGTTTGAACAACACTACTGGATTCAGTGTAAAGAACGTGAAATTGCTGTAGAAATGTATTGCACTGCATGTACTGACAACAGAATACAGTCTGTTTTTATTTTAATTTTGAATAACATTATACAATTAAATTATCTACAAAGGTGGTTTTATGCAATAATAAAAGTTTGTAGCTTTGTTTGGTGAAAAATATATTTTTAAAGTATTAACTAGTCTCTTTTTGCTTTTAGATCTATTTTAATACATTTTCTTATCCTATTTTTTCATATAGTTTAGTTGGCCTTTGTTGCTGATTATTTAAATGGACATCCACAAACAAATCAGAACTGGTTTAAAAATGTCCCAGGCTGAAATTGAAAGTGCTTTACTTTCATTATAAAGACATAAAACTACCTTCATACTCATCACTCCAAATTCATTCAAACACCTATAGTCATGCAGAGGTTAGATGGTTGCTATGTGTATCCGACCAGGCGCGGCATGCTGGGAAAGCTCTTGCGGATGCTCATGCACTTTCTTGATCCAGGAACAGTGAGTTGGCTTTGACGGACAGGTCATGCTCCAGGGTCACTTTAGTCTTGACCAGGTTCTGCAGCGTGTTCTCCGCCTCCATCAGCCTCTCCTGCAGCTTGTAAATGGTGTCCTCGATTCCTTAACTTCACCCACAAGCCTGAAAGACAATAAGAACATTCAAATGGAACTTCACAGGAGCTATATAGTGTAATATGTAACTTCTTATATCAAGGGATTGGCAATTCTGCTAGTGCACTTCATTGCAGTGTCTCAGCGGTAAGCATAACGTCTTGGGATCAATCTCAACTCCCCCGAACCAATCTATATGGAGTTTCCATGTTCACTTAGTGTCTGCACAGGTTTCTTTCGAGTGCTCCGGTTTTCAGCTACCACTAAAAACACCACCCTCCAGGACTGCAGATAGAAATTAGCTGTAAAGCTAGAATCTGGTACAAGCACCTCTGCCGTTGTGCTTAATGTCATTGTCCTAAATAAAAACAACCTTAACCAAGGTGTGCACTTCCAAAGCCTCACACAGTATCTCTTTCTTTTGATATCATACAGCAACTGCTTTTTAAACTGCTCTTGATCGGCTTATTAGCCTCCAGCATCACTGGTAACTGCTAGATTGCTGATAACAGCTAGATTGCTAGATTGTTACATCTGTGTATATTTAATAGAAACCTATTAATTTGTAAAACTTTAGGTATTTGACTACGTAGCCTAGTAAAGCAACACATTAGTTGGCACCAACAAGGTAAGTTCAATTTAAAAGTACTGATGAAACATGTTTCTTCATGAATATTGGCTTTTTGTTTCACCATTTACAAGATTGGACATTCTGTTTAGTTCGTTATAATTCTATTCTTCATCATATTGAAACTCATGATCATACTGAAACTCATGGATAACAACAATATACCATTTTTTCAAAGTTTGATCAATTTCATTAAACACACCTGTAAGATACGATCTTTCTGAAGGATTGGCCACCGGCCTAGAAAAGCAGGTGGTCAATCCTCCACCAGAAGTTAGCCAGTGCATCTTATCCAGTGTTTAATAGTCTTAGTACAGGATACTTATAAAAATGTGCCTTGAATCTGTACCTGTGGTGTGGGTTGTCCCGGCACAGCTCCACATTGGGGCGTCTAGTCCTTTCCTCCATTCGAGTTTGGGCCACTTTGAGCGGACATCTTTGTCTCTGAGGGCCTTCTTCAGCGACTCAATCAGCATCTCAGTCTGGAAGATCTCCTGTAAGGTCTGTATAAGACACGAGAAAAACAGGTGTAATGGTATTAAACAATCAATAATTTTTTTACATATCTCGATAACGATATTCAGATATCATTTCTAACCAAGCATCAAGCACCAAGTTTATTGATCAGAAAAATTAGGCTTTGGTATTGACATTCACTGTAGACATGTGCTACCAATAGATTAGTCGACTAAAAACAAAACTAGCAAATGTCCTAATGATGTGACCAAATATTTGACCCAAATAGCATTCACAAGATGTTGCATGCTAATAAATACTCATTAAAAAAAAATGATTTCTAAAAATCTCAATACGTTTGCAATGAGCTTTCTAACTAATAAAAATAAAAATAGGCTGTATAATATTCTTCTGCTTAATTGTAGATACGAAGTAATGAATTAAAACTGTTTATACAAACTATTCACATGTATTATCTTCACTAAAACATCCATAGTTTGAACCTGTTTTTCTCAAAACCCCTGACTTATGACATTATAAACCAATTTATATCAGAAGAGCTGAGTTGTCCATTCTTTTTCTGACTTGTAATTGGCCGTGTCTAAGCTTAAAAAGGATAAATGATAGTCACGCTGACTCATACATGATACTCAAACATTATGCAAAGCTAGTGACAACAGTAACGCTCATATATCAAGCGGGCAAGCCTCTTAACAGTGTTCTTCTGTGTCCAAACACTTCTGTTATAATTGAATTTAGAAAAACAACTCTTCTGAACTGGAGTAAATAAGAGCTGTGTGCCTCAAATCACAACTTCCTTCAAGACTCTAACAAACCCTACAAACACATTACAGTTTCAATGCTTGCAATCTTAATAAGGCCTTTTAATAGTAAGCTGTATCTAAATATAGTAGCACAGCAGCACTGATGACAAACTAAGTCCCAAACCGACAATGCATTGACCAATTAAGATTGATTTTTCCTCAGTTACATGCGCGCACATCGGTTTTTGTAGCTCGCAGAAGAAAGAGAATGGCACAAGCACATGATCTGCTAATAAGTAGAAAATCGAGTTACCCACTGATGCAAGAGGAGAGGGATTCTGCCTTTCTACCAAACAGCATGTGATCTCCCTGCTGTGGAAGAGTCTGCTGAAAAGTGGAGCAACATAGAGGTCTGAGCTCTATTAGCAAACAATGATATGGTTATGAAAGGCTCGAGTTTAAATCTAAGACGTCAGTCCTTTACATGGACTTTAACCAGAAATTAGGAAGGGAGTTTGAACCATTTACTTGGTTCAAACTTGGCGCACAACTTTCTCAGCTCAATGTAATGCCTGCAGTTCATTCATTGATGTGTCCTGTTTTGAGTTTCTAATGGCCTTCTGAGTTCTAGCAAACAAAAGATGTGCAGTTAACTTTATCTCTGGCTGTATCCTTCTGAGAGACTGAAACCTGGAAAAAACTGTACCAACATACTGAAATATGATTCCCTACTCTTAAGTACAACAATTCATGAAGTGTAAATTTTAGTTACAGGATAAGCAAAATGTAATAAACTTGGTTATATTTTATATTTTACTCCAGACTTTCTCCTCTCACTACTCTCTTTCTTTTTTTTTATTTTCTTTTTTATGACATTTTTATAATTGACTGGCAAATAGAGGTAATTGCAAAACTACTAGCACCTTTTTTTTTTTGCTAACCAAATAAAAAAAGTTTAGTTGTGTCTTAGGAATTTTGACTGAATGTCAAGTTATGATTAAAAAAACAACATATGTACTTGTTATGTGGGCTTTATGGAAAAGCACATAGTAAATGTTCTAAATGTTTGCCTGAAAAGTGACTTTTTGACAATGACTAGGGCAGCTGGGTCTGGAATGTCATGACTGACCAAACGTGATCCCACTGAAATGCGTGGCCTGTATGTACTATGGCATGTTATTAGCGTATCCACTTTTTTACACGTCTATTATACGGCGTCTCTAGTTCATGCAGTGAGTTTTGTTTAGCATGGAGAGACTTTTTCTTGGGTTTAACGGCTAAGTGCTGGTCTGAAGTATGGGTAAATGGGTAAGTTTAGGTCTGGGTTTTTTTGTTTACTAGGACTAGGATTAGGATTTTGTTAATATTCATAAATAAAAAGTAATTTTTACTTGGTATGCATTTGCATCATGACAAACCTTGGCCAAGTGGGTCTGCAGGCTGTTTTTGGCGTCAGAGGTCTCAGAGATGCGGTTGGTGAAAGCCACGTTGACTTGTTGAACTGGTTCCACATCTCGTTGGAGGTAGTGTTGAGTAGGATCTCGATCTCGTCCCGGAGTTTGTGGGAGGCTGCGCGTTCACTCTGGGAGTGTAAAATGTTGTCATCCGTGAATTTGGACCAGGTATCGGGAAGAGAAAGTCTAACGGGAAATACAGAGAATGCATATTCTTTGGTATGGTTCAGAATACTTTAAGCGGAAAAGGGTCACTATACTCACGAAGGATCTATCCTTCGATGCCCCGGTAGTAACCGATTCCATTGGAAGTGTTTCTCAAGTGGTGACATCTGTCGTCATCCTGTGAGCTGTCACTTTGTCACTCATGTCTCTCTCCAGTTCATGTTGTGCAGCACGGTTAGCCCTATGGACATATGCAAAGTTTTATAAGACACCAGAAATGTAATGGCAATAGTAACACAAACAAATGGTATGTTAATAAAAAAAAAAACAAAAAATGTATAGTTAACTAACGCGTAGGGCTCCTCCAGGTGCTCTGGTTGTCCCTTCCCCTTGAGTACCCCCTACAATTTGTTTCCAACTCTGAGGACCCTAATGTGTAAATCTGTGTCAGTTTTACATGTAGTTTCTCATTTCATTTCCAAATATTGAAGTCAAAAATGCTCCAAATCATTCATAAGGATAAATCATTTACTACAAGTAATTTTTTTTTTTCTAATTTACATTTCTTTGTAAGCTCAAAATCATCCCATATACTCTTTGTAAATGCTTTGTATCCCAAGGTGTCTCGGTACCCCTGGTTGGGAAGCACTTATGTAATGTTTCAAAAAATACTGTTCATACTCACGCTAGTTGTGCCACTGCTCTCTCCAGATGCCTTCTCATTCTCTCTTGGCATGATTTGATCACCTCCACTTCCTGTCAACCCAATTTGAATAATTTATGAATGTTTCAATACAGCACAAGATGACATGTAGTCAAAGTGTATGAACATTACCCTAATTAGGTCTTTCTCCACGTGGTCATGCACTAGATCAATGGACATCCGCTTCTCTCTGTGGTACAAACACTCTTGAGACACCTATTGACAAAGTGATCATGACTCAAACGAGACCAGATGAAGGACAGTAAAGAGTTTCATTCTTTGTCATTCATTATATATCAATAGCTTCGTATCAATATCATAGGTCCAATTACCGCTCCTTGAGGAACCCCACTGTCACCCGATCTGTATTTAGCACAGTGTCCCTGTCTATCAGACCATTATCTAAAATAGCCTGACAGGTTCAATGACCACTGGGGCTTTGAGAGGTGTCTTCGTGTCTAGGTGACGTGAAGTTACGGAGCGAGACTGTTGCTACAAGTGATTTTGTCGTCAAAACATCTTGGCTTGAGAGCAGTAACATGATCTGAGATATATGTCTTTGTTGTGTGGTATGTATAGACAAACTGTGCAGTGTGTGCAGGCCTTTGGTCTTATATTGCTGTAGCTGCTTCACTAGAGAGTGACATCCATTATTAAATAGGTTTTGAAGGAATTTGTATATTTTATATTTAAGGTTTTTTATGTTGCAGTGGTGCTATTTTTTAATTAGTGTAATCATGTTTTATTCGTATCAAATGTTGCTAATGATTGCATTTTAACATGAGTTCTTAAAAATTCATCTTCACCTTGCCCGTGTTGCTCAAGGTTGATTGTTAATGGCTTGTTGGTGCAACACTGTTTCCTATTTGCTTTAGCAACAGCAATGACAAGAAACATAAACACATAGAACCATTGTCTTCTTTTATGGTTAAAGGGAACCTATTGTGTTAAATGCACTTTTCTGATTTTTTATCTTGTTACAGCAGTGTCTCTCATCATTAATTAATACTCAAAGTTGTATTTGGATTGGTTCATCCATGTTTGACTAATCTTGTGTTGTTCTGCCACTGATGCTCCAGGACTCCAGGGAAAATCCCCGTCTTCAGCTACCACCTATACCCGCCCACTTGTCTGTATTTACTTTCGAATACTCAAAAATTGGGATTGCAAGTGAAACATGTAAGGCTAAGACACTTTCCAAAAACAAGACAAATGTAATTTTCAAATCCGTGGCTTTTATCAAGTTAAAATTTACAATGAAAAGGTGGGGCTTATCAGTTCTGCAGTTTTGAACAAGAATTCAATGGACCTTTTTCTATTTCTAAGTCGTTTTAACTAATTTCTGTGTTTTGCAATGAACAAAATTTGGATTACTGATCTACATATGCCATAGTTGTATTCTAAATGTACAAAAAATCACAACAGTTCTCCTTGAAAGAAATACTTAGCTTGCAATAATATTGTTGTTTCCCTATAAAAACTAAGTGGAATGGATATATTTTGCTAGTCCATCCACAGAAATATGACAAAAAGTAAAACTATTTCTATTCTGACAGTATTAAAAATTTCTCAATACAACGGCAAAAATACCAATACGTCAAGTTTCTCAAAAATATTTACCTTGAGAAACGTTTTATTTTTGAAATACACTGTCTACATGTTGTCAATTTTGTGTGTATATTTTTATTGTGGCCAAGAAGTCTCAGTGCATTTTAAAGCTAAACTTATAGGTATTGGTATCACGTCAGGATAAAAGTGACACTCATGCTACCACACATCCATCGCCTGTTTACCTGAAGTGGCCCCTCTGTCTCAGCCAGCGCTCTCTCCAGCCTCCTCTTGACCTCGCTGAGAGCTGCTATCTCTGTCACCATGTTATCGATCTCATGGCTCAGCTCAGACTTCCAGAAGACAATATCATTCACCCTCTCTCCCAGGTTCTTACTGGTAGTTTCCTGCGTCCTCCTGGTCAGCTGATCCTTATCCTGCATTAGCCGAATCGTATCTTTCCTCAGCCTCTCGGCGCTTTTCCGGGACGATTCTGATTCTCTGTAGTTGCTGTGGTTGGATTTAAACCAGTCTTCTGGAGTGTATCTAGTCGACAGGGCAGTTCTGTTGGACGGATAGAACATGGTTTTGGCTCGGACCAGATCGAAGTTGTCCCGTTGGATGGAGAGTGCTGATGGGAGTGTGCCGCTGTTCTTGTAATAGTTGCTGGTCCTCCACTGGTTGGCACTGGGGCTCATGGACAAAGCAGGCTGCAGGCCGCGGTAACTTGCCGCCATGGTGGAGATGGCAGGGAGGAAGTGGCTGGTTTTTGGCCGAGCATAAGTGGCTGTGAGTGTGGATCCCATCAGCTCCATAATGGTATCGTCAGGAGTTTGTGGTGTGCTGGTTTTGAAATAAAGAAAAGAAGAATGCATATTTGAAGGAAATCATGGTTTACAAAAAATCTGTTGGAGGACAGATCAAGCCCTTTACTCCAATACAGCTCATCTTCTAATTTAGGTTCAGTATGAAATGGCAATATGGCAAGGAAATGTTGGTTAAACGTTTAGTATTTCTTGAATGCAATACAGTAGTTGTTATTTTATCATAACTGAAACAGACCCAGTGTTAAGGATATGTTATGACACCAAATTGTGTTAGAAATGGTGCCAAAAATCTGGCTCTCGGAAAAAAATACGATGAATATCTATGGTTTGGATATACATTGCAAATAATAGAACTACCAAGAAAATACATAGCCCTGTTGACTTTGTTTCAGTTTTTTATGACCTGAACTGGTTCCAAAAAACAATGATAATTTTTAAGACGAATTGCATAAACATCTAGCTGCCTTAGGATTTGTGAGCGTCCACATGAATCAGTAAACCAGCCTGAAGCCGGTGTAATGCCTGTAACTGACCAGAGTGTGGCGCTGTGACCCTGACACAGAAAGTCACAAAACTAAAGGAAGACTTGACACGGAGCATGTGCAGAAAAGTTGCTGAAACCTACAGATGTGACAAAAAGTAATTTATGCTTTAGATGTCTTTGTAAATTTTAACAAAGCTTCAAGATGGAGATTGTAGTAGATTTATTACATTCTTCCCTGTCTTCTGTGGGTTATAGTGCAGATTTTCACAGTGATAAAGGTGAAAAAACATCATAATGGTCAATACGTTCTGCAGATGAGACGTGACGTGATGTCCTCAGGTAAAAACAAAAAAAGCTGTGGATACAGCGTAACTGCAGAGATACTAAAGAGTTTTGAAATCTTTTTACTCTGGGACCTGGTTTCAGGTGCTTTGTGTGGATGATGAGTGGTTTAGGTCAAATATTTGTTCTGAAACGTCAGAGCTTGACTTCGTGTGGACAAGGCCTAAATCTGTGTAAGTGAGGTCTTCACCTTTACCAAGATAGTCCACCCTGACTATTGCACATGCACAAGCACACAGCACAATTACGCAAAACTTAAGGGAACGTTAATGTTAATTTCTCTCCCCAACAAAGGCATTTTACATAGTATGTTGCATTGATAATTATTTTATTGTCAGCTATGATGGTACAAAATATATGTATATAGCTTTCGGTTAATTACCGTAATTTCTGAAGTATAAGCCACTACCTTTTTCACAAGCCTTGAACCCTGTGTCCTTTACAATGATATGACTAAAATTATATGTTCTCGTTGATTTATTATTACTAAGTGAGGCCTTTATGCACTTTTTTGTTTTCTTTTTTAAGTACAGTTGGTGCGGCTTATAGTCAGGTGCGCTCAATAGTGAAGAAATTACAGCAATCTTTACAACACATACTTTACTTTTAGCTGATTTGTACATCTAAGTAGGTTATTAAAAGGTTGCCAGTGTCAGCCAGAAAACAGACTCATATAATGTAGAATGCAACTATCTGACAATTAAAACATTTTGATGTGACAGAAGATACATTACAAGCATTCACACTAAACAATCTTTAAAAATGTGTCCAAGAGAGCTTACCTGTTGAGGTTCTGCGGTGTGCCGTCTGCCTGTGAACACTGCTTACCTGAAAATGAGCTCAAGAACTCTCTAAAGGTGAGCTGGCCTGAATAATGGATGGACAAGTTATCTAAGCATTCAGTGGGTGAGCCAATTGTGGCACAGTGCTAGGCTACAGGAGCCCGGCCCGTCCAAGATTTCACTTGTTGACACAGAAGCAGTTGCCATTGGTTACTGTTGTCCACTGGATTAACTGTACAAATTAATGAAGTCGAGGCAAGTTTATGTCTGCGTGTAATGACCCTGGACATACTTTTTTTTTCTTTTTTATAAGGATGCAGTCTTAAGAACAGTAGAAATGCTTTTGCCTCAAAACTTTTCAGTGGAAGAATCCACTGAAAAGCACTTTACTGCAATGTGCATTTTACAGTACATAAGAGTTGTGGACTATTATAACTTTATATACAGTATATTGCTGTTTTTTTTAAATTATTCTTTTGTTGGCTTGCATGTTCTATTTTCCTGTCCTTGAACTGTGCTTTGCTCTTATTTTGGAACAAATAAAGAATATCTTATTCTATCTTTACAGTGATTAGTGGTTGTTGGATTGTTTTTATTTTTATTTTTCCAAAGATGACAAAAGTATTGAAGATCACTACTAAAGTAAAAGTACAGTTTCTGGTTTGAAAAAATTAGGTTATAAGGTTGTGTTTGTTGTGGTGTACAAGAAAATTAATTTATTTTATTTTGTTTTGTTTTGTTTTGTTTTGTTTTATTTTATGCAGCAGTTAATTGCTAGAAATGAAAAGGTTTTGGGGATTTTTAAAGCGTTTAACTGGGAAAAGTGTTGATATATGACAACCTAGCAAGTCTGACTTAAAGAAGAACTATGTGTGCACATAAAAAAAAAAAAGTCACCAGGATGTTTCGTGCTCAAGTAATGTACAGAAATGTGACTTAAACACAGTAAAAATACTTAGTTACTTGGCATCTCTGAATTTCTTTCTATCAGAACTGTGAGGCAATAATCGTTTGCTTTGTTCCTACGATGAAAGTTTCTTGGTTGAATGTGTAGGCTATTTGTAGGTGAGCAATCTGAGCTTGTTCTGTGAGGCCGTGGATTTAAGTTGGTTCATGTGTAGCATCAGATAGCCTGGGCCCATTCTGCGCTCCTATCTACCCGCCTGTATGGATTACAGTGGGCTGTTTAAAGATTCATGCCACAGGAAGAGACCTCACAAACCGCTGTAGGACAGAATAATAATCTGTGTAGTGTTACCTACTTTTGGAGCCTGGATCATTTACACTCATCTTATGTGGAGAGACAAACGATAGCCCGGTTTCCACTACAGAGATGAGAGGAGCTGTCCGCAATCGAATGCATTATACCTTATGTGTCATAAGATTTGTCATGTGATTGAATCCTGGCAGCTTAACATTTGTTCTGAAACTCAGTGGATTGAAAAACTGGTCAAATTTATAGATTTTTCTTTTCGTCAAATGCTGGGTGTATTCTGACTTCGAGTTGAATGTATTTGTGGACCTGTGAACCTAGTAAGTACTTGAAACTAATGTGCACAGACCTCAGAGCAGTGTGAGCGCGGGTCCGAAACATGCGCAGGTTTGGAGAAAGAATACACAAGAAGTCTTTTTTCCTACTACACAGGTCTGATGCTCGCAGCTCATTAGGCACGCGTTCTTTTGGTAATTCACATGAATCTGCACTTTGGACAAATACAAACTGACCTTGGTATAACAGATTTGCAAAAAATTTGCAACTGTCCTAAACCACACTGGCTCTGCAAAGTGTCTACATTTTCAGAGACTTACTCCGCCCCCAACTGCACCCCAAACAGGCTTGCAAAAGTGGAAGATGCTTTGAAGTGACGCCGAGTGGTTGTGAACAGGCATTGTTTGACAGCATGAAATATGGACAACAAGCTGGGTGCATAGCACAAGGTTCTGCGGTGAGGTTTACAGCTGTGAGGCTGTGCAGGCCTAGTTTCTTATTTGCATTTCAATATTCCTTTTTATTAACTTTGCAGACAGATGTATGAAACTTTTCCTTTACATAAGCACATGCGCTCAAGTGAGTATTTTCTAAAACTGAAAATGAGATAAAGAAAACACTGGCGTGAGATTCAAATGTGTAATCCCTTGCACATTGTACCACCCGCTTATCCACCTGAGCCAACAGTAATGTTGCACAGCGGGTGACCTTTCCAACTCCCCACAGTAGCGGTGTCAGAAGGAGTTTTTGTAGCCCACCTAGTTAGCTCAACTGTGGCGATGGTGTGTATTAAACTGCACTGACAGTGTTCAACGATCGCGGCAGCAAAGATGCGGTTTTTGCACACATAACTGCAAAATGTCTTAGAAAGGCCCAGAAACAGTTGAGAATTCAATTTTGACTCTGTATACACAAATTGACGATGAAAAAAAAACTGATTCTGCTTTTAGTTTTACTTTAAATTAACATTGGCTTCAAGTATGCAGTGAAGCTGCAGTTCTGCAATTTGGGTCTGTGAATCCTAACTTAAATGAGAACAAGCTTTGCGCAGAGGAATTTAATTTCCGTCATTGTTTTTTCTTTGTCCAGGAGCTTCATTCTTTGTTATGGTTAAAATTGACGAATACAGTGAAAAGTCAACTGGGTTTGACCCAGCGGGCTCTCAGTGCAGCTCAATGTTTTATCTCTTACAACCAAATGAGAACCAATAGATTTCAGTCCTTTTTGCTACAATTTTGAATTTCATTTTACTGAACAATTGTCCTACAGTTCAACATCAGGACAGACAAGGTTAAAGACAACAACCTTTCAGCACCACATCAAACTACAAGAGTCAAACGTTCACTAGGTCACACTGATCCTTTTCTAAAATGAATAAAACATGCTCACGGGAACTTGATGTGAAGTGAGACGTTGATTGTAGATGCTAGCCTGAAATTCTGGTACTAGCATGTAGACACTTATTGCTTTGTTGCACTGATAAAAGCAATGTTTCAGCCTTGATTTGTTTTCAAGTTTACATGTTTTCGAGCAGCTGTGTATCTCTGAACATGGCTAGATTGTCCCACTCCCTGACCTGAAGCATTATAAATAGTCCAAAAACACGAAAACACAGCCCCTTCTATAGTATTTCTCTACATTTTATGCTCCTAGTGTCCACTGTCAAGAAAGTCTCACCAGACCGCAGAACGTGAGTGTAATGTTAGCGGGGCTATATTTACCCTGTGTGGGCCATGGAGAGAGTATGTTGTGAGTTACGACATAGTGGACATGTCTGAGGGAGCAAGCACGCTGTCCAGTCCACTTAGGCAACACTCAGGCCAGGAGCTGTAATGGAAAAAAGCAGTGTGGAATTTGGAAGTAATGAATTATGTTTTACAGGGAGGATTGGAGGACTTGGAAGCTACTTGTAAACATGGCAACACAGTTTATGCATTGAGTTTTTCAGTTACAAATAAATAACTAAATAAGGTATGATCAGTGTCTTCCATGTTGTCATTTTAAACAAGAAAACAACATTTTATTGCACATTTAAATATGATTAGAGAAACTTACCAAACATTTTTGACTATTTTGTTCCAGTTTGTCATCTTTGGAATATAATTGCTTGTTCTCGTTTGACATGAGCAGCAGATGAGACAGTATAGAGGTTTTTTCCACAACTGTTACCTAGCAACAGTATTGTAAATAAGGGCAAATGGATTGGTTTCTTGTTCTAGTAAAACTGGATGATGTCATGAGTTCAGATGGAGGGCAAGAGCCAGTTTGAATGAATAATGTAGAAATCTGAGTCTTTCAGTGTCATGAGAAGTACTAAATAAACACATTACTATTTGTTTTTCGTATTTTTCGTATCAGTAACGTTGTAATTTGACATGATATATATTTTTGTATGATTATTTTAGGGATATAAGGCCCTTTAATCTTTTGTATAACAAAAGATAAACTGCATTTAAATACTATTAGCTTTAGGTGCCCTCCACCTGATTGAAATATTATTATTGGCCTTTAGATCACTGTGATGCTCAGTGAACTGAACCTATAACCATACAGTTTATAATGATTTGACAATACCTACAACATCTTTATGTTGTGTATGACTGTTTAAACCAGGGGTGTCAAACTGGGGCCCGAGACCAAATGCAAACGCTGATTGTTAGTGATTGTGGCACCCCAATAAAAGCATGTAGCAATTTGAACTACAGGTCCCAGAATGCACTGCAATCCAGCACTGACAAGTGGAGTCACATAGGCCAGAATGGATAATAAGCCTAAATATAAAGACTATAAAGTATTGCTGAGGTGACTAGAAAACCTTAAACGCATTTGAATGCAGCAAACTGCATACAATTTGTATAGATATTAAAATGCAACGTAATGTGCATGTTACAATGTAAATCTGGACATGCAGTAAATGTAATATTAGCTTTAGCCCAGTTGTCATTTTTAAAAATGACAGTATTCATAGTTTCAAATATTGGTTAAAATTGCGGCCAGTGACCAGCTTTGACTCAGATCAATTTGGTGGCAGCTCTATTTGAGTTAAATAAATAAATAAATAAAATAAATAAATAAATAAATAAATAAAAAAATAAATAAATAAATAAATAAATAAATAAATAAATTGAATTCAGTTGTAAAAAATAGTGCAAAATGTATTTACTTATTAAGGAAACACATTCATTTTCAGTCTTTTTTTTTTTCTTTTTTATGATTTTGAACCTTTCAATAATTAATCCAACCTTACTCAGTATGTGAAAGATCATTCTCTAATATGGTGATGACTGCTCCAAACTCTGACAATCTGAATCTGACAATCAATCATACCCACTGTTTGTTTATTTGTTCCCTTTTTCACATGTTGTGACTTGGAGTTGGTCAAGTAACATCACAGTACTCTATAATATACGTCAATAAGTCAAGTAAGTAACGTTGAAGAGAGGAAGGGCAGCAAACTGAACAAAATCTAGTCTTTAAGTCCTCTAGTCTAGATCTTCAAGGATTTTGTAAGAAGCTTTTAAATTCATGGTATTAATTACATGCTATTCTGTGTGCACATTTAATAGCTCACTGACATTTCTGTTTGCCAAGTCGGTCTCTGAGAAAAGGTTGAAGACTCCTGATCAAGTCATTAACAAAATCACCTCATTGAAAATTTGAGAACTTCTAGATCTTGCAACCTCAAACAAAGATGGTTTGGAATTACAAGATGGCAGTATGAGTATTGTATTTGAGCTGAAGCATTTTGAGGCATGACATTGTCTCTTTTTGCCTTTGCTGCTTTACTAGGAAGTCACATCTCTCCATCCATCCATTTACATTTTCTATAGTTGTAAAATCAAACACATCTGTTTATCTTTGACCTCTGCAGTGGTCCACTCAGAGACATCCATTTCCTCTACTTCTCCCTCCTCAAGTCTCTTAATCTATATCACTGCACTCTCACTGCACTTTCTCTTAATAGATCAACTATGATTTGTGTTTCTCTTTAGATAGTTTCCCTTCATGATGCACTTCTTAGCTCTTGCACACAGACTGACAGAGAGATAGATTCAGTTTCCTCTCATGAATTGTGGATGTGGATCTTTGAGGAGGGTGACCACACCTGGACACAAGAACAACAAACACAAAATCTAGCCTTCAATCAGCTGCTCTTAGCAACTAATCTTGATTATTGTGATACATTAAACTTGTTAAATAAATATCACAATAGGAAGTCTAAATACATAGACATAAATAAATAACTGTGTTTGGCAAAGATTAAATTTATTATCTTAAGATATTTATTTAGAACAGAATTTTTCAATATCAAAGAAGTGTAAGTTGTCTATTATTGAATGTGTTGTGGAAAAGCTTTCGTATTGAGTGCACTTTATTCAATTATGAATTTAAAGATGGTAAATGGATACTGTTGAATCTCAGATGAGAAAGCCTACAGTAACAGACAGACAGGAAGGCGACTTAAGTGTTTAGCATTTAGCTTCTGTCAACATCAAGTAAGAGAACCTCTTTGAAAAGGACATTATTATACAATATTCATGTCAGCTGTGCATGAGGCTGTAAGGCAACACATTTTGAAATGAATCAGTTAACTATGCTTAGAAGGTCTTGTTCATTTTAAATGTAAGATGCATTCAGGGCGATAGGACAAAACAATTGAATTGCAATTTTTGAGGTGCCAGATCACAATTTTGATTGTTCACTCGTTCTATATATAGCTACAGTATATGAGGTGCACAGTAGCAGAGTGGTTATCTCTGGCTTCCCAATAAGGAGACTGTGGGTACGACTCCTGGGTCAGACCGTATCAACATCTCACAGTCTCTCTGGGTGGAGTTGCATGTTCTCCCCATTTAACCGTTGGCTTTCTCTGGGTCCAAAAACATACATGTTTAGGTTAATTGGGCATCACGGAAAATTCCCCTAGTAAGTGAATAAAACAGTGAATGGTTGTCTGTCTAACTCTGCAACGTCCAGGGTGTTCCCTGACTGAGGCCCAAAGCCACTGGGATAGGCTCCAGTCACCCACGACTCCTAACGGAACAAGCGATAGAAAATGAATGAATGTTCTGTATATTAGCCTTTGAGGAAAATATATTCTTGCAGAAAGCTTCCCCTTCACTGTGATTGGCTGAAGGAGCTTACTCACTCAAAGCAGGACAAAGACTGACCAATAAGAGAAGTAGGTCATAAAAAATGTGAATATTTAATCAAATGGGCACAAAATATAGAAAAAAAAAAGTGTGTTTGAACAAAGAGATTCTAGATTAACTACATGTCCTGCCAATCAATTAGTCGACTAAAAAGTAGACATGGCAAATGCTCTCAAACTAAAATGTATTTATTTAACCAACCTGGCTCATACCAGATGGATATGTGCATCACTCTGAATTGAGTTCTTCACCTATTGATCTGGACTGACTCTCGTCAAAAGCAGTGGGGAAAGGAAAGAACTTCTGTGGAGTACTTCGATCTGATTGGATGAAGCGCCACTTTAGCAATGTTTAACCATAGTACATAATCATAAATAAGGCTCTGCCAAATAAGTTGAAGAGATTCACAACATTTCCTCATTCAAAAAGCACAAGTACTTTTGTTTTTTTCTCAAAAGAATTGTCTTTCTTAATCTATCCAAAACTTAGTACAGTACTGGTCTGCCCGTCGCATTTCTGTTTTGCTGTGAGCCACCCGCACATCTTAATCCCCTTCTCCAGTAAAACTTTGGTATGAACTTTCAATACTCTGTTTGAACTATTGGGCGGGAGTCCTTCAAAATGGTTTCTTGTTTATTTGTGAACTCATAAAGACCGCAAGGATTAATTCTGTTTTGGAAGATTATGTCTGACCCAAACTGTGACTAAAATCAGCTAAATCACCTCTTTCTGTTGTTGGTCTATAATTCCCGAATCTCATTATAATTATATAATACAGCAGATTCTCACAGAGATTACCTGCCGTAGTGTGCCTTCTTTAAAACAGAACGTAAGTATCCACAAAATATGAAAAAGCAAGATACATAGTGATAAACCCCATAAATGGGCTGTTGGTCGGTCTGTGCTTGTTGGACAGGACAAGGGTGGCTGGACTCCCCTGTGTCTGTGATCAAGGCTCCCACTCTGGAGCTTCCACAGTGGGACGAGGGGGGGCATGAATGCACAGCTTTGTCCCAGCCGCGATCATCACATTCCAGTGGAGCCAGCCGAGCGGAGGAGAGGGCAGCCCAGGCCAAGCCGCTCTGCTCATGAGTCAAGAACAAACCAGGCCAGGTCACATCAAACGCACATCTGGGATTGAAAGTAAGGGATCCACTTTCAGAGAGAGACGAGACTTCACTACATGATGTGTCTTACGTACAGGCTTCTTCGGACAAAACAGCACAACAGAGCAGGAGTATCTAAGCAGAGGAATGTTCATTTTATCTGTGCCTAGAGTGCCTCTGCTGGTAAATTATTAACACGACAGCAGCGGTTATAAAAAGTTATGCACACAAAATTTCTACCGCAATACTGTAGCTAATTTCTGCTAATCGCAAATAATCAAAGGTAGAAGCAACTAAATAGTGCACTTTCTACTATAGTAGGGTCAATGCGTTATTGTTGGTACAAATAAAGGTATGCTATGCAGTATTTTTCTGGTGTGGCCTGTACCTGCTTGTTTCTATGGAGATGTTTGCCTTAAAGAAGTTTTTAAAGTTGTCATCCAGACAATGTTTTCAGATTCAAAAACGTTGTCCAGATGACAACCTTGAAGCCTTCTTCTATGGATCACTTCTGGACATATGAGGGATGTTGGTTTTTGTCTATTACAGTTGTTTTTATTTCTAAACAGCAATAAAAAAAAGCATTCTTATTGAGTGAGGTTCTCCAGAGATTTTACCTATATCTTTGTCTTATAGGTCATTTTATGAACCTGTATGAGCTTTTTTTACTTTTTAGTCCAGTCCCCATTTGAGTTGGATACACAAAAACTTTTTCCCACTGTAGGAACTTTTTTAATTCCTAGTTCTTTTAGTTCCAGTCCCCACTTTAGGCATGTTCAGACAGAGCAAGAACTATGGACTGGGGCCACACTTTAGGCAGTTTTGTAGCTTCTGCTTGGGGCAGGTACTTTCCAGTCAGACTATCACAAGCGCATTTACAATGCTAACTTTGTTGGAAACATGTCTTATGTGTTCTCACATTTACATAAACTTTTAAAAGATTTAAAAGCAGTAATTTCCAAAATGTAGTTATTTAATTTGTAAATACTAGAAATTACAGTGAACTCTCTGCAGCCTGAACTTCTGTTCATGGTCAGGCACTTTCCAATAGACCAGTGACACAAGCACTTTTACAACACTAACTTTGTTAGGAAGCAATTTTTACATCTCAAAACTATTCAAGAAAGACTTGGACACAGTAGTTCTCTAAAACTATTCCAACTGGATAACTATAACTAAAGCTGAAAAAGCAAGTTTGAATACTTGTGTGTTTGTTAATTTCATTGTTTGCACTGAGCTTTTTTGCACTAAGATTTACTGGGTTAGTGTAAACAGGAGACTAGTGGTTCTCTGATTGTGAAAAAAACTGCAGGAGTTGTGTGCTTCATCAGAATTGTTCCACAGTGCACCTTTAGCTCTTGTCTGTTTAAAACTGTAGCAGAAAGCAGTGCAGCCTGATTGGGTCTATTGTGGGCTGACAGTTTACACAGGAGAACAGAGTAATGTTTCATGCTGAGTCAGGAGCCCATTATTCACTGTGACTCCGCGCACACACAGACCTCCGCCCCAAATTAGGAAAACTTTGGCTTGTACTTGTCATCTCTGAAATACAGGAACGAGGCTGAACCCACGAGCCCTCACGTGGTTTTACACTGACTCACATTCATCACACACACTTTGCATAGAAAAGAGAAGTAGAGCTGGATATGTCATGGATAATCTAAGCAATAAACATGACATGCAGAAGAATGCTTTTTAAACTCCTTGGTGGTAAAAATAGAAAATTGTCTAATACTTCCTACTAAAAATGAATACGCTCAACCTTTTCATAATGTCTTAATTTATATTTTAAGGATACAGGTAACACAAACATGAATGAAATAAAAAAAAATATATGTACAATAATCACAGTTCAAGGGGTTGGAAGGAAGTTTATTTTATCAGATTATGAATTTTAAATAATATGGACATCTTCATTTTGAATTTTTAATCTCAAAGAATCATTTTTGAAAAGTCCAGGCTTTCACTTGTTGAATTTTACAAAGCATATTTTTCATTGCATTTAGCATATTATTTATAATATTTTTCAAGCTATCTGTAAAATTATAACTGATATTCTTTGATGCTCAAATAAGGATTTGTTTCATAGATCCTTTCTAGTGAATAAATGGGTTAGTTTCTTTTATTCTTGAGAATTTTAGTAAGCAAAATTCATCATATTTCAGTTTTTAACAAGTTACACACACACTTATTTGGAGGAAGATGTCAAGATGATTCATGAATGTGCTAGTGGCACTAATGAATAAATGAAAATAAATTAAAATTTTTTGCTGGCTTATTTTGTATATGACCAATGCCAACAAAGTCTAGGAAAACAATGCTATGTGCAAATTTTATGTTACTATAATTTTAATTATAGTAACATAAATGGTGTTTCATGTGTTTCTTCTGCCCTTCATTAAGTAACAGTTTTAATATTCCACTTGCTCTGCTCACTTTTTATTGCTTTAGTTTATGTCCCTCTCACAAAGAAGTGTCTGTCAGGAGGTCCATTGATGGCAGACTGGAGCAGAAACAGCTGGAGCAGTAAATTATGGGAAAAAAAGAAGTTGGAGTGCAGTGATGCTGGGACGTCCAGATGGACCCGGTGACTTCAGCCTCTCAAGACCTATTCACTTTTACTGTTTGAATTCAAACCAGTTTCCACTGTTTTTGGCTGCTTCAAATCTCTTCATAAGCCAATCTGTAAGTTTGCACAAAACTTTCACTATAGAGGTCATGCATGGACATTCTTTTATCTGAAAAATGCTCCTACACATTCCGTCTGTGTCTTAAAATGATTCACCTATTCTGTCCCGCCCACTTTTCTTGGCAGAGCACTTCCTGTTTAGCTTTGTTAAGGTAGCTTTCTGTTTTGAAGAGCAATAGCTAAAAATAACCCAAATACCGAATTTTCAATCTAACCGCAGCTAAACAGGAAGTGCGCTGCCAACAAAAGTGTGCGGGGCAGAATAAGGTGAACAGACAACACAAAACAGATTATTCTTTGCTCTGTACGGCCTCTTTTTTTATTCTGGAGTTTGCTTTACACAAATTCACTTTATTTGGTAAAATAGAAACTGACAAGAGTTTTTTGTTGTTGTGGCAACAGTGCAGAGCTTGTTTTCTGATAGCAGTTGGAGATTTAAGACAGTTTAACTACATCACTATCAATAATGTTTCCATCAAACAGACTCAAAATTGTCTCTTTTAAGGAAAAAAGGTAGTAAGTTTAACAGTGTGTGATTTTAAGGTCTGTGAGAAAAGGGAGAGAAGCTAAAGTCTTAAAGTTTATCTTCTTTTCTACCACTGTTTACCTGATTTTCTCTTTTTACGTGTCAATGACAAACTCAGTATTTAGTAAAGTTGTTGTTATATCTGTTCTCAGACTGTAGCCTCTTTCCTTATTGTAGCTGTATTTTGAGCTCTTACAGGAGAAAGTGGCCTTTTTCACCATTGGCTCTCATCATTTTTGCCACTCAGTGATAACATTTAGAATGCTGTGGTTACTTGTTTTGCATGATCTGTAAAAGTGAAAGGCAATCCTCAGTTCTAAGAAAATCCCATCACTTTCTTGTTACACGATGTTCCTCATTCATAAACGATTTCTGAATTCCTCACTAATGGCTGACTCCGGAGTGACACAAAAAGCCAGACAAAGATCGAAAACTATAGACATTTTTGTTCGACATTTTCCGACCTCTACACCTCCCTCTCGCTCTGAAATGCCAAAGGCTTCGGGTGGACGGATCCTCACAAGCTTTCAAATTGTTCTCTTTTACCTCATTATGGGCAGTGGTAGAATGACACTATTGTTGCAGCTTGAAAAGAATTTGTCTTTATGGCAGATTATGGATGGAACTATTCAAGCTTTGTGGTGCACTGGTGGTGTGGTGGTTCAAGGACTTGTCAGATAAATGTACTGAAGCACCAAATATGATTGTAGAGTAATAGACATGGTAGAGGGTCATAGCAAGTACTTGGAGCTGTTTGGTTGAAGAAATTACACACGAGAAATAAGATTTTCTAAATTCAGTTTAGATAAAAGCCCAACTGTTTCCTACACTAATGCATAGTGCCTCCATGTGCACATTTTCAGAAGTCAAATTTGGACTGTAATTTATTTATTTGTTTGTTGTTTGTTTGTTTGTTTGGCGGGATATAGCAATCAAACATAGTTACAAGCAGAGCAGTTGATGTGATGCATAAAGAGTATATGGTGCGGTATTCAACATTTCACAGTCAACACATACCCATACTACACGCTGACACTGACTACAGTATTCACAGATTTAATTTTTAATTGATTAATTGCTTAAAGTTTTATTTCACTTGACCGATTTACCGGTCAATCTACGTTCCAACCTTCACCCATGATCATGAGCTTTTTGAGTAATGACCGAAAGGACAAGATTGCGAATACAAGCGGTCAAAATGAGTTTTCTCCAGTGGCTGGGTGTTCCCTTATGCTGCGTTCAGACTGGACAGCATCGGAGTGTCCAATGCGTCCAGTTTACATGTTAAGTCAATGTAAACCTGCATCTGTGGGCGTCCAGTGAAATTTCGTTTCGTTGGGCATTGAAATTCGCTTGTTCAGGCATCTTCTGCGCGTTTGGATACGCTTAAAAATATATACACG